>SPJY01014331.1:614094-643640 GCA_005191435.1 Raddia distichophylla
ACTCGGATGTTGACTTTGCCAAACGAAAGGCTGCTGTTAACAAAGCACTAAAAACAGCAAGGAGGTTGGCTAAAAAAATTGATGGCATAGATTACCAAAACAAAGATGCAGAACACCAGAAGATTAATCTACAGGATCAAGCGTACCAAACAAGACCTAAGAGAGCAAGGAAAATGAATCCAAAGTATGCAAATTAGGTTTATATTTGACATTTCAATATTGCATAATGTAATATGAATTAGCTACACACTTTTGCTCTTCGAAGTATTTCTTTTTCCTCATTTGCTTATAGGCTGACACTATTTGTCGCCATCTTGGAACTACCCTATCACGCTGCAATGTCTAATGGCAAAGTCACTATTCTAATAAAGCATATTTGCATAAAATTATGGAGAAAGCGGGTTGATCTTACCCTACAAACTTTTCGTTTGTAAACGTCTTTGTATTGCAACCGAACTCAAATGCTTGATATTTAACACGATGATTTCACAAGAATGATGCAATTTCTACTTTTATCATGTGAGAAATTTCAAGTTCTTAATTGAAATCATACAATTTTTCTATATGCCAAATCCGATCTGATATACTAGAGATAGATTATAAGTTATAGGTAAACTCTATATGCCAAAACAAATCTAGCCACGCAAAAAATAACTATCAATAATTATTTTTAACTATCAAAACACCGTAGCTAAGGCCATATCTGCAAACTTAAAAAAAAGTTGATACTCCCATCTGATTTCCTGAAAAAGTAAAAAAAAATACTAAACTCACCAAAGTATATTAAACAAATACAAAAAAAAATTAAAAAAAACTTGAATTTAAACATCTCTCCGCGCAAATGCGCAGGCCATCATGCTAGTTAAGACTGAATCATGTTTAAAATCTGTATATATCTTAGATACCTTTATATCGGTTCCATTAAGTCCAAGACTTCCATTCTTCCTATGCTTCATACTTGTTCAATTTAAATCATACCATCAAATGTTTACATGCAGAACAGGAACTCACTAACAGCGTACATTTTCAGTCCAGATCTCCAAGAAAGTAAAAGACTTTCTTGAAAACATTATTTTGTGACAGAACGGGCATGCACAGAGCCATGGTTTTTCTGAATGATCATTTCCCCAGTATAATTAGAATGGATCTACACATCAATAAAAAAGATACATTTTTTTGCATCAAGAGAAGAGAAACAATTTTTCACGGGCTACAAGTGCGGGTGGGTAGACATTCCTAAGCCCAAACGCAGACCTTAAACTGAAGCACGAAATTGAAATTTGGACACGGCAGCCTATCCATCCCTACATTTTCTGGATTATAATTGCCACATGAGGCCACTACACATTCATCAACTTCCACACGAGGCTTTTAATCTCGCCCATAAACACGCAGGTGAGAGAAGAACAATCGAAATTCGAGGAAGCTAATCCCGGCGCGAGACATACACGCGAGATTTCAAGACGATTCTGGAATCTGGATCATCAGAAGGTTAACTTACTCGGATCGCGAATGATCAAGGAATCATACCTCGGTTGCGTACCGTAGAGCGTAGGAGGATTCACCCTGGACTCAGGTGTTCCGTTCGTCCGGTTGTAGCCTTGTGGTTGTCTCTGTTTTTTTTAAGAAAAATCTCCAGAAGTTTCGGCGAAATCGGATATTTGCCCCAAAGTTGAGCTGCCTCTGGATATTTGCCCCACTTAGCCTCTTTTGGGTTTTGCTTTTGTCTCAGGGGGTGATTAGGAAATTGCCAAAAACACCCAGCCCGAGCGCGTTGCCCCTCGCGTCGCCTGGCTGTTCGCCTCTCGCGCTGCCGCTCGCGCCATACCGTGTCCTTTCGTCCGAACAAGCCAGGAGCGTAGCTAGCTTGCCGGCGGCCGAGGCAAACGCATATAGCAGCAGGCACGCACGCCAAGTGCCCAAGTGGCTGGCACTACGCGTAATACGTACCCGATCGATCGCATATATCGATCTCTAATCATTAATTGCCTAGCTCCTCTCCTCCATATATATATGCATCGACCCAATCATGCACGCCACGCACAGCTCGCAGCTCGCAGCTCCGGCCTCTCCTGAAGCTTATTAACTGAAACCGAGTACGACCATGGTTGCATGTATCATCACTCAAAAAACATTAGTTCATATTAGAACATATCAATTGATAAACATCATCACTCAAAAGCATTAGTTGCATGTATCATCACTCAAACTTGCATATCAATTAATAAACATCATATGGGTTATACACATGGATTAAGCAATGTCTCCGGCCATGAAAAGTGGGCATGAACCAACAATCGATCAACAAAATAAGCATCATCTTACATATTGCTTACACTTAACACATAGCCAAAAAGACCGATCATAGCCACAAAAGGGGGATGCATATTAAACCAACGTCTAAAATAATTGTCTTTTCCTCTTCGGAGTAATCTTTTTGGCATGTGTTGTTTTTGCTTTCAGGGTAGATGTCCCGGATCCTCCTTGCAGTCCACCATCTTCCATCAGCATTGCAGTTTGGCTTTTCTCATGAAAAACATTGCATACATTTTTTTGGTACATGTGAAATAATTGACCACATGAATAGAACTAAAATTTTTTTGGTACATGTGAGATAATTACCTCCGTGTGACAGGTCCAGGACTTATAGTGTTCCTCTGAAGCATCAAACTTTGGCTAAAAGAGGAGAATTTCATTAACTTCATACAAGAACTAAAAAGTAAGTTACCATGTAAGATATTCACCTTCGTGTGACAGGTCCAGGACTTGTAGTTTGTTCCATAGGTATGCTTATTTTTGTAGGTGTTGAATGAGTTGCATCATTTGATCATTCCCATGGCACTGTATTTGTTTTGCTCCTACTTTTCCTGTAATGAGAAACATAAATATTTGTACAACGAAATTTAACCAAAATTTACATAAGGATGAAAATAAGAAGTTCACCTTTTCTTTACACCGTTTTTAGGACAACCCGCTTCCCTATGGCCTAGCTCTCCGCATCTTTTGCATTTGTTCAAGCCCCCCGCATTAACTTTCTTTCCCCGGTATCCTTTTTCTGTGCAAGACTTCATTCTCAACTTTCTCGGTCTTCCTACACCTCTGTTGGTTATTGGTGCTTGCAAGATAAAACCAAGGTCAACTGTAGGCCATTGAGACCTTCCTGTTAGTGGCTCAATTTCACCATGATATGCTGCCCTGAATCTCTCAACTGAGAAATAGTCATGCACAAAATCTTCTAGATTGATATTTCGAATTGCGGTCAAGGCCACCAAAGCATGTGCACATGGTTTACCTGTGTTGCCACTGAAGACATGTGCACTCATGTCTATGTGCTTTCACTATATGTCTAACATCGTTCTTGGTAGTATCTATGACTTCGATACTCCAATCACTAGTTGCTTCTAGCTTGAGATGACGTAAACCTCTAGATTGCACATTAGAGTCACATCGGCGAAACGCGGGAGGCGGCGCGAGGGGCGCGGGAGGCGGCGGCGCTGGAGGGCGCGCCGGCCGGCTGGGAGCGGCCCGCCATGGCGGCGCCGGCGGCGATCACGATGGCGGCAGGGAGAGGCGAAGGGACGGGCGACGAGTAGGGTGAGACGAGGAGGCGCGCTCGGGAGAGACGATTGTGTTTTGGCAATTTCCTAATCACCCCCTGAGACAAAAGCAAAACCCAAAAGAGGCTAAGTGGGGCAAATATCCAGAGGCAGCTCAACTTTGGACAAATATCCAGAGGTAGCTCAACTTTGGGGCAAATATCCGATTTCGCCGAAGTTTCTGGGGGGAGGAAGAAGACACAAATGGACCTGCATGGACGGCCCTGAATAATGTCATATCGTCTAAACTTTTTATGGGCTGGGCTGAACGACCTAAAGGATGCAAGTGGGCCACCTCGCCCCTGGTGCAGGCCCGCATGGTCGATGCGCTGGGCAGCGAGCCGATGACCACTTAGGTCCTCACCTTTGAATCCTCATCCGACGGTCTGAATCTATTCTAATCTCGAACATTGATAGCCCAAAACCTGGCCACGGACCCAAATCTCAATATTCAATTACCTAGATTCACTATTCATGACCCAAAGTTTAAGACTAATCAGCATTTGATGCTAGCATTGGACATGCTCTAAAAACCTAAAAAAAAAACTCATTTTTTTTTTGTATTTTATGCATAAATTTATTTTTACAAACATTTTAGAAGTAAACGATCATGTATACGAGCATAGAAATTTAGACTGAAAATATTGCATATTTTATTAAATAGTATTTTGAAAAATCATTTTAGGGTTTTTGTACAACTATAAAATAAATATTATGCCGTCTGCCTTGTGGACTCAGTTAAATTGTTAAAGTTGTTTTTCTTTTTTGCAGACGGGAGGAGTTAGGGAGAAAATCCCTCCAACATGGTGCGCAGATCGGCCTCGAACCTGGGTCTTCAGCACTGCAACCCTCAGCGCTGACCAACTGAGTACTGATCAGCTCGCAATTGTTAAAGTTGTTTCATCGCTGAAACTTGGAATTTCGAAAGCTGCTTCGAGCAGCGAGAAGAAGTTGGGCCACTTTGACACATTTTTAAAGGTTAATTATACAAATATTACTACTAAAGAGTACTTCCGTCACCAAATAACGATCTCTATACGATTGAAGCTACAACCGTGCATATATATGCCAGGGGTGTTTTAGTTCTGAGTTAGAAGGCAAATACATTTTATTTTAACTTTCTTAATTGTGTCTTAGGGAGATAATTTGTTTGTTATGTTGTTTTTCCTTTTTGCCTTTGGGTTGTAACGAGTGTTCTACATGCAGTTTCGCATTGAATGTATATGTACATTCCTAGTTGGTCCGAGGTCGAAAACTACACTTTCATTTTCTAAAAAAAAAAGAAATTTATAACTTGGCCATTTCAAAAATAAAAAAATGTAAGAATTTTACAATCTTTTAAGAGATACTCTTATATACCACCGAAAGCTCAAAGTACGACATGAAGAGTGACAAGGATTGGATAGCAACTCAACACGATGCGACATGACGAACTTGTGGGCTAGTCATACACTAAAAACCACCATCGTTTGCTTGTGCAAAAGGTCACCCACCCAACTTGGCGGCCGCGTGTCGAACGCACAGGGCAAGCCCCAATCAGTGCTAGTCTTCCCTTGACCAAGGTATGATGGGCGCCAAAAGGACATGACAGCAGTGTCAGAGGATACTTGTGAGGAGTGTCTTCTGCAAGAAGGAACCTCTCTATTTCTCTTCGGGACTAGGTAGTATAAGAGGAACAGGGAGCATACCCTGAAGGGAAGCCTCTTCCTTGTTCGGTTCTCTTTTCATAACTCGAGAGCGCTCTTCGTAGAGCTTCTCATATACTTCCTCTTATGCTTAGAGTATTGGACGTAGGATTGCTATCCCCACCATGAGAGGTCTTAACTAGGGTAAAAAAGGTGATGTCTTCTTTTGTGTTGCTTGCTCTGGTTCCTCGCGAACTCTCTCTCTCTCTCTCTCTCTCTCTCTCTCTCCCATGCATGCTTTAGTACGCTATGGAATGGGGGCTTGATGATTCCATTTCAACAAGTAAGCCCAGCACCTAGCGAACTAAGGTTCCCAACCATGGACAAGGTGTATATATGCAGTTTTAGAAATTACCTCCTTTTCTCCCCTCTTTTATCTCTACTCTGCCCGCCATAAACAAAGGAGAGCATGGTATCACCAACACTTTGCATCAGCGGTCTGCCAGCCGATGGCTACCATTGTTTTCCTCTATATGCAGTCTATGTTGCCTTTAGGGTTTCGGCTCCCTAATGGTGAGGAAAGGTGTAGGCAACTTAAGGCAACAACGAGTGAAGATCTGCCCTCAAGCGTCTTGAGGAAGTGGCGACGTGAGGGCATGGGGTTGTGTAGGCGCAGTGTCGGTGAGGGGAGGGAGGTACATGGCAACAATGTGCTAGGTGAAGTGTGGGCAGCGGTTGATGGCAAAAAAATTAAGGGCGCGTTTGCAAACATAATGCTAGGTTGCCTGGCTTCGGCCCGGCCAAGGCCGCGCGATGCAGGCAACACATGTTTGTTTGCCTGCAAGCCGCCCGAAACCAGACTGGAGGGATGCAAAATCATTGTTGCAGACTAGCTTTCTAGAAACGTCCAGGGTGGTCATTCCTGTGGAGCCAAAAGCCCGAATAGTGCTCAGGCGAATGGAAAGAGGAAGGAGCTCCAGCAAGTAGAGCGGCGACATGGATAGCTCCGACGAGTAGTCAGAACAACAGAGGCCAAGTTAGGTGGTAGCGATGCTCAATGAGGTCAGGTCCGGCAGCGGTGACACTCAAGGGGGTTTGGTCTGGCACGGTGAGACTTGGGGAGGCCGAATCCATTGGCGGAGGCGCTCGAGGAGGACTAGTCCAGCGACGGTGATGCTCGGGGAGGCGATTTGTTGGTGACAAGGCTTGGAGAGGTCGAATCTAGCGATGATGATGATCGGGAAGGCAAGGCTCGGCGGCGGTGAGGCCAGATCCATGAAGAACAAGCTTGCCGATGGTGGCGGCAATTGGAAATGCTCGAAGAAGTAAGTTGGTGCGAGCAACCAATTATTTGATGTCACTGATTAGACTGAGGTGGTGCAGTGCAACCAAACATGCCACCCTGCACCACCATAGTCAGGATTCAATGAGCCAGGCTAGCTCCAACGGGTTAGGATGAATCTGGCCAGCAACCAAACACGTCCTAGGATAACAACGTACGTCTCATCGTGGTTATAGTGAAAGATAGTTGTGCACGAGGGATGAGAAGATTAAATGGGAATACAACGACGTTTGTGCATGAAACGTCGTCGTCCAATAACGGGATGCGTCCAGGTCCAGCTTTTTGCCGACCATGTGCTGGTTCGCGATAATTCGCACTGGGTTGGCCCTATCTTCCAGCTCCAGCCGATCGACCAACTCTCGCAATGTAATTCGGGATCAACAACTCCACGTATTAGCTAGCTTAGCAACTAACTCGTAGCCACTGCCGGAAGCTTAGAATCCATACGAGGTGTAGTGTGCACGTAGCGAAGCAATAATCGTGAAGGAAGTGACGTGGCCATTTAAAACGGTTCGGGTCGAATTATCATTTGGGCTCTGATGACGCTGCGCACACATTCCGCACTCGCAAATCCAAGGGAAAATTCTACTTTAGCAGTGCGTGCTGCATGCAGCCTGTCATTAGTATATGTAATATGCTTCCTTTGCAGTCAGCTAGGTGTCGTAGTCGTGCTGGGCTGCTCATGAGGCTCATGTATTTGACGTAGGCAGTGGCGCACGCACGAGGATATAATACTGTGACGTGAGGAGAGCACCCGCTCGGTTTATCGGTGCAGTGAGCTAGTGCGTGTCTCCCTCTTATAATCATGCACACTTTGCCCTAACATTAGCTCTGAAAAGGAGAGCGTTTGGAGCCAGTTTCTAGTCATCGGTGAGCTTTTTAGAGTTGCCTCCAAGCTGAGATAACCACTAATGATAAATAGCTAGCTGTATACCATCTTGTAAGGTGAAATAGATTTTTAGATAACGAAAATACTTTCGGTCTCTATAATTAGAGTTGTTGATGCAAATCTATCTATCTATTTTATATATAAACAGAGTTAAACGGAGGCACCACATTAACTCTAAAATTCTAGAAATTACCACATTAATAAAAAAATACTAGAAATTTTCACCTTAATCAGAAAAAAGAAAGATCTGCATCGTTAAATGTGGATAATATTATGTAAATCTAGCGGTCAATATTGAAAAGATCTAGATCATCGATTGATTGTGGATAATATTATGTAAATCTAGCGGTCAATATTGAATCACACAGATTATTATATTAATATATTAGAGATAAACTCTAAATTTGATATGATATATTAGAGATATTAATTATAAACCACAAAATGGAGCCAACATATTAATCAAAGAAATTTCCATAAAATCAGATTAAAAAAATACAAGATCTACACTATCCATTATAGTGAGATCAATTTATAAAGATGCAGAAGATCAATTGTACTGAATCCATGGTAAATACGAGAAATATCAATTGTACCGAATTCATTGTACTCAATCTATCTATGCATGCATCACCATGCATAGAATAGATATGAATTCATGGCCAATACAATCTCGAGATCTTAAATGGATATTGGTACATACATACACTAAGCTATCACAGTTGAGAGTTTTCGTCGGACTAATGGACACCACGCTTGTTCGGTGAGCAAGATCAAGCACACCTTGCCCCCGATCTCTCTACCGACCATGGCTACCGGTCGAAACTAGGTGCAGTAACTTAAAATTCACTGCAATTCATCCATTAAATGAACAAATCAAGAGCTAATCCAACAGGAAGGCACATCCTCTCAACGACACCTACAACAATGGAATTTTTATTGGGATTGAGACTTCAATACTTTTTTTTGTCATTGTTATTGTAGGGCTTGCCATCGTAGGTCACCGTCCGACTGATATTGTAGACAACATCAGTTGAAAAAAAGAGTGCGGCGAGCATAAGACATTGCAATGCCACAACCAATAACAACATATATGGTTCGACCACATCCACTATCTGATGATCAACAATGTTTGTTGTCAAAGCCAAGAAACACCATCGTAGGCCCAACTAAGCTACAATTGAGTCACAGATCTAGATCTGACCGCCTTTGCTCACCCGCATAAGATCTAGCAGCCTTGGTTAGGTTGACGATATGCCCACAAACAATGCTCTCTGGAGCTTCATGGCTCTATCACGACCTCATGCATAGAGACGTAGCACACCTCCTATGGATGAAACACGTCTAGGGGAAGGGAGAGTCCAACCAAGCAAAAATCCTTACAAATGTTTTTATTTATTGGAAGTGTTGGCACCATGTTTGATCTTGAATACTTCCAACCATGTCTACCCCATCCCTTTTTCTTGGCTCCGAATAGCATACACTTCAAATATCTCGATATAAGTTAAAGGGTTGTTCGATAGATGCCATTGCTAAGTTGCTTTATCTATAAATGCCACCGCAGAGTTTATCTTCCTATAATTGCCATTATAAAACAAGTATAATGGAAAAATGTCACTCTATTTAACAGATGTCACCTTTTGATCTTGTATTTTCAAAACCAGACTACTTTGCCCTTGTCTCTATTCTCTATTTACCTCAAATCGCCACTCCACCTTCTTCCTCTCAACACCCTTTCTCTCTTCCTCTTCATGACCTCCATTACAACAATGCTCCTCCCTCAATTGACCTCCACCTTGCTAGTGTCGCCCCATTCGAACCTCCCATGACCACGTTGACACGCCTCCCCTAGCCCTATGTTGCCCCATTGATCCGAACCTCCTATGACCACGTCAACGCCCCTCCCTTAGCCTTATCTCTCCTCCCAACCTCCATCATGATGGCGTTGGTCCAATCCTCCCTACGACGTCATTGGGAAAGTGAGCTCTAACGAGATCGGATCAAGCAAGCAATCTACCAAGGGCGGATCTACAATGTTAGGGCCGGTGTCATGCGACATCCGTGCCTTTTAGACAATCCCTTATTGTCTATTGATACCTTATTAGTATATATACATATAAACCTATAGTTTGAAGTTAAAAACTAGTGATTTAAGGTTAAAATAACCCCGATGACCCCAATAACTTGTTTTATTGGATCCATCCCTGCAAGCTACCAAGGGAGAGGAATGGGGCGATGCCATGCATATGGAGAGGAAGGGGCGGGGATGGCGTGTAGATGGAGAGCAAGGAGGCGACTCCGATGCGCAAAGGGAGAGGAAGGGGCGGTGTTGGCATGCGTGCAGATAAAGGAGAGAGGAAGGGGATGAGAGAGTAAGGGAGGTAGAAGACGAGGGCACGGTTGTCATGATTAATATGAAAGTGCAGGCTTCGTTTATCGAAAAAGGTGTTTTGAGATTCAGAAATTAACAATCTTCCTATTACATTAGATTTATAATAAGAGCATGTACAATGTTTGAGACATCAGCTGTTTCTAACTATTGTCATGTCAACTAGAGACAACATTAGACATAGTATATATAATGGTAGAGATGACTGCACATTTTTACATGTTATTTACTCACACAAAAGTTTCTTAATTGTCGTATATAGTCGACTCTTGCAGTCTTGCTTAAGAAACGGCTAAATATCTATGCACATTCCCTGCTCCACATCATCAATTAGCCGACATAACACTGTTTAAAGATGACTTAAAAACTGTTGAGATAGACTGCTGTACGTGCTCTAACAATTATAGGAGGAGTTACTCTACAATTATAGGCAACTTAGCACTGACATCGAAAAGACGCAGGCAGGCAGGGCATATGCGTGACAAATTAACTGACGATCCTGCAAGTCTTTAACGAGCCATTTTAGCCATTGAAATGGTCACGAGTCACGACAATGTCATCTCTACACCGCAATGTATCTTTCTACACATTAGGAACGGGGCAAGGGAGCTGGACGTGGTGAAGCGATGGTAAAAAAAAAAGACCATGACACAGAGCTGTGCCTCTTGGGTACAAATGCTTTACAACAGCCACGCCCCCACAACAAAATAATGGAATGCTTCAACACCAAACCGTCAGAATCGCCCTCTGGTTCCGCACCGATCGGCAATCGAAGCAACAAAGCCACCAGCACCCCCAAAAATTCTTGGAACCGAACTCTGCTAAGCTCGCCAGGCGCTGGCTAGCTGCATGCGTCGAGATCATCAGCTACACGCTGCGGCTCCGGTTCATTCTGGCGAGCTCCTTCTCCAGCTCGTCCAGGCCACCAACCTCCTCCAGCTCCTGCACCCCCACAACCACACGCGCGTTGAGACGACGGCACAAGGAAATCAGGGCGCTTGTCCTGCGCTGGGCACGGGCAAGGAGAGGACAAAAAATGACGAATCGATAGGCACCACTCACTCACCTTGGGTCCCAGGAACAGCCCATACGGCACGCCCTCGAACTTGTCCATGTGGTGTATCTGCTCGTGACATCGCCAAGGAGCCAACCGGCAGCCACACACACAAAATCAGCGGGGGGGAGACAAGCATTTTCAGTTCAGGTCGGTAGTAGTGCTACACTGTGAGTGTTCTACAGGTTGTGAGTGACAGGTCGCTAGCCAAATTAAGGTACGTACCTTGTGAGCCGCAGCCACTCGCCGGAAGTAGGGCACATTCGCGATGGGGCCGACGGGGAAGCGGCGGTGGACCAGGCCGTCGTGCACGAACATGTAGGCCATGCCGAACAGCGTAATCCCGAGGCCCTATAGGAAGCGGACACGTGGCGGGTCAGATCCCAGTCGGATCTCTCGAATCGCCTCTCTGGCAGGCGGGACCAATGCGGTGGCTAGTGGCCAGTGGCTTGCTTACCGCGCCGAAGCAGAGGCCGGGGAGGAGGCCGCGGTGGAAGAAGCCGTAGGCGAGGAGGGAGATGGCCGGCGCGGCGTTGACGATGGCGAACACGTCGTTGAGCTCGAAGGGCCCGTCGCGCGGGCGGTGGTGCGACTCGTGCATGTGCCACAGCGACGCGTGCCACAGCGCCCGGTGCGCCCACCGCGCCCAGAACTCCATCCCGACCTGCGCGCGGCACGCGACCATGTCAAAAAATCACGCGAACGCGAGCAGCGGGCCAGCAAGCGGTAGGGGTTGATGGCGGGGTGCCGGTGCCGCTTACCGCCGCGCCGACGGAGAGCGCGAACGTGCCGAACATCTCCGTCACTGGCACCTCGCCGCCCTGCACGCACGGGTCGACGCGTCGTCGATCCCAGCAATGGTTAATCGCAACGGGGAAACCAATCAAACCAGCCATCAATGGGCGTGGATCGGTGCATGATACTCCGTAGTATATACCAACCTCGAGTTGCCAGGTGAAGCGGTAGTACACGGCGGCGACGGCCATGGAGGTGATGCCGAGGCTGGACAAGACGGCGGCGACCAGGTAGGTCCGCCGCTCGGACAGCTTCCGCGCCTTTCGCTCCGCGATGCGCCGCGCCGCCGCCGCCGCCGCCTCTTCCTCCAGCGAAGGAGAAGGCACCGGAACCGTCGCCGGCGCCGGCGCCGGCGGACGCTCCGCCTCCGTGTCCTGTGGGACGAAGCACGTCACGGTGCCGAGCCCGCGCCGGCGAGGGGTCCGCGTGAGCGGGGAGAACGGAAGTGGGCGTCCGGAAAGAGTGGGAAGAATCCGGCGGCGAGCGGCCGCAGCCCCGAGGAGGTGGTTCTTGACGGCGAAGCTCGTCATGGCGGCGCCGGAGAGTCTGGCGGCCATGTCTCGGCGTTCGTAGTGCTATTGCTACACCTACACCCTCTCAGGTGCACTTTCCGAGCGTGAGGCAATAAATGGACAGGGACTGAGCTGGAGAGCGCGTCAGGGGAACTGGGGAAGCGTCGAAGCGACCAGGCGAGCTACAGCTGCTTCCCTCGAGACGTCCAGCTACCGAGAGGCTTGCTTTTGAACGCGTGTAAGCAGGAGGAAGAAGTGGAGAAATCGAACTGTGGTTTTTCGTTGGCTCGGTGCCGGTGTTGATGGGTTGGGTTAAACTGGATCACGCTTCCATCCGATCTTACTCTGCTTTCAACATGCAGGGGAGAATAGGCTTTCAATGTTTGTGATTCGATTAAAGAAAACATACTTTATCTGGCATGCCCCTTTTTTTATCAGTAGAGTTTTGTTGAAATGATTTAAATTTCAGCATATGCAACGAGTCGTTTTAAAAGAGACATATTGGCTACGCACAACTTTCATAATGACATGCCGATCTTTGAAACCAGTAGTTATGAGTTTTTTCGAATCCGACAATCATTTTATTTGAAAAACTAATTATGGATTGTATGTTGCTTTGCTTGACTATGCTATTTCCCTTTTAATTTTTTTGCATTTATTTTATTTTAATCTATAAGACTTTGAGTTGCTCACATCCTATGATGTGGAGCCTAGATGTAATCTCATTATCAAAAAAAATAAAATCAAGGAATTGGTTTGCTCGCTTCGACCTAGATCCTACCCGTTGGTGTTTCGGCCGGGCCTAGAGCCTTAGATCTAAGAAAGAGGAGAATAAGGATGCTGGTTGTAGAGAGGCGTCCACCTGTTGCAATCACCATCTTGGGAAGGAGGGAGAGTTCGCCCCCACTGCCCCCTTAGCATCAAGGGCCGCCACGGGGATGCAAAGTAAACAATTCTGGACATTGTTATCGCCGAGATCTATGCATCGTCATTGCAGCCACCGAGATCTATGCTATGGTGGTGTCATGCTAAGGACCAAAGAGAGAGAGACAGATAGGGAGGGGTGGTGTGTAGGATGGGCATATGCTAGCAGGTTGATCGATTGGAGTGGGGTGAAATCCTAGGGTAGAGAAACAGCGATTGCAAACAATATAACCTGGACTCGATCCAATTGGAACCGAGGAACCAATTTAAACTCCACTCGACTATCCGGTTGGGCTGGGACCTGGCAGATTGCTTAGAATCTAGATCTTTACTCACAACCGATTTCAATTGAATGATTCAAACTATGGAATTCCATGCATAAACAAATTGATTCAAAAGGTCTAATTTGACAAGAAAAAATGTCTCTTAACTCTCACACATGAAAACAGAAGTACTCCATTCAGTGTCAAAAAACTGGTCGTTTTAGCCCTTCATCCAAATTGTCAAAAAACCTGATTGCTTTAGCCCTTCGTCTAGAGGAGTAACTAGATAAGTGCTTTGGGAAGTCAGAAAAGAGGGATATCCAGGACTCGAACCATGCGCTAATTGGTCCAACAGAAAAGCTCCCACCAATTGAGATATGCTTCATTCCTACCTATTAATAAATCAACTAGCCTTTAATAGGGAATTTGATATTCTAAATTGTGTCTAAAACGATCAGTTTTTTGACACCAGATGGATTAATTGGGTTAATAGCTCTTCTTACTGTACCGATTTGCATGCAGCTACAAGTTGGCCCAAAAATCTTAGCACACTTTTGACTTCAAGACAGCATGCCAGTTGATTTGAGCTGAGCGTGGGTCCAGATTATTTTTTTTCCACCGAGAGAAGCAGAAACCTGCAGACTTACCAGGTTACCCATTTACCACACCTGCCACCACACACACACACACACACACAATGACGCAACGTCGGGTTGTGCCGTGCACGGTGGAAAATTTTTACTGTTTGCCCACCAAAAATCACGCAAACGAAAAAATGCCCAAGGTTTACGCCCAATTGCAAAAATACCCCTAGGCGCTCTCTGCCAGGGCGGCATCAGGGGGCATGGCGCTCTGGCGGACAGCGCCAACGCTGAAGGCGCCCCTGCGCGTAGCGCCAAGGGCTCGGCGCCCTCGCCCAGGGCGCCAAGGGGGAGGGCGCTCCCACCCAGGACGCCTAGGGACAGGGCACTCCCACCCAGGGAGCCTAGAGGGTAGGTGTCGGGGATAAAATTACAGCCCATTGCCATGGCCCACTCCCTGACGGCCCAATCGAACAGCCTGCCAGGGCCCAGCTCCCTAGAAGGTTCTATCTGGCCCGTATGCACCTTGCCGAACAGCCTTCTGGCTGGCACGGTGCGTAACGGCCAAAGGCTTAGTGTTTGAGTCCATCTCGAACATGAGTTCTGCGCGACTACGTGAAGACCCGGACGTAGTTTCCCGGATTGGAATAGGAGTCGTGATCCCCAAGAATTGAAGTATACCTTATCTACCTCGGGATGTATTTGGCATGTATATGAGTTCGTTACGATCTTGTAGTTAGCCCGGCCCGATTATCCCTTGGTAGGTCGGTTGTTCAGCACTATATAAACCGAGCCCCTACGGCGTGTAGAGGGCACGAGGTCTTTGCATAATACATCTTGTACACCCATAATCTCGCCGAGACTTGTTCGTCTCGTCGAGCCTCCTCTTGTAATACTCTTTGATATAAAGAAAGGCTGGACGTAGGGCTATTATCTCTCCCGAGAGGCCTGAACCAGGATAAAAACCCTTGTCTCCCTGTTCGTCGCTGGTTGCTGTTCGTGTTGTTCGGCGTGTCTCCTATCTCCCTCTTTAAAGAACCTTAATCGACTTGGGATCGATATCTCAACCGTCGACAGCACTCTTTTTCTAGATTGTTTCCTCTGCCACTGAACGTACTAACACCTGCATGCACATTCAGATGCAACATGTACTGAGAAAAATAAAAAACACGAGAGTCCCTCAATTAGAGCAATGCGAAATCAAAACCAGCAGAGGCCTCACTGAGCACCAGAGCAATGAGATGTGTGGGCAGCGAGAATGGTGTGAAGCAAAGTGAGCGCGAGTGCTCCTTTTATAGCTGAAGTGTGCATTAGATTATCATAAACATACCATTTATTACTCACTAATTAATCCTTTACTAATTAAACAGGGTTCAAATGGTACTGCCAGACATGACAAGACGTGTGCGTGGCAGGCAGGATAAGACATTGAATGACTGCGCACCAGCCTTATAATCAGCACCGGCACCGACGAAATCCAAAGCGTGTTTAAATTATCATAACAATATAATTTAGTA
Source organism: Raddia distichophylla (assembly GCA_005191435.1). Taxonomy (NCBI): domain Eukaryota; kingdom Viridiplantae; phylum Streptophyta; class Magnoliopsida; order Poales; family Poaceae; genus Raddia; species Raddia distichophylla. The sequence continues at coordinate 629,582 of SPJY01014331.1, forward strand.
ATCACTAATTACTCTTTTAGTAATTTATTACGCACTAATCTTTAAAATCAGCATCTTGAGCATACAGTTCTTTAATAGTATCAAGTCCAAAAATTCGACAGTCAAGTTGAGACAACATAACATATCTCCGAGACAAAGCATCAGCAATTACATTATCTTTCCCTTTCTTGTGTTTAATGATGTAAGGAAAAGATTCAATGAACTCTACCCACTTGGCATGTCTACGGTTCAGTTTGTTTTGACTGCGAATATGTTTCAGCGCTTCATGATCAGAGTGAATAACAAATTCTTTAGGCCATAAATAATGTTGCCACGTCTCTAAAGTGCGCACAAGAGCATACATCTCTTTATCATACGTGAAATAATTTAAAGCAGGCCCACTCAATTTCTCGCTGAAATAAGCAACTGGTTTACCTTCTTACATAAGGACGCCGCCATTCCCAATCCCACTGGCATCACATTCAAGTTCAAAAGTCTTACCAAAATCTGGGAGTTGGAGTAAAGGTGCTGTTGTTAACTTCCTCTTCAACAAATTGAAAGCGTCCTCTTGCGATTGTTCCCAATGGAATGCAACGCCCTTCTTTGTTAGTTCATTCAATGACGCGGCAATGGTGCTGAAATCCTTCACAAAGCGGTGGTAGAAGCCAGCAAGTCCATAGAAACTTCGTACTTGTGTGACCGTTTTAGGAGTCGGCCAACTCTTGATCGCCTCAATCTTCGCTTCATCGACCTCAATTCCCTGCGGAATCACAACATAGCCAAGAAACGAGACTCGATCGGTGCAAAAGGTGCACTTCTCGAGGTTACCAAACAAACGTGCCTCTCTCAGAAGGAATTTGGATGCGCGACTGGATCCGTTGGAAAGGTCTCGTCGAGAGCTTCTCCGTAATGTACTTGAACGCCCCAAACGGAGTTGATATGCATCTGCTACGCCCGTTTAAAGACAAACTGCTCCGCCGTGACCCAACCGGACTCCAACTCATGGTAGACTTGGTTTTCAACTTGTCTTGGCATAGCGTTCCATCCTTGCTGATCAACACCATAATTCCTAAGTACAAGCACAACATTATTAGGTAGTAACTCGCTCTTATGGGTATTCTCTTGTGTGGTAAGGAACGAGCTCACCTGGTGATTTAGTTGTCGTGCACGTGCCCTTGTTATTGGTCCTTTAACCGTAGGTGGTGGTAGAGTAGTGGACGCATCGGTAGGGGTGATGTCCTCATCACACACAGTCCTATATCATGGAAAGATTTTATTACATGCCATACAAGCAAACAAATTCAAATCTTAATGAAATATCATATTTTTACCTTAAAATAGGGATACCACCTCGAACTCGAGCTAATCTTTATGGCTGTATCATTGGAAGGGGTCCTAATCATCTCATCCTGTAGCTCTCCAATAGCATATAGCACTTCTTTGAAGTACCGACTCACCGTTTCTATAGACCGCCTAAATGTGTGATGGATTACTCGGAATCTTTGGTTATGACCAACTACATGGAGGAACATTGCGACTTGCTCTTCTATACAAGTGTGTACGCCATCTTGCAACAAATTTCTATTCCTAAATAGGTTGCATAGGAGAAAAAAAGGGGCTCTTCTCATACGTAGCATGATGATGCATTCAACATCACTACAGTTATAAATAAGATTTAGGTTGGCTTGGCGTTCAGCATCTCTAGCACATATAGGACCATAGGTGATTGCGAGCCGTGATAGTCTAGCCAATCTAAGCTTATTAACCCAAAAAGCTTGCACGACAGTAACAAGCGCAACTGCTTGAATAATAAGCTTCCGTCATCGACTTGCCATATCCATCTAACAAATAATATGGGACTCTGTTAATATCCATCTAACAATTTTTTCAAAAATAGAATCGACTCTTCTATGGTAGAGTCAAAATGCTTGTAAATTAATATAACAATGTCATCTAAGAACACAAGAAGATAATGGTATTACATATCTTAATTCAATCATAGGCAGCACATGCAAATCAACTTCTGTTCGGCCATCACATGAACATCAATCATAAAACAAATTCCAATTCAGCACATGCACATCGACCAGCACATTAACTTCTGATCGGCAAGCACAGGTCAATTCGACATCGTTCAACCACATGGGCATCGACACATATGTATAAATTTAAATTGATTCATGTGATTCGATTTTCAGATTCTAATAGATCAAGGCAAAGTGAATTCATAATAAAAAGGTAAGTTGGGATAGTTTCAACAACTAGTTATGAATACTGATATTCAAAACAGTCACTAGTAATTCAATTCCCATAAATTAAAAAAGAAAACTTAGATACAAACATATAATTCATTGATTAATACGTTCCATGTTCAGCTTATATATGATGGTATCAATACATGCAAACCCCCAAAAGAAAGGCATATCTAATAATTCAGATAACCGGGGTGGCACAACATCACACAAACTGCAAGGTGACCTAGAGCATATGAGCAATCACAGCACCTCATTTCAGCTACCATTCATGACAAAGAACACCGAAAGATGAAACTAAACTTAAAATAAAACAAATTCCAATCCAGCACATGCACATCGGCCAGCACATTAACTTCTGATCAGCAAGCACATGTCAATTCGACCAGGGCATGTACATATCTACAACTAATTTGTGTATCTAAATCGGCCATCACATGTCTAGAAGAAAAAAAACGAAGAAGAAGACCAACAGTAGGTAGCCTTTGGCCCATCTTACCTTACCGGTGGCGGCTCACAGTAGTAGGCGTCGGCAGCGGAGTCCAGGAGGGGGCGGAGGAGTTGGTGGCGGAGTCCGAGAGGAGTCGGAGGAGTCGGCGGCGGAGTCCGGGATGGGTGACTCCCACGGAGCCAAGCAGGAGGGGGCGTCTGCGTTAGGGCAAAGGGTGGGTCGCTACCTAAATAGGGGAACATGGTGGGAAGGAAGCAAATCAAAGGCTAGCGCGCGGGAAGGAAGCGAGGCGAGGTGGAGATGGCGAATCGGAGGCAGGCGCGCGCGGGATGGCGGCGAATCAGAGGCGGTTACGCGCGGGAATAAGGCAAAGGGGAAGCGCATGAGGGGAGGGAGGCGCGGCTAACCGGAGGCGGTTGCGCGCGGGAAGAAGGCAAGGGGGACGCGCGAGAGGGGAGGGATGCGTACTCGCGGGAAGGAAGCGAGGTCTAGTAGTTACTCGTGGAACTCACGGAGAAGATGAGGGCCACAGCGCCTTTCATCAGCGCAAGCAAGAGCACCCGCGGAGCCTGGCTCTCCGGAAACGCTCGATTTGGGCATATTTGCGGAACTAGGCCCGAGGGGGTGTTTTCCATCTGATAAATCAGGCCCAGGTACTAGAATAGGCAACCAAACACCCAATTTTTGCATCAACAGATGAAAAGCTCTAGGGATGCAGCCAACCAAACAGCCTAAAAAGGGTCCGACCAAACATTCGAGGGCATTGGTGTTTGGTATCATGATAGAGACGAGGGGGAGGGGGTTAGGATTAGGCCTGTTCATGGGCAGTCCGGCCCGACAAACCTAGCCCAACCCAATCCAAAAAAGCCCGATCGGTGCTTCGGGCTGGGCGCGGGCCTCGATCTGAACTTGGACCCAAAAATGCGAGTTAAGTTGTGGTTGGGCTGGGTTTTTGGGTTTCTGCCCGGGCTTTGGGTTGGGCTTAGGCCCGAAGTATCGAGCCGGGCCGGGTTTAAGCTTGGTCCCGCGGGACCAGGTTTTTCCTAGCCCGACTCGAAACCTGTCCCGGCCCGGCCGATGATCAAGTCTAGCTAGGATTTAGGGTTTCCACCGAAATCGTCGCCACCGATTTAGCTCTTCAAAGGATGAAAGTCGAAGATATTCCTCTATCTTCCTCTGTTCCTCCTCTAGAGTCTAGCCTAGTTCCCCCGCGGTTATGTCCCCACCCGATGGCCATGCCCGCGGTTATATAGTTTGTGTGACATACCCAAAATTAATCCATTTTTACCATGAAATTTTTTCGCAAAAACCATTTTTAAGCCCTAGTAACCTTCCCCAATTTTCTAAGAATTTTCTAAAGCAACTCCTATTTTATTCCAATTAAGAAATCCTCTCTTTTAATTTATCAAGGATTTTCATCCCATAAAATATCAACTTTTATTCCACCATTTTTTCCTCTCATTTTTCTTGATTTTTAGAGACCAGTTTCATAATCTTCTGACATCTCTACAATTTTCTATGAATTTCCAAAGCCCAAATCCATTTTATGGAAATTCAGATAAACTCTTTCCTTTTCTGGAACTTCCTGGAATCCGCTTTCCCTTTTTGAAAATACGCCTTCGGCGTGTCACCATTTCCTCCTCTCCGGTGCGTTAAGTGGCGATCAACGGTTGTAATTTTCTTGGTTTGATCCAACGCCTGAGAATTTGCCACGTCGCCACCCCAACCGTACCCCATCGGGTTAATCCAACGGCGCCCATTGTTTTTATCTCCGGATCCAACGACGCACGCTATATCTTCCTCCTCCGCCGGCGCCATCACCCCGAAACCTCCAGCGCCGTCGCCTCCGCCGTGCCGCCCGCCGGAATCCCTCGCCGCCGTCGATTTCAACCACTCCAGGCCATGGCAACACCCTCCACGGCATCGCCACGTCACCAGAAACATGTTCCGGCGCATCTTCTCTCACAATTTTCCTCGAACCGCCGCCAACTGCTCGCCGTTGTTTGAAAAAACCCTCGGCATCCGCCTCCGGCTTCCACCGCCTATCTCTGCCGATAAATAGGCCGTCCCCGATGCTTGGCATCTTCAAGCTACCATCCTCCACCACACTCTTCTCCTCTCCTCACAGGAACACCGACGCTGACGATCCCCTCCGCCGCCGCCGTGCTGTGCTCGCCGCGCCGCCATCCTCGGCCATCCCAAAGCATCGCCGTCGCCTCGGATTGCTCCCCCACACCGTCAATTGCTCGGATCAAGCACCACCCCACCGTCTCCGGCCACCCTCGCCGCCGGTGAGCCCCTCCCTGTCGCTCCCCTCCATTTCCCCCGCTCTCTCTCACTGCCATGTAGGGCCCCCCTGTCAGTCTCTGCCATCTTGCACTGCACACAACCACTTTAGTTCATGGGCCGGCCCAATCTCTGCTTAGCCGGCCTATTCCAAATTTCCCTTTATAATTTTCATCCAAATACAGTTTTCCATTTTACATAAAATAGCAAATCCTTTCCAAAAATTCTGCAAAAATTTCTAAAAATCTAGAATTCAGTCAAGTATTTTATAAAAATATAAATACCCCCTTTTAATTTTAAAATTTGAAAATAAAATATTTTCCTTCTCTTTTCATAGGAAAATGCTTTTAAAATTTATTCCTGTTTTCCAAAAATCCCAAAAATTCCAAATAAAAACATTTCATCCTAATATTTCCTTTAAAAATATATTTTCAAGATTTTCACCCTATATCTTCAACAAATTCCATCTCGGAACTCCGATAACTTTGTTGTCGTCGACCCCGATCTCTGGAAATTTGTTGATCCACACCAGATATTTTTTCACGTACACATGCATAAATTCTTGCTATCCAGAGATCTACCAAAATAATGCCAAAGTCAACCCTCCACTTTATTCTATCTGGAATAATGACAAAAAACCCCATCACCATTTCTTTTTATAAGAAAATTTATCCGGAGATTATCAAATCATACAAACCATCACCATCCTACTCAACCCTAACTTTTTGCCTAAAAATATCCTTTTAAAAATGATTTCATGCATTCATGCTCCATGCATGTTTCTTTTTCTGTTTATTAAATTCCCTCTCTTTTTTCCTTTTCCAACGTGTAGAAAACGAATTCATTGCCCCCTGGATCAGCTGAGCAGGATTATCTGGGCAATAGTGCAGATATCGAATATCTAGTTGAACCAGGCAGGTTTCCTGTTCCCTAATGTTGTATTATGCATTTATTTTCTAGTTAATTAATTTTTTTCCAATTGATTTAAAAATATTTATGATTGCATATAGTCATAATCCCATTTAGATTTTAGCTTCCCTATTAGATCATAGGAAAACCCTAAGAATTTAATCTAGCCATAATAATAGCAATGTCTCATATAAGCATGTAGGATTATGATTGTTGCATTTTAATATAACTTTTGGTTGAGTTGGAAAGAGGTTAAGTTGTTGAGGTTTTGGTCGTGTTAAGGTTGGTGTGTTGTTGGAAGTTTAGCGTGAACACTTCGATAAAGAAAGGCTGGACGTAGGGCTATTATCTCTCCTGAGAGGCCTGAACCAGGATAAAAACCCTTGTCTCCCTGTTCGTCGCTGGTTGCTGTTCGTGTTGTTCGGCGTGTCTCCTATCTCCCCTTCTCAAGAACCTTAATCGACTTGAGATCGATATCTCAACCGTCGACACATTGGTACAAATATATTGGAACCAAAGAATTAGGGTGACCGAAGCACGTAAAGCGGAGAAAGGGACAATGAAGTGAAATAGAAGATCAATTTTGAAGCATTGTTGTCTTCTTTCCTCTCTCATATTTTCCATCGCGCTGATCGCCTATCTGCCTATCCAGTCAACCAAAAGTTAATCCGGGATTCCGGGGTCAACATGGAAAGTTAACCAAAGAAGGAGTTGCACGTACTTATGTCAACTTCATTTAGCCCTAGCCAGTTTCGTACTCATTCCGACCTTTTTTTTATCTATCGTTGTTGAATTTTAGATACGTTTTTTTATTATTTATCTTATTTAAAAATTATTTATTTTATTATGTTTTGTTTTATCATTAAAGGTATTTTAAACATGACTTATATTTTTTCATATCTATTTTTTTGAATAAAACGAATGATCAAACAACATGTCTAAAAGTCAACTACCATAAATAAAAAAACGGAGGAACTATTTTTGCTTTGAGGGACCAAGCAAGAGGAGACGCAGGCAAGCGTACCCACTAAACAAACACGCCAGTAGAATTTCATTTGATTTTTCATCAAAAAACCAGTTCAAATCTATTGTTTCCTTAGGCCTGCGAAGGCTCGGGGATCGAGCCGCTATGATTTTGACAAAATCGGCATGCTAGACAGGCAGCTCGTGGGGTTGGACAAAAAGGGCAGGCTCGACCAGCTACTCGAGCTCGAAAGCTAAACGAGCCGATTGCGAGCATGGTGTCGAGCCTGACTCTATTCAGGTTGTTCTTGATCTTGATCTCAAGCCCTTGCCGAGCATAACTGAGCTCGAACAAACTCCATTATACCATATGTTCTGTTCACCAAACTAATTAGTCTAACCAATTTGATTCGAGCACGAGGTTGAAATCAAGCCTAATCGAGCTTAACCGAGTCCATATAACCTTATCTCCTCTCATGTATTAGTATTGCTACCTTCATTTGAGCACAACCGAGTCAAGCTCAAGCCCAACCGAGCTTTCATCGGGCTCGATCTCGAGCCGGACACTAAGTTCGGTGTTGATTCGAACCGAGCCTGATCCAAGCTTGAGCCTAACCAAGTGTTGACGATCATTATTTCCAACTTTTTATATGATTTTGACCATCAACATTCCCATAAAACAAAGTAATATGGATATAAATTGTGCAAATTATCAAAGTTACACAAGCTTTTGGTGATTTTATGTCTTTAGAAATCAATTGAGGAAAAGTGGGACCAAACCGGCCGACCTACCCTAGGCCGGCCGACCCACTTCCGGCTTTGAACAGGTTGAGTTTTCTCTCACGGCTCCAAAAGCACACCATGACCTATTTACATCGTTGGTGAAGCGTCGGTTTGATCTAAAGGCACGGAACAAGTGCACAAAGATCCATAGGCTCACCTGTTTGCACTAAACTCACCCCAAATGGACTGTCCCGCCAATAACCGTTGTTGGTAGAAGATCAAGGACGCAATTGTGTCAATCTAGAGAAACAAGGGCCGAACGGAGACCAGAGTAGGGCAGCCGACCTACCCTCAATTGACCGACCCCACTCCTCGCTCTTGGGTGCTCCATGGATGCTCTCCGATGAAGTGCCAAGTGTTCCCTAACGTGGCAAGCTTCGGCTCCGGTGCACCATAAATAGAGCTCCCCTCTTCATTTGCAAAACACGAAAAAGTGAGGCCAAGAAGAAGAAAGCAGTGTTACGCTGTCCAAATAGAAAGTAGAGTAGGGGAGAGAGAGAGAGAGAGAGAGAGAGAGAGAGAGAGAGAGAGGAGAGCTTAGTGCCGGAGAAGAGCCGGCATGTCGTCTCTCTAACACTTCGTGCTCCGGAGCTAAACTCGGTCGTGAGTTTAGCTTCGCTCTGCTATTCAGTAACATTTAGCCTATCCTTGCTTTTTAAAGCAAAGTTATTTCATACTTTAGTTACTCTACTGTCACTTGACTTGTGATAGATAATTTTTATTACCTTGTTGTGTTATATTTCTTTAGTGCATATCAAGTGACGACTTGGTACGTAGTGTTGTTAGGTATAAACGTGGTGTCTAGACTAGTTACTACCCGATAGACATTTTATTCAACGATGGTGCGTTAGGTAGTAGGTGGTGACAGCCTTGCTATCCGAGTGGTATTAGCTTTTGCGAAGTTTTCCCCGTTAGTCTCAGCCTAGTCGAGCCCAATCGGGGGTGATCATAATCACCCGGTGTTCTTAATAGCGGGTGCTAGTGAATCGACCGAACTTCGATTCAGAGTACTTTTTTGTTGTGGTAAGTTTGTACCTTATCTAAGTGAAATCAGATCTGTAAAACTTCTCGTCCCGAAATTATATTATCCCACTTCCGTCATTACCTCCACATCCATCCGCCTGAGCTGAACTCTAAACTAGACACTTCTCGTTCTTAGTGGGAAATCGATACCTTTGGAATACTTCCGGATGAAAGCTACTGCGATATCCTTACACTTGTGGATTATTTATAGAGGCATAAGAACCGCCAACACCAAGCTCAAGTTTCACAGTCCAAGCTCGCTCAGAATAAACTTGAATCCAACCATAGTTGCGCCTAGGTGGAGCTAGGCACGCTTAGGCGATCCATAGGCAACTCGGGCACATTGGGTGCATGCGAAGAGTTTAAGCGGCGCACAGGAAAAAAATGGGTCCGAGCCAAACATATGGGGGCATTGGGGCTTGGTATCGAGATAGAGGCATGGGGGAGGAGCTAGGATTTAGGGTTTCCATTGAAATTGTTGCCACCGGTCGCTAGAATTGTCGTCACCGGCCTAGCTCTTTAGAGGATGAAAGTTAAAGATTATTCCTCTCTCTTTCTCTCTCTCTTTCTCTGTTCCCCCTCTAGCCAAGTTCCCCCGCTGTTATGTTCCTCACCCCGGTGGCCATGCTCTGCTGGGTGCTTTGCCCTTTCAGCAAAGTTGAAATTGCTTGAATTTAGTTTGCAATCCTATGCCTCCTAGGAGCTAGGCCCTTGCATGCCGCCCTCCTAGCGTCTAGCGGTTAAGATAACCTTGTTTAAATCTATTTATTAGCGGCGATTTATTACTTTTGCTATTACAAAACAAGAAATGATTGTCATGCCATTATTTTAGATGAAACGTTGCGAAAATACCATTTTTGTCGCCTCTCAACCAATACCCCCCCTCAAAACACAGTATCGTGTATGTTTATACGGTCCTAGCCGATAAGAATGTTTGTTAGCTCGCGAGATCTAAACACGGCGGTCTCGCGCATTCCAGCCGGACCATATCAAACCGACTCGATCCAGACGATACATAGGAAGTGAGCTGACTCAAGTAGGATTTAAAACCGATGATAATCGAGTCACCGGTACACGGTTTAGGCCTTGTACATTTGAGCTTAACGTAGCGTAGCGTAGCGTTTCAGTAAAATTTAAAAGTATTTAAAGAGAGGTTTAAATATTATTAAAAAATAATTTAAAAATATTGTTAGGATCTTTAAAAGGAGTACTAAAAACCCGAGAAAAATCATTACAAATTACTAAGCTAAATAGGCTATATAAAAAAGATAAATTTTACAGAAACGCTACGCTACGCTACACTAAGCTGAAATGTACAAGGCCTAGTAAGAGTATAAACCACCCGGTTACCGAGATTAAGATAAAATAAATTTAAATAAATGTTACATGCAATCAAATTCATTCGGCTTTACCTAAATTTGGCTACCGCGATAAACGGGCAGCAACTGCCCACAAGGCAAGTTCAACCCTACACAGTGTTAGCTTTCCATGAATCCCACGGAATCAGAGTCAAACCTCTATCTAGGTCAGCAGTGGCGGACACAGGATGAAAATGTAAATAGGACAAGACTAATTTTTTTATCTACCGTTGGTCAAATACTCCACAAACTAGTTACAATATAAAAACACACAAAAAAAAATAATGATCGCATCCATTGGATATGCAAATTACCAACAATTGGCCATCCGTCAACCCCTTTTGCAGACTAAAATATTTAAAATTTGGTTCTAAGCACTTTGGCTTAAACAAAATTTTTTAAACAAATTTGTAATGTATATTTTAAAGAATTTTATCAATTTTCGTATTTTTGACATTTTTTCTCAGAAACCGTGGCTAACTGTGAAAAACTGTGGCTAACCGCGAATAAAATCGAAAAGACGAACTTTTGAATTTCGGTTAAAAATCGTATGGAACCGTCAATTATCCGCGGTTAATCGGTTCCGTGCCATTGCCGGTTTGGAGAGGTAGGACGGTTTGTGAACCCAGACAATGAGCATCCGTAGCAGGGGCTCTAAAACATTGTAGCTTTGAGTAGAGTGTCTGACGTAAGAAAGAAATCTTTTAGAGTGCAATGTAAAATGTGAAGAAAATTTAGAGAAAATGGTAGGGAGAGTAGCTAATAGTGAAATAGAGGGTGAGAAAAGAGTAGCCGGTGTGGATGCTCGTGCCGGCTATAAATAATCCCGGAATTCTCGGCCCAGCTCCGAGAAATGTTTACGCGGGGAAAAGCGAAATCACCGACGGGACGCAGCACCGGGGGAAGCCAGTGGCAGGCGAGCACGTGGCGAGCCGTCACGTCGATGTTTGCTGACGACGGGACGGCCGCAGCAAATACGGGCGGCCCGCCGGTGGACTCCGGCCCCCGCAAGCGCGACGCAAGCAGAGCCGCCCTCGGAGACCGGCGTGTGGCCCAGCCCACCCCTCGGGCCCACGGGCCATGGAGCACCCCCCACGTGCGCGAGGCCGGCGACGGGTCGAGTCGAGGGGGCGGAGGCGACAAGGCGCGCACTGCTGTGCCCATTTGGGAAAGGCGGCACAGTGCCCGGAGTTTGAACGCTGTGCGCGACGGCGCCTGCACTCCCACTGGCCACTGCTCGGCGACACCCGCACCCGCACGCGGATCCAGGAATGTTACGGTGCTACATTCCAGTGATCTCAGTCACCGGATGCTCAACGAATAAACCAGATGAAGTGGCACAGGATAGGAAAAAAACAGATGCCACAGTGCTTCGCTACAGTGTTTGCATGCTACATTGTTTTTTTGCACAGTGCCTGTTGAATCTTGGCCTCTCTTTTTTAATCCGGTGGTTCAAAGAGAATGTTACGGTACTGTAGCCCCGTAACATTACCACACAATGTCAGAGGGTCCGGATCCCCCGCACGCACTAGCACCTCCGCTCCGCCTTCAATTCCTTCCAGTTCTTCTATGTGAGTACCGGCTCATCAGAGGCGGTGGAGGCTGAGCCTACTGCCTACCTAGCTCTGCTTACTACTGACTCCCGCCTGGCTGCCTGCTTGACACGATCCGGGCCTCCGCTGGACGTGGAGAGGACGCAATATTCTAGTCTATGTGAGCATGCGCATCACGGCGGCATCAGCGCGTGCGGACAGGTGGAAGAAAATTTGAAATCCGTGCTGCCGCGCGCGTGATTAGGCTGATGCCGGCCGCGCTGACGCTGGCCAGGCTGTGCATGCTTTAACATTTGCTTTTATTTGTTAGCATGTCTAACGATAGTACTACCTCCGTTTTTTTTGGTTTGACGCCTTTGACTTTTTGACACGCCTTTGACCATTCGTCTTATTCAAATTATTTTTGTAAATATCATTTATTTTGTTGTGATTTGTTTTATCAATAGAGGTACTTTAAATATGTCATATTTTTTTTACATCTTTGAATAAAATTTTTGAATAAGATGAATGGTCAAAGACGTACCAAAAAGTCAAAAACGCCAAATAAAAAAAACGGAGGGAGTATCTATTTTATATCTATCCGTAGTATATAAGATCATCCCCAACTGTGCTTCTATCATACCCTCTAAAACAATATTAATACACACATGAACAGTTGAATACTATAACAATTGGATAGAGATTAGAAACGATTGGTAGGGATTAACATACGAGCATGACTCCTCTTCAGCCGTTAAAAATAGATAAAATCTATTTACACCATTAAATAACTAAATTTACATATGGTCAATATTGTAAATGCTTTCAGACGACTGATAGAGAAGAATTTTATAAAAATATAAGAGAGAGAAATATAGAGTGAAGTATGATATAATTAAAAGTGGATGAATAGAGATGAGATAGTTCACATGTACGTATCCCCATTAAACATATCTTTACTAGCCCCAACTTGTTGTGATCAATTTTTAGAGCTAGAGGAATCTTATCTAACCGTTCGAAACGGTTGCTTACGTCTTATTTACATATATTCTATCTATCTATTTATCTATTTATTTATTTTGTTTATTTTGTTTATAGAAAATAAAAGTATGTCATTCGAGCCAGTTTTTTCAGCAAATAATAAGATAAAATAAGCAAATAACCTGAAAAAAACCACATCCTTCCTCTCCAACTTAATGTTTTACATGAATTGATTGGTGGATGCAATTAAATATGTTATTATAGCCAAGACGTTTTGTGTTTGATACTTGACTAAGGGCATGCGCATTGCAAGGTGCTTATGCAAAAAATGCTTAACAAAATAATTAGTTTACAACACTAAAGCATCTAAGAATTGATGTTAAGCAACCATGTAAGCATTGGTGCTTCCATAAGTGATAAGGAAAAAAATTGGTTGCCGTAGGCACATATATTGCACGTGACCTAACAAACAATAATTTGTGGTCCAGCTAGAGTCCGTGTTAAGGTTCGAAGGAGTCTAACCAATGAAATGTATATATTTTTTGAACAAGAACACAGTGAGTAATCCACCAATTGTCGAATAAAGTAAAGATTTTAAAGATTTTAGAATTTTGATTCTGAAAATTGTGTTTCCCAAAATATAAAAATTTAGAAATTGATTTTTATATTTTTATTTAAGAAATTGAATTTATGAAAAATAGAAAAAAATCTGAAATCGTTAAAAATATTCTTTACAAGCGTGAATAAAAATATAAATCATTATTTAAAACTTAATTACAAATTACGTTTTTAAAATATAAAAATTATGAAATTGTATTTTTTAGATTTTTAAATATAAAAATTCATAAATTGAGAATTTTTTAACAATATTTTCACTATTTTTAGTAATTTTAGTTCAAATTTTAAAAAAAAATCCAAAATTGAACGTCCACGTGGCTTCACATGTAAGTAGTTGCGATGACGTGAACATATATACGGGATATAACAACCACGTAGACATCCACATTAATATTTAACGGTGGCACTAACGGATTTGGGGCAAGTTTAAAATGGATTGTGTTCGGTTCAAGATTTTGGGGATATTGGGATTGCATGCACATATGTTGGAGTTCGTAATAAAATTATAATAACATGCATGAAGGAAAGTGTCGGGGATAAAATTACGGCCCATTGCCATGGCGCACTCCCTAACGGCCCAATCGAACAGCCTACCAGAGCCCAGCTCTCTGGAAGGTTCTATCTGGCTCATATGCACCTTGCCGGACAGCCTCCTGGTTGGCACGGTGTGTAACGGCCAAAGGCTTCGTGTTTGAGTCCGTCTCGAACAGGAGTTCTGCGCGACTGCGTGAAGACCCCGACGTGGTTTCCCGGATTGGAATAGGAGTCGTGATCCTCAAGACTTGGAGATTACCTTATCTACCGTAGGTTGTATTTGGCATGTATGAGTTCGTTACGATCTCGTAGTTAGCCCGGCCCGATATTCCTCGGTAGGTCGGTTTGCTCCGTACTATATAAACAGGGCCCCTACGGCGTATAGAGGGG
>SPJY01014331.1:643925-781951 GCA_005191435.1 Raddia distichophylla
GGAGAAGGTGTCAGATTTTAGTTTGAGAGGGAAAGTCCAGAGATAGTGAGTGAAATCATCGAGACAGACAAGGTAGTACTTAAAACCAGAAATACTGTTGATTGGCGATGTCCACAAATCGCAATGCACTAGTTCAAAAGGTTTATTGGTTCTTGACAAAGAGGTAGAAAAAGGAAGACGAACATGTTTGCCTAATTGACAAGCATGACACAGAGAAGGAGCATTTTTATGTGAAGCTAAAGGTAGAGCCGCTGTGGCATGGAGGTGGGAGAGGGTCTGGTCGCCGAGGTGCCCCAAGCGTCGGTGCCAAGTGATCTTGGAGGGAGTGATGAGCGCGTGGTGTTGAACGGGAGATGCCGGGCAGAACGGGTAGAGATCACCCGAACTATTGCACCTGTGAATCACGGCTTGACTCCGAAGATCCTTTATAGAAAAACCAAATGGGTCAAATTCAATTGAACAAAGGTTATCTTTTGTGAATTGACGAACAGAAATGAGATTGGCGATAATATGTGGAGAGACTAGAATATTGGAGAGGGAGAGGGGACGGGTGGATGTGGGAACAGTGGTGTCGCCGATAGTGGTAACAGGAAGAGAAGAACCATTACCGACGACGACCTGGGTGGAGGGAGCTGTGGGGTGAATGGTTGAAAGATTACCGGAGTCGGAGGAGAGATGAGACGAAGCACCGGAGTCCATGTACCAGGTAGCTGGATCTGGTTGCTGCAGAGTCATGGCGTTCATCGCGTGTATGAGGGACGCCTGATCCCATGATGGAGGTGCATAGGGAGCACCAGGAAGTAGTGCAGCAGGTTGGGAAGGTGCTGTCAGTGGTGCCGCCGTCACCTGCGGTGCAAAGAGAGCCTGTTGCGGGCGAGGACCGAGGATGCCGGGGCCGGAGGACGCAGATGGCCACATCTGGAAGGTTCCAGTCCATGGATTGAACCCCATGCGAGGTCCACCCATGGGAAAGAAGGGGGGGCGGGGGCCGACGTTGTGGCCAGCATTGTTGTTGTTGCGGCCCTTGCCCTTACCCTTGTGTTTGGGACGAGAATTGGATGTGTCGTTGCTGCTGTGGTTGGAGGAAGACGACTTGCTGGTGTTGTTGGTGAAGAGCACAGTGGCAGCGCCGAGCTTGGTGACCTTGAGGTCAGCCTCCTCAAGGAGCAGCATGGAGCGGACATCCAGGAACGACGGGAGGATTTCCCGTGTCTTGATGATGGTAGCAATGTTGCGGAAGCGGTCAGTAAGTCCGCTCAGGAGGGTGAGAACGAGCGTGTCGTCTCGAACCGGCTGCCCAAGGTCAGCGAGGGCGTCGGCACAAGACTTGAGTCGCTGAGAGTAGGCGAGGATGGAGAGATCTCCTTGGGCCAAGCTGCGAAACTCAACTTCAAGGGGGAGGACGCGTGACGTCCGGTTGTTGCGGAAGAGGACCTCCAGATTTTCCCATATGGTGCGAGCCGAGGCACCACGAGTGAGGATGATACCAAGAATCTCCTCGGAAACTGAGCCGTAGAGGAGAGACTTGACGGCCAAATCAGTGGTGGTCCATGACGCGTCGGGAGCAGCCGGGGCAGCGGCGGAGAGGTGGTGTGCAGCGCCGAACTTGCCGACGAGGATCTCAAAAAGCTCTCTCCACCGGGTGTAGTTTGGTGGATTGAGTTCCACGATGCAGGGAACGTGCGTGCGCACGTTGACTGTGGAGAGGGCAGGGGCAGGGTTGAAGGGAACAACGGCTGCGGCGAGAGGGGCAGGAGCTGCAGCGGCCTGGGCAGCAGCTGCCTCAGCGGCGGCGGCAGCATCTGGAGGTAGGGGAACATTGGCAGCCATGGGGAGGGCTGCGTAGGGGAGAAGGGGAGGACCTAGACTTCTGATACCATGTAAGAGGAAGAGATTTGAGAGAATTAGATGATTCTCATTGAGGGGTAAAACACCTAATATATAGTACAGGATGGTCAGCCTAATTAGGAAGATAATCACCTAACTAAGGAAGGTACCTAACTATGGTAAGTACAGGGGCGTACAGCTATACACAGGCTGAGCTATACACAGGCTGGAGATAATATCTAAACTAGCAAATACAAAGGAATATTCTAATATATTCTAACAATAACGCCTCCATGTCGGTTTGAGTAGACACAGCTAGATGCAATCCTTGAATTCCCTGCTTTTCTTGGATGCCATGGAGAGTAGCTTGTTCCTTCCCTTTGTTGAAATGCATGAGCAGATTCTGAAAGTCCCATTGAACTAAACCTAGTGATCGGAGCCACTCCATTTCAAGTACAATATCAAAGCCATCAAGGGGAATTATAGTCAGAGGAGCTGTAAACTCGTGTCCCTGGATGGTAAGGTGAGCGTCAGGGATGCGTCCCAGGCACGGAAGTTTTGCCCCCATCTGCCACCTTCACCTGCTGATTGGTTGTGGAAATCTAAGGCCAAGTTCCCAAGCCCGCAGCATACCCACTGATGAAATTATGGGTGCTCCCACTGTCGATCAGGACCAATAGAAGATGGCCCAGGACTTGAGCTTCCACCTGCATCGTGCGTCCTCCCTTGGAGCTGCTTGCTGCCATCATGGACAGGGACAACTCGCCCTTGTCGGTGTTATTCCTGTCTTCCTCGTCCTTCCCATCCTCCTCATCAACCACCTCGAGATGAAAAACTCGTTAGCACTTGTGTCCCAGCGTATAGACCTCGTCACAGTTGTAACAAAGGCCTTTGGCGCGCCGTTCAGCAAGCTGGTCCGCACTCAGGCGCAGACGCGTTGGCGAAGTCACCGAGCTGCCTTGTGAGCCTACTGACGGAGCCGGCGTTGCCTTGGCGCCGGTGTTGGCCCCGCCCGTAAGCGAGGGCGGACTTGACGTAGGGCCTGCTCCGCTTCGCGCGCTGCCTCCTGCCCATGGCGCCGCCGATGGCGTGAAGGTTGTCGATGCTGCTCCCCGCCCAAGTGCCTGCCTCGGCCGGTTATTTGGACCAAGGCCTTGCAAGGCCTTCGCGATCCAAGCTTCCTTTCTTGCTTCAGCTTCCCGGGCACAGCTTACAGCATCGGCCAAGTCTCGAGGTCTTTCTCGCCGGTGTTGGAAATCCCAAGATCAACACACGCGAACACGTGGAACACGAACAAGAAATACACTAAGAACAAACACACTTGAATATATTCTTCCACTTAGCTCACGAGAATACAAGAAACATACACTTGGAGGCACTCCCTACTCAAGATTACAACGGACTTGAGCTATGCCTATCTTCTATGCTCCTGGCTATCCTCACACCCGAGCTACTCCCGTACAAGAATATATAGACTTCTTACGCAGGCTGCACGACCATGCTTCTTGGCCACGACGCTGTGCAACAACTCCGCGACGTGCGTGCTGTTGACGACTCCTCGGCCACGCCTCCACTAAGCCACGTTCTGCTGTACTGCTACATGCGCTCCTGGGAACCCGGCCACTACCCGCACGTAGCCTGCGCCTCCTCGGCTGATGCATGCACCATTAACCCAGCTAAATACTCCTAATTACTTGCTAATTACATGCATGCATGCAGCACGTTAACTAGTCACTACGAGCACCAGCACATTGGCCCAAGCGTGTGTGCACGTACAGAAACTAATTAACTGCTTCCTAATCTAATGCAAGCTACATGGATAATTAACTAGATAATGCCACCAATTTATTATGCAACAAGATTATAGCTAACAGCCGGACATCCGCGGCCAGGGCGACCGAGAGTCCCGCAGTGAAGGTCTCTATTTGATCTGTGCGTCGCATACGTGGTGCCCGCGCCAACAAGCGTTGGAACTCCCGCGCATACTCATCTACTCGGCTGCTCCGCTGCTTCACATTCACCAAGTCGCCGAGGGGTCCCACCATGGAGTGTCGAGTGAATCTCTGGGCGAAAGTCTCATGGAAATCATCCCAGCTCACCCATCTATCCTCCTGCTGCCAATTGTCCAGAACCGCCGGAGCTTCGCCTCGCAGATGAACGCCGGCCACGCCGACCCACCATGGAGTGTCGAGTGAATTTGGTGGAAGTGAAAGAACCGCTCGCACACCCATAACCAGCCCAACGGATCTCCTAATCCGTCATACTCCGGAAACTCAAACCGAGGAGGACGGGGTGTCCACCTGCGGCCATCCTCTTCATCTCGCCCCTGCCACGAATTCCGACGACGGGGCCAATCAACCTCCCCTCGTGGTACATGCGATCTGTTCATCCTCTCCCTTGCTTGCAGCGAGCCTTCCGCCGAGTGCCGTGACTGCTGGAGTCCTTCCTTCCCTTGCTGTTGGTGTGGATCCTCTGGGAGCGGCACCGACGCCTCTGCCGTCTCCTTCCCTTTGGACTGTTTCAGTAATTCCTCCAGGAGTCTTCGTATCTCCTTGTTATTTGCTTCTTGTTGGCTCAGCTCCTCTCCTCCACGCACAAGGCGCACACAGCACCCCTACTGACTTCTCTCTATGTCACTCGTGGGAGAGAAGCAAGCAAGAACACAAGCACGAGAAGGAGATTACACACACGCACTGCTCTTTTGTTTATTCAGCAACTCACAGAACAAGAACACTCACACACAACCACTCTGCTCACTCCGAGCAAACACGCACACTGCTCGCACTTGCTCACACGCATAGGCTTGGCTTTTAAGCACACACGTCTTGCCACCTCCTGCGCACGTCTCCACCTTGCCGTTCCACATCTTCCAGCCACGAGAGCACGTCCTCCCGCAAGACGTGGACAAGCTAACGGCTGCATGATCACCGGTTCACGTCCAACGCTCAACTCGCTAGACTCTCGCAGCACGCACCACGCCAAAGACTCGGAGCCTGCATGTGGTCACTCACACGCATAGCTCACCACTCACCACCTCGTACAAGCCTTGCACGTACAGAGACTAACACACGCACTTAACACCTAAAACAACAAGATTAACTCTAACACTTCTAATGCTGCAAGCCTATCCTCCATTGGTGTGGTGTTCATGGCGTCAGGCCCAGTCGGCTCTGATACCAAATTGTTATGAGCTAGCTCGGGATGAGCATCTCATACGCACGGGTGCCTGGCCGATGGCCAGAACGCAAACTGCTCGACGAAGAACTCGTCGATGCAGCTAGCGCTTTAGGGGTTTTGGCTGTCTTCGGAGCCACCGCCTAAGATCAGTTTTGCGGCGTCAAAAAGGCATGCCCTTTTCTGAGTTTATTTCCCCTTTAAATAAGATACAGACTCAACCGAACAATAGCAAGAAATCTGCTAACAACTTCAACAGAAAATAATATCTCTAAGACCAACCATTGCTAATACTTATCTAATAAGACTAATCTAATACTAAGACTTATCCAGGGGCGTCCCAGGGAATTTAGAGGCCTAGTGCGAAACAATAAACATGGGCCTAACTTAATATACCAAAATATAAAACAGCTATATATATTAAATTATTAATGTATTATATTATAAATTATAGCGGTATGAACTAAGTATTGTATTTGCTACATAATCTTTACTTGAAATCGTCATTCTCTTAGTGTTCTTTGAAATGAAATCTTCAATGACGTACTCATAATCAATTTTAAGATCATTGGCGGTTTCTGTATCTTACGGTTCTTTAATAATAAACCTCTCCATAGCCCTTTTCTGAGATTGAGTTAATTCCTCTATTCTCTGTTTTTTTAAGCTTTTGATGGCCAGAATCATATTTTCTAACTCGATTTGAAGAAGACATGGTTTGCTAGTGCCTAGTTGCAATAATTAAATAATGGATGAATTAAACATACATACGCAATAGACGAATAAAAAAAATAGGTCAATTACCGGGCACTGGGGTAGGGCGGTAGCCGCGGTAGGCCAGCAGCCAGTAGGGTACAGCCGCCGGCGGCCACTCGCGCCGATGCGCACGCACTACGCACAGACTTCCTTCCAGGCGCGCTCCTCGCAGTCGCACGACGCACGGTGCCACACTGCCACCTCGCGGAGCGGAGATGCGGACGGCGGACTCGGCAGTCGGCACTCGCGGTGTCTAGGGCCGGCCAGTGAATCAGCGATCAGCACCGATGGATTTGGCATTTGGGAAAACCAATTAACCGAACCGCGAGCGTACGTGATGGCTGAGGCCGATGCCTGGGAGGCGGAGCGTCAGGTCAGATGCTTTTTTTTGGGCTGGGCAGTGGGCGGCGCTAGTAGTTTTGGGCCTGAATAAAATCTCTAATGTATGTATATATATATATATATATGGACCCTATTTAAAATTGGGGGCCCCTTAATTTTGGGGGCCCTGTGCGGTCGCACAGCCCGCACGGACCCAAAAACGCCCCTGGACTTATCTCTATTGCTGCTAAACGTTGGCCTCCGGTGAAACCGGCTGACCACGTCGCCTCCAATAATAGACTCGTGCTGGTGCTGGACCTCAAGCCGCAACAGAATATCAGAAAGGTCATATAAAAGTTATTTGATACTCAATATGAATACCTCATAGTATTATTTTGTACTTAGGTTTAGGTGATCATGGTTATAAATCCAGCAAAGCCTACTGACAAAATGCTTTACCAAAACAAATGAAAAGGAACTTCTCACATTTTGATGTGAGTATGAGTTCATATACGTCTAACAATAGAATTTTTTTGAAAATAAATGCCCATTTATGAGTGTTCATATAGGTCTAACAATAGATCATGGCAGCTGTGTACATTTCGTAGCCTTCGTTGCTCTTGTGCAATGAATCATTTTATGGTTCATATTTTGCTGCTTGTACAATTATATCATGGACCATGCTCAAACAGCTGGTTTACAGGTACATCAAATTAGCAAGACTGGTGGGAGCATTACTTGAGTAAAGGCCGGTCTGTGTTCTTAGATAGAGTTAGAAAAATTTATTAGGCCAATGTACTTTTTATTTGGCTATGCATGCACGGCCTTTGTCTTATGAAAAAAAAATTAAACAACAACGACTCTAATGTCAAGTTGTTGCCACTTTAGCTTTGGGTACATTCGCTGTTAGGTTATGCCTCCAAATATTAGTTTTACTAATTTACTCTTGGACATGCCTATATAAAGGCCCCTTGTACCATGTACATCTTGCATCATTATAGTGATTGTTTTTTTCCGTGGTTTTTTTCCTCTCCATATTGGAGAGATTTTTTTTACGTTAAATCCTGTTTATGCCTTCTATTTCCATTAAGTGGTATCAGAGCCCTTCGATCATCAGATCCTACGGTTTGAGTTCCTCGCGGGTGAAAACCCTAGCTCCACGTTTTGTTCCTCGAAGCCGCCGCCGCCTGGTAGCTCCTCGCTGCCGACCAAGCCGTCCTCGTTCCCGGCGGCCGCCTCCCACCGGCCGCTTCTCCGCGTGTGTGGCCGCCTGCTCGCAGACGCTCCGATCTGTGGCGCCCTCCGTGGGGGCAGTCCGTCGTGCTTGCCTCCGTTGCCGACGCCATCTACTCGGTGTCTTCCGTCCGACGCCTGCTCCCAGTCCAAGCCGCCGCCGGTCTCGCGCCCGACGCCGCCCGTCGATTTGGCCATAGCCCCGCGCTGCCAGGGGCTTCTCTTCTTTTGTTCACGGCTTCCAAGGATTCTCATTAAGGAAAATTAATTATCTTTTGGCTTTGAGTCCTGTGCACAAAGACCAAGTTCGCTCTGTTCATTCGTCATCCACGACGAAGACTATATATTTTCATCTATTTTGCTTCGTGCACACGGCTCCTCGCACCAAGGAATTTACTGTTTCACTTGGTTTTCTTCGGATCCGGTCCAGATTAATATTTCAGGGATTATTTCTCTTTATTTTAATTCCTGATATTTGTTTTTGTCATTATGTCTGCAAAACTTGACATTGCAAAATTCGATGGCAAAATCAGTTTTTCTATCTGGCAGGTTCAGATAAAGGCCGTGCTCACACAGCTCGGTGTCCGGAAAACTCTTTTAAAGAAACCGAAAAAAGTTGATGAAATTGAATGGGAAGAACAAGATCAAAAGGCTTTGCCTGCCATACAGCTCAGTTTGTCTATAGATGTTCTGCGCGAAGTTATTAAGGAGACGACTGCCGCCTTCCTATGGTCGAAGTTGGAAACGTTGTACATGACTAAAAGTCTTACCAATAAATTACGCCTGAAAGAACGCTGTACACTATTCGCATGGCAGAAGGTACTTCTATTCAGTCTCATCTCAGTGAATTTAATTCCATCATTGTGGATTTAGAGAATTTAGATGTGAAAATTGATGATGAGGATAAGGCTATTTTGTTGGTTGTCTCATTGCCTGCTACCTTTAAACATTTTAAAGAAATTATGCTTTATGGCAATCATGTTACCCTTAGTTTTGAGAATGTTAAGTCAAATTTGTTGTCTAAGAAGAAGTTTGATGTTGATTCTCATTCCGGTGAAAAGGGTGAGGGCTTAATTGTTAGAGATAGATCTCAGCAAACTGGCAGTTCTAATAGATCAAAATCTCGGTCTAAATCAAGAGCTCATAATTCAAACAACTTTTGTCGTTATTGTAAAGTCAATGATCATATTATTTCTCAGTGTGTCAAACTGAAAAATAAAGAAGAGAGAAAGAAAAAAGAATTGAAAAAATCTGCTGAGGCTAGAATTGTTGAAAATCCTGATAGTGAGGGTGGAGAATAACTTTTGGTCACCACTGATTTAGAGAAACGTGTTTCTTGGGTTCTCGATTCAGCGTGTACTTTTCATATTTGCTCTCATAGAGTGGTTTTCTGAGTATACTGCTGTTGCAAATGATGATGTTACTATTGGTGATGAGTCTCCATTTGAAATTATCGGTATTGGTTCAATTCAAATTAAAACCCATGATGGCACTTTAAAGACCCTTACAAATGTTCGTCATGTTTTAAAAATGAGGAGGAATCTTATTTCTTTGGACACCTTAGAAGGTATCGGATACAAGTATTGCTATTGCATCCAACACTTCTAATACCAAGCTTTGGCATATGCGCTTAGATCATATGAGTGAAAAAGGTATGCATCTCTTGCACAAAAAAGGTCGTCTAGAAGATATTGGTAATTTGGAATTCTGTGAACATTGTGTTTTTGGCAAGCAAAAGAAGGTTAGCTTTGCTATTTCTACTCACCAGAGTAAAGGAATTCTTGATTATATTCATTCTGATCTTTGGGGTCGTTCTTCTCACCCCTCTATTGGAGGCTATGAGTATTTTATTTCTTTTTTTGATGACTTCTCTCGTAAGGTTTGCGCCTACTTTTTAAAGCATAAGAGTGATGCTTTTCCTACTTTTCAGATTTGGAAAGTTTTGGTAGAAAATTAAACTGGCAAGAAAATTAAGAAATTGAGAACTGACAATGGATTGGAATTTTGCAGTGGTGAGTTTGATAAATATTGTGCTAATCATGGTATTGCTAAACATTTGACTGTCCCGGGTTCACCTAAACAGAATGGTCGTGCAGAACGCATGAATCGTACTTTTCTGAAGAGGGCCCGTTGCATGCTATCCAATGCTGGCTTATGAGAAATCGTATAATGTATGCTATACGAAGTTATTACGCTTAAGAGCTTGTCCGCCTCCTGGCGGATAACTTGCTGGCGCTCCACCGACTGCTTCCGGACCTTCTGTATATATGGACCCTATTTAAAATTGGGGGCCCCTTAATTTTGGGGGCCCTGTGCGGTCGCACAGCCCGCACGGGCCCAAAAACGCCCCTGCTAGCTAGCATGATGCTCACGATGGAAGAAACCACAGCCGCACCATTGACCGCCATGACTGTCAGCGCAGACTTGATAGTGGACACCGCATAGCAAACATGCACACGGGAATAAAGGATGCAAATAGCACGGAAATAAAGAATGAGAAATAGAAATCTCTCTGACCGTGCTAGAAAAAAAGAAAAGAAAAAATTGTGCCTGAAAAAAAACAGAGAAAAAAACGCAGAGTTGATGGAATAAAGAATGCAAGTATCATGGAAATAAAGAATGAGAAATGGAAATCTCTCTGACCGTGCTAGAAAAAAAAAAAGAAAAAAATTGTGCCTGAAAAAAAACAGACAAAAAAACGCCGAGACGATGGAGATGCGGTGTACCGATCGCCGTACCTCTCGCATGCTAAGCGAGCGCTCTACCATCTGAGCTACATCCCCTTCTTATTTCAATTCAAGTGCCCTCCAGTACAAATCAGTATAATCCCGTGCTACCAAAGATAACGGCCCGTAAGAAATGTATCGGCCTTTTCTGGCATCTCGAAGATACCCTAACTTATTTTGGGCTTTGGTGGGTGCCGATACAAATTTATAGGAACTAAAAATTGTGTTTTTGTTTCTCGTTGTTGAGGATATTGTTTGGGCTGAATATTTTGGTGCACTTCAACATTATCAACAAAAACATTTGTCCTAGAATTTTTTATGTCTATTTTGTTGGTGTTTTGAAAGTTGAGAACATTCGGATGTTTTTGCACAAACACCTCTCTTGTCTTATGGTTGGCGCTTTGATCCCTTGCCAATTGGTTGGGGACATCAAACAGGGACATGTTAATGTACAACTTCAAGTTCTTCTAAAAATGTAAAACTTCAGATGACCGTATGATTTTGTAATCTTAAGTAAGTAATATTTTTATTAAAAAAAACTGAAATTTGAGACCGAGGCTAGCAGAGACGAACGTGAGATCGTGGCAGCATTGTTGATTTTTTTTTTTTGGTCAGATGTCATGAGGTGAGAGTCGATTATGATGCCGGAGGCATGACGCATCAACATGTTGAATTATCCATGCATGTTTAGTGGTAAAAGAGTAGAATATTTGACGGTATCAGGAACCAAACAAATCAACCATTTGAGCGAGCGATGCTGATTAATCACTACAAGTTCAGATCTTTTTAATGAGGAAAATGCATGTCCATCCTTTCCTATTTTGTTTCATGTTTATATCCAAAGCAACAACAATGAACAAAAACTTGTTTTAAAAAAATGAACAAAAACTGCTGTAGAGCAGGTGACTGTTTACGTATACTACAAAGTTCTTTCTCTTGTGCAATATTGCAGAATCGAAACCAAAATCGAAATCACTCAAAAACATAGCAAAAATGCGACATCTTTGGGAACTCCGGCGGTAAAAATCTCTCAGGGATCGAACTTGGCGTCCATCCTGAGCGCCGCCTCCTTGGCCTCCAGCGGGCTCGCCGTCCGGCGGCCCGCCACCCGCCGGACCTTGGCGCTATCCAGCGACCGGTGCCGGAAGCCATACAGCCGGAGCACCTGGTTGTCGGCGAAGTTAAAGGCTCGCTCCATGCCGGCGAGGCACCGCTCCGCCGGGTAGTCGCCGCCGGCGCCGCCGGCGCAGAGCTTGCAGCCGACGAAGTGCGTGACGAAGGGCCACCGCTCGTCGCCGAGCCCCGGGTGGTGCTCCGCCATCATCTCCTCGTACCTGCCGACGAGCCCCACCCAGAAGCCGTGCAGGTGGTACTCGCTCTCCACGTACACCTTCTCCATCCACCGCTCCTTGCCGGCGAGCAGCAGGTGAATCAGCGCCGACTGGTCGTCGGCGTCGAACGCCGGTCGCCCGCTCAGGCTCGCCTTCAGCACCTCCCCGCCGGCGGCAGCCATGGGCGCCCACCCGTCGAGCAGGTCGAGCGACCACTGGCAGTTGCGGAGGAGGAAGCTGCTGGTGCTGATGGCGACCCAGGAGTGCCGCTCGAGGAGGAGCCGCCGGTCGCCGTGGACGACGAGGTTTCGGCCGTCGTAGCGCCGGAGAGGGAGCTCGAAGGCCATGTCGGTGAAGAGCGCGTCGCCGTCCATCCACCACACCCACTCCGCCTCCGGGTGCGACAGCATCAGGCGGCGCAGCAGCGGGAGCTTGGCCCAGCCGCCGGCGAGCTCGCCGCCGTCGAGCTGCGCCATGCCGTGCACTAGCTCGATGCCGTGGAGGCGGCAGTAGTCGATCTTGTTCTTGGTGGACTTGAGCAGATAGTGGTCGCCGGCCGGGCTCTCGCACGGCGCCGGCGGCGAGCCGGAGACGAGCAGGACCCTCGGCCGGCCGCGCGCGTCGCGGGGCGGGAAGCCGGGGTTCTCGGCAAGCCACCGCCGGCGTATGGTGTCCC
Organism: Raddia distichophylla; assembly: GCA_005191435.1. Taxonomy (NCBI): domain Eukaryota; kingdom Viridiplantae; phylum Streptophyta; class Magnoliopsida; order Poales; family Poaceae; genus Raddia; species Raddia distichophylla. The sequence goes on from SPJY01014331.1 coordinate 655,967, forward strand.
ACCGCGTGACCCTGGGGCCAAGGTTGTAATTTCTCGCCGGCGCGCCGCCAAGGTCGCCGCCTCCTCCGCCTTCGCCGTCGTCTGAGCGGATCTCCCGGAGGATGCGCTCGATGTCCTCGACGACCTTGGCGTCGGCCGCGGCGGCGTCTGAGCCCAAGCCGCCGCGGCCGACGATGAGGTCGACGCCGACGGTGCCGCGGAGAACGAGGATGGTGATGAAGCCGCAGATGACTGTGATCTTGACGTTGTTGATGGTCCGCTGCACCTGCCTCCCCTGCGCCTGCCTCCCCGGTCGCTCCACGGCGCCGGCCACCACCGCCATTGGCGCAGACGCTACGGCCTCCGTGCCCGGAGAGTGAGGACGACGAGGCGGGGCGTATAGGCTCGAGAATGAAGGAAGAAGAAGCTTGGGACGACGTGCCGGCGAGTGGGCGGCGACGTGGGTGGGTGCAGGCGAGGTCAGCGGCGCCGGCGCGCGAGCTCGGAGGACGAGGCGAAGGCGACTATGAAATGGTTTCTGGCCCGCGTTGACGAGCTGGGTGAGTGACACGTGGCGGGAAGCGGGGCTCTTGTATCTGTCCGCGTCGCTGATCCATCATTGCTGCATCATTTTTTTTTTGTCCGGGATTTCAAATTTGCTTCTCGGGATTTCATCTCGAGTTTGTGATAGATTTTCAGTTAAAGCCGTTCTGACCCAGGTAAACAACCCCGGCATTTCTTTGTTAGAACATGGAATCGTGGTTGTTCTTAACTAGTTATGGTGGGCTTTTATGCTTTGGACTATACAAATTGATGATCCATATTTAGTTTCGTATAACGGTTTTTCTCCCTGTTAGTTGCCTGGGCAGTAGTTCAACCGCCCAGGAGACTGCCCCGTTCTTCTCCATTGCAGGCAATTTGGAGGGGGATGAGGGAGGAAGGGGGGAGCACATGTATCTTTGGTCATCGTCTTCTTCGTCTCCGGTAGCTCTGCCGCCATCTTCCTCGTCTTCAGCCGCCGGCGCCGCTCAGGCTAGGAATTAGGGTTTGGGAGTTCGGGGTCCCCAGTGCTCCTCGGGTTTAGATTGAGGGTTGGGGTGGCACCCGAGGGTTGGGCGGGTTCGTGAGAGCGGCGGCGGAGCTGTCGGAGCCTGGGGTGGTGGGAGATGGCGACAGGGCCAGTAGATGGCGGACGGATCTCGGGGGTCGCCGTCATTGTGGTTAGGGTGGGCGGGGCCGGCCGGCGGTGGGTGGGTAGGAGGCGAAGCGGCCGGCGGCGAGGATGTCGTCGACCGGGGCAGTGGCCAGAGGTGGCGAGTATGGAGAAGGAGGCGTGCGGAGTAGCGACGCCGGCCGAATAAGGTTGGGCGGGGCGGCGGCAAGGGCGGAGGGGGGCGCATGAGTGGGGGAGACTGTGAGAGAGGGGAGAGAGAGAGAGAGAGAGAGAGAGAGAGAGAGAGAGAGAGAGAGGGAGGGGAGAAAAGAGAGAGGAGGGGAGATCTGGGCCGTTGGATCTCAATCCAACGGTGAAAAAATTGCCTAGATCCAGTCAATTGTGAGGTAGTCAATCCCTTAGTATAAATGCAAATTTTCTAGATGGGGCTGATCACCAATGTTAGGCTAGGTCATGTCTTCACCCAATATCGCACTCTCGGGTACGCTCAACATTTTTCATTGCTCCACCACCGCTCATGTCACCGCTCAACCCACCCAGCCACCCTTGCTCTGCTTAGGCATACATTGTATGAATGCAAATATAGTAAAATGCTGGACTTTGAGAGCTTGGCAGTTTCGAAAAACCGAAACATTTGATTTGACCTGTTTTGGAGAGGATTGAGATATTTAGGGGATGTTTGGTTTGAGGAGCCACCTCATCCTAAGTGGAATGGGATCATCCCATGAATTTGGTGGGATGACACCATTCCTCATTTTGAACTAATTGTTAGATGGAATGGTGATGGATGGAATCATTCCACTACTCAAACCAAACAAGTTGGGAGTCAATTCACCATTCCATTCCTTAAACCAAACACCCCCTTAAGGAACGAGAACATGAAATATTTGGCTTAGACAAGAAAAAGCATAAGACATCGACAATAAGCCAAAACAAAATTGGGCTGATAAAAATTTGTAGCAACACTCGTAGAATTATTGCACAACAATCCAGATATATAGCCATAGTACCGTAGCTTTATACTGTAGTAAGACATATATTGCCGTGGCAATACAGTTAAAACGTTATATTTGCACAAAAGTAAGCCTAAATTTGTTGTCTGCCGGATGTGAAAATTTAGTGTGTTCAATTTTATTGTATCTTTAGTTTTATTTATATATATATTTGCAGGATCCACATGAATAAGTTTTAAATTTTTATATTTCATGGGCCCACCAAAAATTGGTTTGCCTTTTCATTTAGGTTACAATAATTATTCATATTTTTAATGCATGTTTGGATTTTTCATTTTTTATAGGTTTAAAATATTCTAGTTTTATTTTTTTCTGTGTTTCCTATATTTTTTTAGAATTTATTTAGTCAAAAACACCCAAAACCGGAGTGGTTTCAAGTGAGGGAGGTAATTTGCACGGTATGGAAAGTAGAGGGAGGTAATTTACCCGGTTTTGAAGTAGAGGGAGGAAAACCAAACCGAGGCAATAGTAGAGGGAGGTAAAGTAGACTTTTTCCTATACTGGTAGGGTTCGAGCATAATAGAGCCTTTTTGCCTCTGTATTCTGTAAGGTCTCCGAACATTTTTTTGTGAAATATTTTTTAAAACTTACTTGATTTTTCGTTTATATTCCTCGAAACCCCCCACAACAAATAAAGGCCTACAAAAATAAAGGTACTTGTGTTTTGACAAAATAAAAAAAAAAGTGGTTTGTACTCGGAGCCTTCTGGCCAGCATCCTGGGCCAGAACTTACATTCTGGGCTCGGCATTTATGGCTCATGAACCGACATGTTTGGCCTGAGGCGAGGCGTTGGGCTTTTCAGGGCCCGGGCCCAGGCATATGTTTGGTTGGGCTCGTGCACTGGCCCATACCACCTCAAGTCTGGAGATGCATGACCCTCAGCCACGGATCACTTCTTGCAATACACCAACGGGCACGGTGTTCCGCGCATTTATACACAACTAAATTTTTATTCTAAATTTGTGTTTCTTTATTGTATATGGATTTTTTTCTAGCTCTGCCCTTGATATGAACTCTTATCTGTATTACTTATTTATTGTAATCGATATAGACTATTCTTTTAATTTAAGTTGTTGTAATTAGAGGTGAGCAAAAAAAATCTCGAAATCGAATTACCGAAAAAAGAACCGAAGCTATCAAAAATTTCGGTATTTGGTATTTATTTCGGTAGTGATTTTTAAAAATTTTAGTATTTCGGTTCAATTTCGGTATTATTCATTGAAAAACCGAAACACCGAACGTACTGATTTCCACCTCCGATCTAGGCCTTCGGCTCCCTTTGTGGCGAGGCCCATGACTTGGCATAGCTCACCACAACCATCCTTTCTGTCCTCTCTCTCCCTCGGACCCAGGTACCTCTTTGCCAGCAAGGCACGAGGAGGGACACGACCTATTCCATGAAATGCACGAGGCATGGGTCAATGTAAACACAGTCACTCAAGCAAACACGATTTAATTACCTCACGTCTAACTCCTGTACGTACGTGATGTGAACATAGAGATGGCAGAAATACCCATGGGTCCAAGTACCCGTGGGTACCCGACCCGATGGGTCCATGTGACCGTGTCTATATTCAAGAATGGACCCATGGGTATGGAAGTTTGGGTCTGACCCAAACCCAGACCCAGACCCAAACTGTAGCACTGACATGTGTGGTTAACTGTTGTTTTGGTGTTGCAAAGCTATTGCATTGCTGTTGCTTTAAAGTTTTAATGCTCTATGAATTGTTGTTGCATTTGTATGCAATGGATTTAAATGTGTGCTGCTGGATTGAAGGCCATCTGTTACCTTGTGTTTAAACCTTTTAGTTGTGGCTATTAAAGCAACTTATGTTTGTGTTAACTTATATTTGATTATTTATGTTGTTTATAGCTGGATGGCTAGATAAATTTTATGCTCATATGCTCTTGAAATGCTACTCATTGCTACATATGTGACATAATTGTAATGTACATGTGCCTGCTGGATTGAAGGCCATTTGTTACCTTGTGTTTAAACCTTTTAGTTGTGGCTATTGAAGCAACCTATGTTTGTGTTAGCTTATATTTGATTATTTATGTTGTTTTCTAGTTAGATGGCTAGGTTAAATTTTTAAGTCTCGGGTCTGGGTACACGGAGGCTATACCCGAAGGATCTAGACCTATTACCATCCCTACGTGGACAACCAAATGTGGAGACATGTACAAGCTCAGCGTGTGGTCATGCATCCAACCAATTAGACCGAAGTTTCTTCGTATATAGATGCGGCTGAAGATATATAGACCCATACATAATAGGTTGTAGGCCGGCCGGGGCTGAAGATAGCCGCTACAAGCTCTCCCTCTTGGCTTGGCTTTTGACCCCCTGTTCAACTTATTAATTACGGCTGCTGTAAAGTGCAAATATGTGCAGTTCTAGACGAGGTAGCCGCTGCATCTTAACGTTATGCTACTCTACTGATAGGTGATTGGATCCAAGAACAAACGTCCGAGCTCGGCGAGCTGAGACTAGTGCAGCAGCTAGCGCATTTGACGAGATGTAGCTCCGGCAGCGTCGTGGAACCACCGAGGATGTGCTTGGTTGGTTGGTTTTGTCCGACCCGGCCTGATCTAGTTGGTGCAAGATTAGAGGGTTTGGTTATCTATTTTATTGTGCCAGTTTGGCTCATTTTGATGCAAATCAATTGTATTGTGCGTCCATGGCGACGACCGTGTGCATCCATGTTGGCTTAGTTGAGCGAGCTTAGCCAGACTAAGATCAGCCTGGTTGAAGTGGTACGAGGCAAGCCTAGTTGAAACATCAACCAAACAACCCTTTATTTAAGTCGTTTTTCAGTTTTCACAATATGGTAAAAGACATCTCAGTTCTCGAAACAACTATAGGATGTTACCGTAATTTTACACAACCATCGCCTGTGTCTTGCTACGTGCCTACGAGAAAATATGTATTTTTCTGTCAAAGCTACTAGCAAGCGAGTCATATATAGCTTGAGTCATACTATATAGCTTCCGTTTTGTAAAGTCGATATGTGCTGCGCACCACAAGATGTGACACATCATGATTGATCGTGCATTCACCATTCAGTTTCACCGTGGACGATCAGTGCCACGTCATGCACGCCCACATAGATGATATAGTAAAGGTTGGCGCATGCTATACTTTGATTGTACTCGGGCCTCGCTTGCGGAGTGCACGACAAATCACTCGGGGTCAAGGTCAAACCCAAATCCTCCCACGAAGCCATGGCGAATCTTGGAAATGGAATGTTCCAAGCAAGGAAACAAGAAATCCCGGCCCGGAGAACAGGGCCGCATGTCCCCCGGGGAATCCAATCCTGGGTCAGAGCGGACGCGGGGTTCCCGGCCCGGCCCATCGCCGTCGCCGTCGCCGTCCTCCTCCTCCCTCGTGGCCTCGTCTCCTCTTCAAATTAAAAACCCGACACCGCCGTCCACTCCCCCACCCCCACCGCCTCCTCCGCCTCCCCTCCTCTCCCCGCCATTGCCGCGCCCTCCTCGCCGCCGGCGCAATGCCTCCCGACGGCGACGCCGACCTCGCGGCGGACGAGCTGCAGAGCCTCAGCTTCGGCTCGTCGGAGCGCTCCCGCTCCGCCTCCACCGTCTCCACCGCCACCGCATCCACCTCCTCCGGCCCCCTCCCGCTCCCTCCGCGCCCGCGCCCTGCCGGCGCCGCCGCCGCGGCGGCCGCCTTGGGCGCGTCCGCCGGCGCGCCGCGCCTCGGCGCCGTCGCGCTCTCCGACATCCGCTTCCTGCGGCGGCTCGGCGCGGGGGACATCGGGAGCGTGTACCTGGCGGAGGTGAGGCGGAAGGGCGACGGCGCCGGCGCCGGCGAGCTGGTGGCGGCGAAGGTGATGGACCGGAAGGAGCTCCAGGGGCGGAACAAGGAGGGGCGCGCGCGCACGGAGCGCGAGATCCTGGAGGCCGTCGACCACCCCTTCCTCCCCCGCCTCTACGGCGTCGCCGACGGCGACCGCTGGTCCTGCCTCCTCACCGAGTTCTGCCCCGGCGGCGACCTCCACGTCCTCCGCCAGCGCCAGCCGCACCGCCGCTTCCCCGAGGCCGCCGTCAGGTTCATCGATCCCTCCATTGCCACCTTGTTCACGCAAGCATCCATCCATGTACCTCGTAATTAAGTTTTTTTACGAAATAATTATGTATTTGCCGCTCTATAGATTGACCATTATGTTTGTCAATCTTTGGTATTGGCAAGTACCTTTTTTTACAAATGAAATTGGACATCTTTTCGAAGACGGGCAAGTTACAAAAAATGCAATTTCACAACGAAAAAATTGAGCTTTGATGCGATTAAGGCCCTCTGGTTTTTTTCTCAAAAGTCTATTTTTTTTTTAATAATTTGTTTAGCCTTTCCATACACTCATCAATTTTTCCAACTACAATAAAAACTACACTAAAACAGAGAATCAAAGAGAACCTAAATGTTTTTTAAGATAATGACACCATTAAGAGCTTGGAGCTGTGAGGTGTCAAGTAAGCTAGTGATCAACTGATCATAGCCTTTTGAAGTAGAATTAAGCTGGTTTCATGCGCCCTAGTGGGCTCTATCGCTTTTGTTTGGTGTTTGTTTCCTTTTGTTTTTTTGGCGCTTTCTCTGCTTCCTTTATGGATGCTACAAATTCTAGTGGGTGCAGCTCAGCTGCTGTTTGCCCCATGTGTCTTCTGTTAGGGATGCAACCGTCCATCCACATCGTACAGGCTTACTACTCTGAATCGGCTCTGATCAATGAACACACACACTGAATAATACCATCAGATTTCTACTTTTTGGATGCATCCTTGAGCCCAAACGACGCCAGAAAAGCCCTCAAGAACGAATAGATGGTTCGGCCGTGACCTGTGAGGATGAGAGCATTTCTCTGCAAATGATGCAGGGGAACACCCACTCATTCAACGTCTCTTTCCCTGTTTCCTCTGGAGATGCCGGGAAGCATCACCTGCAGCTGGGCTCCCAGACCTCACTGTCACAGGCTCACAGCACAGTTTCTTGGTTTAATAAGCCATACCCACACAGCTAGGATCTTTTTCGGAGAAATTTTGCCGCACACTAAAATGAATACGAGATGTATTTTCCACATGTACATGGAGCTACTTATACATGTAACGTGAGGTTAGTATATGTAACTTCGTGTACATGTGGATTGGTTTTGCATAGTAAAAATATCTCTTTTTCTTGCCTTGATGGGTTACTTACTATCTCTAGGTGATGATCCTGATCACTGTCAGCCAGGAATCCAGGATTATCTCCCCACTATTTTACATTAATCTCGGGTATGGCCTACATCTTGACATCCCACTCCGTTAATACGGCGGAGATTTATGCCCTTTTAAGGTTTTGGGGGAAGAAAACAGGCTATACGTCTGCTCCATTGCAGAATCATGTGGCTACATTCATTTTTAGCCCGGGATGTAGCACGGCTTCACTAGCCAGGCCATAGCATTCACCTGAACCTATACAAGCTGCCACTGCCAGTGTATCGCCGGTACTATATATTTTGCCAGCCGAATCAGCAAGTTTCTTTTTTTTTAAAAAAAAAAAGACATTGAAATGAGGTTAGATTAGCAAATTAGAACACTAGTAACAATCAACAGTACTGTTGGCTGCCAATGTAGTCTTAATTAATTTACATAAACTTTTGGCGCCACTCCATCCACCTCATTAAAGAAACACGGCGCTGCACAATGTGTGGGTTCCAGCCCAAGACAATCAATCGTCATCTTATGGTGCACAGTACTACATTTAGTACTATAAAATTACAATGAACTCCTATGGCTTGCGATGCAATGGCGCTGTGAATTGCCAGCAGTACACTGTACAGTGTACAGGCGCATACCTGCCTACGACCAACTGCACTGCCATCAACGCGCCGGTATGGCATTGGCACGAGCGAGGCCCTTGTTCTACGGCGCTGGAATCGTTTTAGGGAACATGTTCTACTGGTCAATGAGGCCTTAATTAACCCCCATGTGATGATCAAGAATCACAGCTCTGAAACCCACACAGGCTAATTATGAATGGATCCTGTGGGGATCAATCAGCATACGCCATAGGGTACCTGTGCATTCATGGATTAATCTGATTAATCCAAGGGGTAGTCATTTGTCAGTTGAGAGCACACATGGAGGTGCTTTTCTTTATTTCTTGTGTCAAAACTCAAAACTAGGCCTCCAGCATGCAACTTTCCGAGCATCAGTGGTGCCACTGGTTCGAGTACTGACTCATGCCTTTTCTCTGAATTCTGATGATGCCTGTGACCTCTGCTTGGTACTGGAGCTCACAGTGCCATCCACCATGCCAGCATCTGTCTGTACATATACTGTGGTGACTGGTGAGTGTTGAGGTGATCTTGTCGTTGTCCCACAGTGTTTTTAGGGCTCTTTTGGTTGCATGACAGTAAGGTCAATGGTTGTAACAGTAAATTTTGCAATAGTGACTTGCTCTGTACAGCTGCAGCTAAACACTTGCAAGCTCCAACTAGAAACCACCAGCTGATGAACAGCGGGCTAGCACTAGCAGTACCGAATTTGATGTAAAATGCTAATTAATAATCTGTAGTGAAATTGGTCGCCTTTTACGTGCATTTTGCAGATTTGAGCTGTTTTTGTGGTGGTAAAAGTTGCCAAGTTAGAGATTTTTTGTTTTGAAATTGGTGTTTGGCGCGGCAGGTTCTACGCGGCGGAGGTGGTGGCGGCGCTGGAGTACATCCACATGATGGACATCGTGTACCGGGACCTGAAGCCGGAGAACGTCCTGGTCCGCGCCGACGGCCACATCATGCTCACCGACTTCGACCTCTCCCTCAAGTGCGACCCGACGGCGCCGACGCCGGCGCACGTCATACTGGACCCCGTCGCCCTCGCCGGCCACTCGTCGGCGTCCACCTCCTGCATCATCCCGTCCTGCATTGTCCCCGCCGTGTCGTGCTTCCAGCTCTTCCCGGGCCGCGGCCGCCGCCGGCGGCGGCGCAAGAAGACCTCGGGCGGCGGCGGCGGCGGCTTCCCCGCCGGCGGGCTGGACCTGGAGTTCGTGGCGGAGCCGGTGGAGCTCCGGTCGATGTCGTTCGTGGGCACGCACGAGTACCTCGCGCCGGAGATCGTCTCCGGCGAGGGCCACGGCAGCTCCGTCGACTGGTGGACCCTGGGCGTCTTCGTCTTCGAGCTCCTCTACGGCGTGACGCCGTTCAAGGGCTACGACAACGAGATGACCCTGGCCAACATCGTCGCCCGCGCGCTCGAGTTCCCCAAGGACCCGCCGGTGTCGGCCGCCGCCAGGGACCTCGCCGCCGCGCTCCTCGCCAAGGACCCCGCGCGGCGGCTCGGCGCCACGGTCGGCGCGGCCGCCATCAAGCGCCACCCCTTCTTCAACGGCGTGAACTGGGCGCTGCTCCGCTGCGCCGCGCCGCCGTACGTGCCCCCGCCGTTCCGCATCCCCGCCACTGCCTCCGCCGCCGGCGTCGGCGCCAACGACGACCTGTCGGACGACAGCTGCCCCGGCACCCCCGTCGAGTACTACTAGCCCCGCCGCCGCCGCCGCCGTCGCCATTACCGGGGACCGGAGCTCGCGCACGTGGTGGGGGATGGGCAGGGCCGCATGGCGCGCACGAGGCGACCGGCCGGACATGCCGGCCCAGGGGCAGAGCGCGCGCACGCCGCGTTGTCGCGCCGAGGCAGCAAACGGACACGCCGCTCCATCAACTTGTCGCTCCGCTTCTCGTTTGACTTTAACCTGGCCGCCATTGCCTCGCTGCCTTGCCACAAGCGTATAACATCAGCGTAGGTCTGCAATAATACAGTGGTAGAGAGTTGCATTATGTATGTATCTATTTATTTATATTTATGTGCATCATTTGCTGGTAAGATCCAAGGTGTTCATCCTTTTCTTTTTTGGAATGACAGTATATATATGTCCTAATTAAAGTTCTTTTTACATCCTCTACCGCCGCTGTATCATCGCCTTCGAGGACTCAGCTGCGTGATGATCCCTGTAGCTCAAACAGAGGAGGCGAAGCACACCGTTGTTCGCGAGGTCGCCGTTGCTCCGGCACCAACCATGGCGTCTCCTCCTCCTCCGCCCCAATCGTACCGCGGTTGTGCTTGGCTCCCCCATTGTGACGGTGGCGACGACGTCATACCTTAGGTATTATAAGGCCTGATAAACCATGTTACACTAACCCAATACTTGATGATACGAGGATATAACCACCTTGACACTCCAGGACACACCGACTCGATACTCAATACTCAACGATGCCGCAATACTCTATGATTTGCCGACTTGATACTATGCTGTAGTCTTTTTTCTATGCTATCTATCGAAGGATGGAAATCATTATGGTAGGCTTTGATGTGCGTGACACCCACATATGTGCAAAGGAAAGACATGGCTTCATTTGCAGATAGGGGTGAAAATGGATCGGGTCCTGTACCCGTTCTGGTTTAGTTTTTTTTTTTGGGCTAAAAAACGGGTTTGGGCACAGTAGTCTGGTGTTAGGTATGGGTACGGGTAGTATCTGGATAGTACAAGCTCGCGTACGGGTCGGGTATAGTTTGAATGCTACCCGGACAAATACCCATTTGATCGGGTTGGGTATGGTGGTCGTGCAAGTGCTGGGCTCCTCCGCGACATGACGCCATGGTGCACCGGGGCTTCTGTCCATGTACATCTCCACCGACGCAAACTCCATGTACAACAAGACCAGCGCCAGAGACCATGCACATTAAGGATTTGCGATTGATCTCTTTATATGTTAACCGTTTATCACTATATGTGAGCAAGCCAATGTAAAAAAGGCGAGCGCCATCAAACGCATCCCGTCTTGCCGGTGCTATTAGAAAATAGTAGCCGTTAAAACTTAACAATATTCAGTATATTTTATGAAGCATGGCATAGAAATCGATGAAATTTGAAAAATAACTATTGACTTTATTTGGGAAATCTAAGACCTACGGCACTTGGCTAATATTTATGAAATTTGAGAGTACTAATGGAATTTGAACTCTATGAGGGACCATTTATGTGCTGTCAATCGTAATGAGTATTGTTCGAACCTTACGTCTTGAACTATTTGTATAATTTTTAATTGGACTCTATGCATTAAATTATCTGTGGTATTATGTGCGTAAGAAGAAATTTTTTACCACATACTTTTTATTCTAGGCAATCCGTGTACTACCCGCTAAATACCCATTGTTCGTATTGTACCCGTTCGTATGAAACCCGTAACCCATTTTATACCCGTCCGTAAATACCCGTACCCTATTCGGTTTTTAACTGCCCGTACCCGTACCCGAGAAAAAAAAAGGATAGGGTACGAAATGACCTCTACCCGACCCGTACCCTACCCGTTTTCACCCCTATTTGCAGAGCACGAATCACTTCCTCCAAGGTGTTTTCGACTTCTGATCGATCCGCATCATTTGTTGTTTTCTGTTCTTGGGTGTTGCATATAAAGTCCATAATACAGGGGAAGATTGCTTGATTTACACTCAATTCGCTGCCACTATCCCAAATGACGCTAAATTCGTCTGCAAGTCCCGTATGACACTGAAGCAACGAATTTTATTTACAAATGACATTTCGCCATTTTTTACCTCTTCCCCCCTTTTCTCCTTTTTCTCCCTTTTTGGCTTTCTTCTCCACCTCCGGCGGCCACGCGCTGCCACTTTGTCGCCGCCGCGCCACTCCGTTGCCATCGCTATTTCCGACGTCGCTCGCATCGTCGTCGCCGCTCCCATCGCTGCCGCCGTTGTTCCTGCCAGTCGCAATCGCCGCCGCCACCGCTCCCATCGCCCCTGTCGATGCAGTTGCCGTCACCGTGGCTCCCGTCGCTGCTGCGCCGCACCGTCGCCGCCGCCGTTCCTGTCATGGGAGTCGCTGCATTTGAAAAGAGGGAGGAAAGGTGTAAAAAGTGACAAAAATGTTATTTGGAAACTCAATTCGTTGCATCGGTGTCATATGAGAAATAGAAACAAGTTGGATGTCATTTGGCAACGAATTGAGTGTCGTTAGAGTAATTTCCCCATATACAGTGTGAGACTCAAACTTTAACCTACGTTGTCTATTGCCGATAAATACAAATAGGATGTGATCTAGACGACATGAGAGACACAGATATTTAATACTCCCTCCGTCCCAAATTATAGTTCGTTTGACTTTTTTGACACCAAGTTTGACCGGCTCGTCTTATTCAAAAAATTTCGGAATTATTATTTATTTTTACTATGATTTCGTTTAGCATATAATATACTTTAAGTATGAGTTGGAATTTTTTGAATTTTTGTAAATTTTTTGAATAAGACGAGCCGGTCAAACTTGGTGTCAAAAAAGTCAAACGAACTATAATTTGGGACGGAGGGAGTACATGGTTTCAGTGCTCATCTACGTCAACTGTAGCACACTGCCCGTACGCATTGGACACGGGCCAAGCGTCCGAAGCTGTCAACGATGTGAAGTGGTGGTGATGGTCCGGCCTTCAATTTGGGTGGCAGCCGCGGGACACGAGGCATTGCACTGCATCTGCCCCAGCCGCGGGACACGAAACAAAGGAGAACGGGGATCATTGCACCCGGCGCTCGTGCACCCTCACATTCTCTCCCACCGCACGCAGCCACTGCCATCATCTCATCTCATCTTCATCCTCATCTTCATCTTCATCTCCATCCCTGGACGCGTACTTCTAGACGCGATGAACGGTGCATCTCTGCACGACCATGATCATCTGCAGCGATTCTTCAGGCGATCATTGGCTGCAACTGCAAGGGAGCGAAAGCAGAGTAGATAGATATGCAGGTAGTAGTTGCAGGCTTGCAGCTGGGTTAAAGGCCAATGCAGCTGTGGAAAGGAAGAGGTAAAGGCCTAAAGGGCACACAGGCTTGCAGCTGCAATGATCATGGCGCCGTGAGCCATCAGCCATCAGATCAGCATCAAGTCAACCACGGAAAGAGAAAGGAGGACGGAAGGGCCGCACAACATTCGCTCGAGCATACTGCCGGTGATTATATCAGTTTTGGACACCATGAACGCAGGGGTTATGTATCGGAAGACGACTTGAAATTAGTCGACTGTGATTTATTTAACTTTCGATCGATTTTCTGGGCCGGGCCGTTCAGAGAGGTAATCCAGCAGCCCAGATCAGACACCTCATTTATCCTCTCCACCTCTCCCCGCACCTAACCCCGTTCCTTCTTGGTTCCACTCCTCTATTCGTCGTCTCCTCCCCCACCGTCTCCACCTCCCATCTAGGAAAATCGGTCACCTGATGATTAGCGAAATCATATGTATTGATATTAGTGGTGAGTAGGGGCACCAAAATTGGTTTCTCACGATCTTAGTTTTCTTGATTCGTAGCTCTCCTATTGTTCCAACTTTGTCATATCGTGCGCTGATCTGTTGCCCGAAGACATTTCTCTCTTTTATTTTTGCCGTTTGTTGAAGTCGTGAAACTTATAAGGAGACTATAAAGAACAACCACATAAAAAAAGGAAAAATATATTTTTATATTTTTCAAAAATATTTTACATGAAGGATTAAGAAAAAATAGACATCGGTCGCCCTTCCAATGGGTGATTGACATCTATTTTTGCTTGATACCCAAACCACCGGTCATTTTTTGTAAAATTATTTTTAAAAATGTAAAAAAAATTCCGGCCCTCAACGAACAGCAGCAGCAGGCCCAACACATTTCTCAATTCACACGGAATATTTGTCATGTCGAGCCCAGTACGGCCTAGTACCTTTCACACGGAAAATGTTGGCTCTGAAAAAGCCCAGTACGGCCCATTTCCGTGTCCGCTCTTGAGTCGTTTGACGGCGCCGCCGGTTGCCTTACCTCCCCCAACCTCCGACTCCGACCACTCGCACCTCTGCCTCGCGGGAGCCCTAGTTTCGCTTCGCCTTCCTCGTCCCTTCAGGCGAGGGGAGCTGTAAGTGATGCTACTTCTACTGCTTCTGCCCCCTCTGATCTTAGCATCCGTGCTACGAGCGTGGATTTCTGCTGTTTCTGCTCGTTCTTGCTCACTGTTCCTGTGGGAGAATGCAAGGGTTTTGTGCTAGAACTTTGATCTGTGCTTACGCTTGTTGAAATGGGGATGGTTCGGAGTGTATTTGGTTTGGATTGGTCCACTCTTTCGTTTCGATTTTTCCCGCGTTCTTGGCAACATCCCTGTGGCTAGAGCCTACATGTGATGGCCCAATTTCTCTGTATACAATAAGGAGATCTCCATGCAGATGAATATGAATTGTAGCTGTAGTAATTTAGTTGTGGTTAAGCATAAAAACACTTTTTTTTTTGGGCCAACAGATCAAGCTACTGTTATTACCTGGTTCACTTTTGTCAGTCCATTACCATTTTTTTTTTGTTTTCTGCAGCTACAGATTACCATTGGGCAGGTGAAGAAGCGCCATGCCAAAGATAAGAACGAGTGGTATGAAATACCCTGATAGGTGGGAGCTGGTAGAGCCCACCTTGTTGGATTTTCAGGCCAAGATGAGGGAAGGTCAGTGTTGTCATCCATAATCTCATACCAGAAGTTTGTTTACTGACCAAGTACTAGTAGTGGTAATGTATCGACATCTTCGTTGTCGCGGTCTGGTGCAGCTGAGAATGATCCGCATGACGGGAAGAGAAAGTGTGAGACGCTTTGGCCCATCTTCAAGATCAATCACCAGAGGAGCCGATACTTGTATGATCTTTACTACAACAGGAAGGAGATCTCACAGGAACTGTATGAGTTCTGCCTTGATCAGGGCCACGCTGACAGGAACCTTGTTGCCAAGTGGAAGAAGGTATGCATTTTGTCCCTTTCACGAGATATGCTCACATGCTATGTTAATGTAACCAAAAAATAGCCATGAAATGATTGATTACCATTCCTATATGATGGGAGATTGAACCAATTCATAATTGATTTGGATGCCTCGCAATTTTCATGAAAAGTTACAATGTAAATGAATTATTCTAATAGCTCTGGCAGAACAACAAATATATAGCTCATGTTAATTTTGTTTGTCAATAGCACTGTTTATTAAATGGCACATTTTTCTTAATTTGTTGTTTGACCGCGTGGTCAATTGATGGGGATTTGCACTGAATAATTGCAGCCAGGGTATGAACGCCTCTGCTGCCTGCACTGCATCCAGACGCGAGACCACAACTTTGCAACCACCTGCGTCTGTAGGGTTCCTAAACATCTGAGGGAAGAACATGCCATAGAGTGTGTTCACTGTGGATGCAAGGGCTGCGCTAGTGGTGATTAAAGGTTGCGACCGTCAGGCTTGCCGCAAGAAATACATGAAGCGTACGCTATGTCTAACTGGTAGTCATGTATCTGATGTACTTGGAAAAAGTCTGGCATGTTTTATCTTCAGTCAACCTGATAATGCTTGTGGCAATGCAAAAACCATTATGCATATATACAGTAATATTTGTTAGAACTTTCACTAGTAAATTGAACAATTTGCTCCCTATCGCTGGACACTGACAGAAGATGACGTGTCCATTTATAAAAAGAGCAACTTGCAGTTGGGATTTCATTTCCCTGTTAGATCGATCATGACACCGGATTTTTTCTCTCAAATCTTATCTAATTGTCTTAATCAAACATGGTATCATATCATCCGTGAGCTGTTCTGATTGAGGCATAGGCTGTGCCTGAATCTATCCAAGCAACAGTCACAGTCGGCAAATAAAGCACATCTGAACATCATTACACGTAACTCTCGCCAAATCAGCTGATACATAAATCCACAGTACACAACAGAAAAGCAGTAAGCACGAGCGAACTGTCTGACCTTTTGAGTCCTAGAGCAGACATGACAATGTAGAACTACAATGGCGATTCTACCACAGCAATAACAGCCGCATCCTCTAGATGTTTTCCACGCTAGTTATGTTGGTATCAAATGTTCTAACTTGGCTGTGGCAGGGATGCTTGCATTGGCGTGGGCGGAGGTGTTGGTAAAGTGGGTGCGAGGCATGCTGGTGGCCTCCTTGAGGTCGAAGGCGTCAATGCCCTAGGTGATAAGTCTACCATCTCCAGTGCCTGCATTCTGAGCTCCATTGGATAATCCTTCACACATCCAATTCTTGGACCAGCCCCAGTGCTCCATTTTAGGGACAGCTTGTGGCCAAGCTGATATGATTTTGACTCTCTCTTGGATTTTACCCTCTCAAGAATTGCCTTCTGTGGGATGTCGGCAGCTCTAGGGCTTTGCAGGCCACCTGATAAGGTTCTTTGGTAGGTTGGCTTCGCTTCATCTGTAGGAACACTGTCACCTTCGGTTTGTGGAGATGGCCCAGATGTCTTGTCTTCATCAATCATGTTTGGATTGAGAATCAATTGTGGTGGATTGGATGACATGATAGCAGCACTGGGGTTTTGTGTGTTATTAGACACTGGGTCTTCATAGTAGTCTTCCTTGGTGGACGAACGCACCTGAATAATCACACCAAACTCATTAAATAAAACCATCTTATATTTGGTACTGTAGGAGCGTTTTTAGGTTGCACAGGTCCAAAAATGGTGTACCTCAACTTCATTCAGATCAATTCCATTCTCTTCAAGGAAGTTCATGAAATTGCTGAGGTTCTCTGCACTTGGTTTGTAGTGACCGCTATAGGCCCAGATGGACTGTAATCAGATCAACCATCAGATAATAGCAAAATGTGCCCCAATGACCAAGCAGGCAAGCACAACAAGAAGACATAGTTGAAGTATCAAATGACTAACATATACCCACAACCAACCGCAAAATATATCGTTAGTGTCTTCATAATTTGCATATTGGCCAAGACAAAATATTTAGATAGGACTTGACTTGGCCAACTGTGCCATTTTAATCATGTGGAAATAATGCATAAATACAACCCAATCTCTGGGTATTTTCTAATTTGTCCTCACAAATGGAGGCATGTACAAATTATTTTATGGCAGTCGATGAAACATGAAAGAAAGATGTGAAGTTGATGGGCCATAACAGTGAATTGAGTCATCAAATTCTTGTCAATATTTAATGCTTCGGGTCACAAATGAGTGATCAATGAACAACACATGCAGTCATATCAGGAAAGTAAAATAATGCGCACAAATAATAACATTTCGGTAAGCCATGGTTTCTCAACAGTACCTTGATAACTCCATTTTCTGCAGTAAATCTTCCAGCAGCTATGGTAGCACCTCCTGCTAAGAAGCTGGAGTGCTGGAATACGCCTCTCTCTTTCTGAATGGAGACACCAGCTTTTGAATAACATATTTGGCAGTACTAAACTACCAAAATATGACATATATGCAGAAGCAATGAGGGAGGTTCTTGTGAGGGTTGTCAACCTACCTTGCCGGCATAAAGCCTCTTTGTTGTGCTCATAACAAAAATCCATTTCGCCTCTTTAGGACCTTGTCTTGTATCAAGTGGTTCTCCAGACTGTCTATGGATAATCTTTCCCTCCGTAATGATGTATTCATAGTGTTCACGCTCTTGCTACAAAACGTTACACAATTGTTAACAATACTTGGTAGGATTAGCTGCAGCAAAAATATATAATTCAATTTTTTAAAAAAGAAAAGTTACTTTCAGGATTTTGAAGATAGAGATTTGTGCCTGTTGGTAGTTATCATGAGCAATTACAGATAAAGTGTGAAGGAAGGTAGTCTAGGGCCTTGTTAGAACCTATTTAGTATTAAACAATAGCAATTCCGGATCTGTGGACTTTTCGTTGTGCAAAATATAGCTAAAAAATGCAGAGATTTAAAAACAATAATATCAGGGCATAACACATGTTCTCAATTCATAAAATATCTAAAAAGGTGAATTGAAAAAATTTTACAATGTTCGCATGTTTGATCATGGTAAAGGTTTGAGAAAACAAATTGGTCGCTGAATGAAATTAACATTCTTTAGTCTCAATCCAACTTTTCTCAGAATATTTCCAACAAGGATTAGCATGATTTTGGAATAAGGTTAGGTAACTATTTTAGAACGCGTCTTACCGGACCAAGATATTTTATGCATTGCTTCTTCAGCAGAGCTCTTGGACACTGAAGAAGATCAATATCCTTTCCCTCCCCAATATCAAGCCTAAATATACAAAGAAAAATGGCTCAATGAATTTGTTGTACGATTAAACACACCTAAGTATCTGATAGAGCAGTGCAAGACCGAATATACTTATCCGATATGCAAATCTCTTCCATCATACACACTGTGCCACTTTGTTCGAACAACAAAATCTGCTAAATGCCGATTCACAAATACGAAACATCGCTTAAGTTTTTACCAGTAGAAGAACGGCTGGCCGGCCTGGCTCTGACTCCAAACATCATAGTAGAAATGCAGGTTGTGTCCATATCTATGACGTGGGTCAATCTTTACACCAACAAATGAACATCCATGTCACAGTTATATAAAAAATTTCGCACAAAATGAATTTTAGCATTGAAGAGACAGAAGTCTCAAAGACTGCCTTTTGCCCTTTACGATCAAAGTTCACACACTCACTAAAATAGTCAGAGTCAACCGTACTTAAAAGCAGCCTCTTTTCACACACGTGTGAGAACAAACCAAGCAATATCCAAAGCAAATACTACTACTACTACTAAAAAATTAGTGGTGGATTTGTACGAAATTGCACTCACAGCTTCGATCCAATGCTGAAAAGCAAGCTTCAGAGCCTTGCCATCCTTGGATAAACCGTGACCCACCTGCATAGATGAATCAAGCTCACATCAACATTAGCATTGGGGAAGTCCAAACAAAAAAAGGGATCGCTTTCTTGAGGATTTTGTGGCACCAACTGAATTGACGCCGCGTAAAAGAAACGGCAGGAGGTCAAGACCTTGGATGCATTGAGGCCGACGCGGTTCCAGCGCGAGGCGGCGGTCTCCGGCCGGTGGTCGTCGAAGAAGGAGACGGTGCTTTGGCTGAGCCGCGCGAAGTCCAGCGCCTGCCACCTTCACCAATCAAACCCTCTCAGGTTCAGAGACTGATCTCCACCACCCCAATCAAATCACCCATCGATTAGAACTTGGAGCCCCAAACTCTCCAAGAAAGGAGGCACCTTTCGATCGCAAGATTCCAAGAAAGGGGGGAGGCAAGAAGCTTGAGATTGGAGAGGGGGAGGGGAAGCTGGAGGAGGAGGATCTGTACCAGAGCTCCTCGACGACGACGGCGGAGTCGGCGAGCTTGCGCCTGGTCCGGTAGCTCCGGTACACCTTCTGCAGCTTGGTCGCGGCGCCATTCACGCGGCCGCCGCTCCCCGCCGCCGCGGCCGCCGGCGAGGAGGCTTCCAGGAGGCTTGGATCGAACCTCGATGAGCCCTCCGTGTGATCCATGCCGCCGGCCGGAGGAGGCGTCGCCTCGCCGCTCACAACCCCATTTTCCTCGAGCTAAGAGTGAATCTCAAATCTCTGTAGTCAATAGCAGGAGAGATTGGAGAGATTAACAATGGTTTCGTAGTTAGGCTTACCAAGGAGGAGGCGGGAGGTGCAGCTGCAGCTCCAAGGAGAGAAGGACGTGTGTTGAATTGACTGCGACGTGTTGGACTCGACCCCGGCAATTTCACGTAAATTTCACGTAACATTGTACTTGCAGACATGATTACATGGATTTTATAGAGAGGTATAGATAGGTTGTTGGAGATGCTACGTAGATAGTCGCTATTCTTCTATTTTTTTCACACCCACTTTATATCCACACTTCTCTCTCATACTTTGAATTTTAATTTTATATAATTTGAGTGTTGCTACCAAAAGGTATACCGTTACAACGATATAGATGTTTCGCGTGAAACACTGTGTAGAACACATGAAACATTCAAAAGCATCACTTGAAGCACTCATGAAACACAATACGTATGAAAAATTCAAAAACATCACTTGAAACACTGCATGAAACCTACACAAATCCTTACATTTCCCTCTCTAATATTTATTCCAACCCTACTGCTACACTAATGAGGCAAGGATGTGCTACCAATACACATGATCTAAAGATTGTGTTTTACTCATTTGCGAGGATGAGTACTTTGGATTCGCGAGGATTCCACAAGATTGAACCTTAATACTCTGGTCCGCCATATATCACACTATTTGGTAATTTGTATCGGATTGCCCGGTGTTAGAAGTTTCGGTGTAAAATTTGGACGAAGTTTTGTAACGCCTATTTACCCGCTGTAGGCGACATCTTGATCCTTCAACTATATAAATATCTAACAAATTTAAAAAACACAATATTAGCATATATGAAATATTTTAAATTTATTTTTTGAGTATTTTATAACAAATAATTGTATCACACTATTTGGTAATTTGTATTGGATTGTCCGGTGTTAGAAGTTTCGATGTAAAATTTGGACGAAGTTTTGTAACGCCTATTTACTCGCTGTAGGCGACATCTCGATCCTTCAACTATATAGATATCTAAAAAATTTAAAGAACACAATATTAGCATATATGAAATATATTCAATTTATTTTTTGGGTGTTTTATAACAAATAGTTGTGTTAAACTTATATATAAAACTTTTAATCATAAATTACTTATCCTAAAAATACAGGAAAAATTTGTATACTCAGATTGTTGCATACTTAATAATTGTGGTTTTTGAATGTTTGAAATGTTATATAGTTAAATAATAAAAAGAAATTTTCACTAATGGTATGTAAAAAAATAGATTAGTAATTGCAGTGGTATATAAGAGAAACGATGACATGCTGAATGTTAAGCGGCTAATGGTTCTCTATAACGACATGTCTGCGAACCACCACTTTGCATTGGCATGTATCTAATTAATCAAAATTCATTAATGTATGTTAATTACTGTGCAATACTACTCGAATCCTCCTCACAAAGACAATTCCTCTGGTTTTTTAAGAACCCAAATTATCTTTTTCTTAGAAAACTAAAACAGTAAAATTACCTTTGAAACTGTGATATGCGTGTAGGCCTTATAAAGCCCATAAATATACGTCTCCGCGTGCGAGTAGTGATGGCCTGGTTACCGATGGGCCGATCATAATCTACGATTAATCTCAGCCCAAAAGAGCAGCTTAGCCCAAGCCAGACCACACGCTCATTCCATCGGAAGAATCCCCGCCGTCCATTCCCCATCAAGCACAAACCCTAGGATCATTCATCATATATATTCTCCCCCACCCACCTTCCCACCCGGCCGCCTCCTCCCACACACTCCCCCGCCTAAAACCCTAGCCGCCGCCGCCGCCGCCATGAAGCGCAACCCGCGCGTGACGAGCTCCCGGCGGAAGTGCCGCAAGGCGCACTTCACGGCGCCGTCGTCGGTGCGCCGCGTGCTCATGTCCGCGGCGCTCTCGTCGGAGCTCCGCCACAAGTACAACGTGCGCTCCGTCCCGATCCGCAAGGACGACGAGGTCCATGTGGTGCGCGGCACGTACAAGGGCCGCGAGGGCAAGGTGGTGCAGGTGTACCGCCGCCGCTGGGTCATCCACGTCGAGCGCATCACCCGGGAGAAGGTGAACGGCTCCACCGTCAACGTCGGCATCCACCCCTCCAAGGTCATCGTCACCAAGCTCAAGCTCGACAAGGACCGCAAGGCGCTCCTCGACCGCAAGGCCAGCGGCCGCGCCGCCGACAAGGCCAAGGGCAAGTTCACCGCCGACGACGTCGCCGCCGCCGCCGCCTCCACCGGCGCCTCGCTCCAGGAGATCGATTAGGCTCGGTCCTCGGGGATCTCCGCGTCCAAGAAGCACCGCATCAACGTATCCAGCTGCTATCACCTCTTTTTCCCTCTTTTAATTAGATGCTACATGAAAAAAATTGCTGCTTGCTTTATCCATCATTACAATGCGTCCATGAGTTTGGGAACCTTATCTTAATGCGATATCTATGATCTGTCTGTCTTGTTGATTTTGAGATGTGAACAACTCATTATATGCTGAACTGCTCATGGCTTTGATGTTACTTAGATCTACTACATGGTTCAGCATATACTTTTGATACCATAGCACTCTAATTTTGCCGTAGTAAGTCACTATCTGCTTAACCTCATCTTTTTATCTCGCTATCTACTGAACTTCATCCCTCGAAGCCACACTTCTTGAGTGCTTCTAGAGAAACGTCCTTTTTTTTTCCTCATTTCTTATGTGCTTGAAACCAATGGAGATCCGAGGGATAGAAGGGAATGCATCGTATCTAGGTTTTTTTTTTGACCTTTTAGGTGCATCTTTTGTTGCTTTGGGTCGCTGCTGCTTTGATGAGCTCGATGAGCTGATGGTTGCCGTCTCCATTCCCTCCTGTTGTCCACTCAAGCCACCATTGCCTTTGTCCCCCTCGTTGTGAGCAGTGCCTAGATCCTTGTCGTACTCCCTCATATGGTAGCCTTTATCAAAGCGGCTAAATCCTAGTCGAGTGGCTATCCTTGGAGCAGCCTAATCCTAGCGTTCTTGCAATCCTAAGGAGTGGTAGGGGCTGACCTAACCTGATGTTATAGGAGGCAATAAGGAGACTTGACAGTTTGGAACATATCAAGATGCTTTGCCTTATAAAGGCAAATGGAGATTAGCTATCATTGTTCCCAAACCTCGACCTAGCTTTTCACCCTCATTGACTCTCTCTCTCTTTTAAAATAATGTTGGTGACTTCTATTGGGCTTCAATTCTAGCTTACCCCTACTTGTTTTGGACCTATAGGCTTTGTTCTCGTTATTTGAAAGAATGGGTGTGAAAATTTTATATTTAGGGAGTAATATAGATGAGATGAGAAACAAAGATGGGATGGGGAAAGTACTAGAGTTTCATGTCAATTGATAAAACTTTTACAGCAACAAGACCTTAGGCCCAGGACCCTAGGATCTTCATAACTAGGTTTGATTGGGTGGCAACGCTTCATTTCTAGCGTACCCCTTAGTTTTTGCTGAAGATGGCAGCTCCTTCTTCTGTTCAACTCAGACATTTTTCCTTTTTCTTCATATACCTGGTGTGACACTGGCCGTGCCTCCAACAGCCATAGGACTTGCTCCCTCACCTTTCCCCTTGTAGGCCACCTCCCTGGCCCCTCCGCTCGAAGGCAAGAAAGGAGCTCCGCTGCTTGCTTCCTCGCCTGAGAGCAAACCGCATGTTGGGATCACCCAAATATGCTTCATCTACAGAAAAAGTGGGAGCGAACTATCTTCTAATTAATGAGGTGTCGTTTTCTCAAGATAAGTGCTGATGAACAGATTGTTGGTTACAAATATCTGTTTCATTAAAAAATTATTAACATGTAAAGCTCCAGGTGCTTGTATGAGAAATTGTTCATTCTAAATGATTTGAAATGGGCTTGCATTTCAGCCTGTGAAGAGCATTGTGCATCCTTGTATACCTGAACAGCTTGTGCATCGATTTCAGCAGAATTATACAAGCAAATCAGTATCTACAGCTGACAATAGGTATTTTTATGCATCAGGAAAAAAAAAGAATCTGAAATGCATTGCTTTATTCATTCATTTCAGAAACATTTAAAGCCCCAAAGTTCGATGAAATACACAGCTGATCCAGAATTTTAGGTTTATTAGATTAGATGAAAGACCTGTTGTTGATTTCATACTGAACTTGCATCATAGCTAGTATGCAAAGTGAGCAAACTAGAACAGCTAGTATATAAGTAGGTTGTTTGTAATGGATTCGATTTTTTATTGCATGTTGTCCAAGTGAAAATCGAGCATACATCTGTAACATGTCAGAGATACAGCAGTCTCTACTGCACATGCCAAATGGGCATGCATTTCACACTTGTGCATCCATGTATAACTGCACAATTTGTGCATCCGTTACAAATTACATGCTGTCAGCTGAAGATACTTTCATGACCTGCGGATTCCATAATTCTGCTTTGATTACACATACTTGTGCGCACATAAACATGAAATGAAATGTCTGAGGTCTCAGGCCATGGACAGATTTAACATATCTGAATAGCCTAAAAACAGAAGAACAGGAACTTATCTAGATTTGATCACCATATATGAGCATTCTTTATTCAATCAAATTCTTAAGTCATTCAAATACAACACCGCATAGATTGCAAGCTGAAACTTGAAACATCGTTCCTTCACAGCAGACTTCAGAAATTAGAGAGGAAGATAGATTACTATGGCCATATCTGAGCAGGTTGTGCCCATATCTCTACCAATCATGTACGATGTATGAGAGGGTTAACAATTGATTTTTGTTAAATTATTTCTGTACAATGCAATGAATGTTTCATGTCCATAGTTGAGGCAAACAGGTCATAGCTGGAGATTGGCCAGCATGCCATTCTAGTTTTTTCTTCAAATTGCGATGCAAGATATATCTCGGTGCTATTAATTTCTTAGTCTAAACAAGATGGACAACGACTGATCTAATTGTGATCCAATATCGCAATGCCATTCTTATCAGTCTAAACAAGGTCGACAGCAAAGCACAAACCGAACAACGATCAGTTTTTCTTCTTCTAACTGTGATCCAAGACCGCAGTTAGCCAGTGAAAAGATAGTATTGTCTGTGAACGTGCAAAACGAAATGGCATTTTTTTCGTCCTGACCCAAAGACAACGTACATGTTGCAATTATCAAGCCTATTTAGAATGCATTTTCCGATCCCTGCATGAATTTGTACTGGTTTTTTTTTCACCAAGTAGTATATCAAAATCATGTGAAACTCCAGCATTCCACGCAGGTTTTCCACCATTGTGGATCCGATCGCTAACATGATCTGTCAATCCTTGAAACTGTCGGACATTGTATTTTCAATCGATCGCCACGCTAGCTGGCGAGCAAACAACCCTACTTTACTACCAGCACAACTCTTTTTTGAGGGACACATGCCTTCTTTTTTGAGGGACACATGCCTTGTAGCTTGCGTTGTTTGAAGTACAAGTTGGTGCTCAAGGCCCAGCTGAGTTGGTGTTCCATGTATGATTAACCAGGGGTGTCGTCCGCAATAATATATATGGAATTATGCGCTGGATCCAAACTTGATGGTAGCACAAGACAATGGGTTATACATGTTTAGGTTCTCGCAGTGGAGTTAATACCCTAGTGGGTTATACAGGTTCAGGTCCTCACGGTGG
This sequence comes from Raddia distichophylla, assembly GCA_005191435.1. Lineage (NCBI taxonomy): Eukaryota > Viridiplantae > Streptophyta > Magnoliopsida > Poales > Poaceae > Raddia > Raddia distichophylla. Next base: position 681,204 of record SPJY01014331.1, read on the forward strand.
AGTTAATACCCTAGTCTTGTGCTGGGTAATTGAAGGATCGAGATGTAGCCTAGAGGGGGAGGGGGTGAATAGGCTTTACAAAATTTTACAGCAATTACAAAGCAGCGGAACAGTCAATATCGAATGTTCCGATGTCAGCATCGGATAGTCCGATATGAATCAGACTATCTGATCTAGAATCTGAACGTTCGATCTTGCTGTAGATACAAATAAAGCACTAGGGAGATAAAACAGTAAATCCTGCACCAAATAGGGTTAGAAAGCAAGACAGTTAATGAACAAAAGAGATCCACAAACACAAGGAGACTCGAAATAGTTGTTCCTGAAGTTCGGATCCTTGAGGGGATCCTACGTCTCCGTTGAGGCGGCTCGGTCACACTTGAGCCGGGGTCCCTCTTGACCCTTAACCTCCCGGGTTGCACCAAGCACTCCCGGTTTCACTCAATGGATTCTTCCCTTTCGGAGGCGAAGCCGGTCTTCACAAACTCTCCCCCGCCACCACACCAAGCACCGGTGCCTCTAGGACGACTCCTAGCCGTTTAGGAGCCCTCAAACTCCAAGAGTAATAAATCCGATGGAAGACCAACTTGGAGAATGAATCAAGTGCTCAAGATGGAAGCTTGATCAACATGAAGTCTCTAGATCTAGCTTCTTCACCCACTCAAAGATGCAATCAATGGAATTGAAGGTGGAGTGAGGTTGGAAGGTGGAGAGTTAGGGTTGCAATAAATGTTCAGCTGAGAGTATGTGTGAGAGGCAACCCTGGCCGGTGGGAGAAGGGGAATGAATACCCACGCAGTCAAAACTAGCCGTTACTGTTGACAGACACCGGGTGTTCCGATATAAACATCAGAATGTTCCGATATTTTCGCAGCGAGACAGAGAGGGGTCAATCGGAACAAGTAACGGAAGGTTCCGGTCCATATCGGAATATTCTGGACCAACATCGGAAGGTTCCAATATTTTTGCAACGAGACAGAGAGGGGTCGATCGGAACAAGGATCGGATTTTTCCGGTACGTATCGGAATGTTTCGGACCGACATCGGAAAGTTCTGATAATTTTGCAACTGGAGACAGAGAGGGGTCAATCAAAACAGGCATCGGATAGTTCCGGTTAATATCAGAATGTTCTGGACCAACATCGGAATGTTCCGATATTTTTGCAATTTGCGACAGAGAGGGGTCAATCGGACTGTGTATCGGATGGTTCCGGTTCAGATTGGAATATTTAGGACCAACATCGGAATATTCCGATATTTTCTTGACTAGAGACAGAGAGGGGTCGATCGGAATGTTCCGGACCATATCGGATAGTCCGATATGTTTTCAAGGCAAACACCCTCAAAGTGATTTGGTGGAAAGAGAGTGTCAAGAATCTTCGACCAAGAGCACTTAGAACTTCTAAAAGTGGTTTTCCATCGCATCCCTCTTAGTAGTACGGCGTGTCCTTAGACTCAATTCAAAATAAAAGATTTACAAATAAAATTAATACCGTCTTCTCCTTTAATCTTTATGGTTTCCAAGAGTCCTCCACGTCCATTTTCTAATTTTAAAAACTGTCCAACACTAAACAAGCTAGATTAGATTTTTAAGATGCTTGTCATCTATGCCAAAACTTACAAGGGGCCTAGATGCACTTTCAATAATACCCAAGTCTTGTAGTCCTGTGCTGTTGGGTAATACCCAAGTCCTGTAGTCCTGTGCTTTGGAATTATGATGGTGATCTGATGATCTAATATTCTCTTTCTTATGGATCTGGGATCCCCTGAACCAGGGTCCCCTACTCACCTTATATAGTGAGGGGCAGGGTTACAAGATAAAGTCCTGATCGGTTACGAGGTAGAATTCCTATTTCTATCTTTTCCTATCGAATATGTTGAATCCTATAAACTTGCTATATTGTTCCAAACAGTTTGCTTATAAAGGTCAAGCAAGGTTACAAGAGAAATGAAATATGGTTGTTGCCTACCTGCCTACCTGACTCCCTAGGCAATTTTTGATTCCTCCACCCTCTCTTCGCTTCCTCTTATTCTGCTATTCCACACCACCATCATTGTCCCTCCCTCGCGAGCAGTTGTCCATGCCGCCTTATTGCTCCGCCCTTCTTCCTCCTGCCGCGAGCTGGCCTCGCGCTCTCGTCAGGGGCAGATACAGGAAAACAAGTCGCTGGGATCGTCGGGGTCATTTTAATACCAAATCACTCTTTTTAAGCTTCAAATTGTATGTTTATATGTATATAAACTAATAGGGTAGCAATAAACAAGAAGAGTTTGTCCAAAAGATACCAGGGTCGCTTGACCCGGGTGCCGACACTGTAGAATCGTCCCTGGGCCTCGCCTACTCTAATTTAGCTGTCGTGTAGCGACCGCCTAGGGCTGCCGCCCACCACCCTTTGGTCATCCATAGCTTCGACGTCACTGCCGTTGCACCGTCATGTTGCCTCCCCCGCTAGGTTTTTGCCTCTCTGGCCTCCCTATAAGCCTGAGGCACATGGGTAAACTCCTCACCTGAGTCGAACCCGAATGACAGTGCTTCAGAATGAGGTGATGACATTCAGTAGAGGGGGAGGGGCATAGGCAGCTGAGTCACACCGAAGAGGAAGAAAGAGATAGGGCTGCCCAGGCAACGAGTCGATTGCCAGTCTGCCACATAGGAATGTGGTAAGAAAAGCACTCCGATCCAATGTCTATAAAACGTGCTTGCAAGTAATAAAGTGCTGTTTAATTAAGCATATGTATATACGGGATACTAAATGGCCGGTAGAATTGTTGTAAATTAAGGTACACACCGCACATGTTTGTTGCTACTGACTTAGAAAGATCATCACAAGTTAATCTCCAAAGATCATCACAAGTTAATCTCGGACTTTTATGACCCGTTGCTTAAAGAGTAAAAGCGTGTGGAGAAAACTGCATGCCATTGAGCTAGCTGTTTCGAAACTGCAAAGAAAGAAACATGTTTGGATGATGAGAGTGCAGAGAAATTGACAACCTAAATCTGGCCTATCATTGTCAACAAGAAGCTGGCTTATGCACCCCCGAATACCTCATATATATAATTATGCACACCATCAAAAAAACCATGCGAGCCAGCTTGATTTCACGACACATGTTCACAGCTCGCATTATAATTTCATTCAACTAATCGTCATGCTAATAGTTGTCATTGATTAATTAGTCCATGTGCTGTGCGTGGGTTTTTTTGGGCACAAAAGCAGCAGCACATAGGGGTGGGCAAAATTAACCGATAACCGGAAAACCGAACCGAACCGAATTAACCGAAATTATCGGTTATTTCGGTTTTTCGGTTTGTGTTCGGTTTTCTTTTCAGAACTGTTCGGTTTATAAGGTTCGGTTCGGTTTCTAATGCCTGTAAACCGAAAAAACCGAGTACCCGAATCTATATGGTCCAGACCTAGCAGGCCCATATGTCGCACGCGGCCCAAATGGCTGGCCGGCTGGCCCATTCGCGGATTCGCCCATCCACATATCCACTCGTCTCCCATCCCCAGTCCGCAGCCCCCACTCCCCACTCCCCACGTGACCCGCCACTGTGGGTAAACCCTAGCCTTGCCCGTCCGCATCTCCCGTCTCCAGTCTCCGCTCCAGCCGGCTCCCGCGAGTGATGCACGCCAAGAAGCTGACGCTGCTGCAGACGGTGGCGGCCGCGGGAGTCTTCTCCGCCATCTTCTGCTGGTACCTGCGCGTCGGGCCGTCGGCGCCACCGCCTCGCCGCCACTCGCCTCGCCGCCCTCGCCGCCACTCGTCGTCGCCTAGCCACCTGGCCCGCCGTCGCCCATCCCCTCGCCGTCGCCCATCCACTCGCCTATCCCCTCGCGGCCTCGCCGTCGCCCATCCATTCGGTATGTGCTTCGTTCTGTTCTTTGACTCTTTGATTGTTCGATTTGTTGTGTGTCGACTGGTTGAGCTCATTTGTTTCACTCAATTTGTTGTGTGTTGACTGGTTGATCTCTCACTGCTCAAGTGCTCATTAGACAATTCGGTTAATAACCGAAAACCGAATTAACCGAACCGAAATAATTATGTTAATTTGGTTCGGTTAGTATATTTCTAGAGAAGATTTCGGTTTTGTTTTTCACTAACCGAATTTTTTAGAAACCGAACTCGTATAACTTCGTATAATGTATGCTATACGAAGTTATTACGCTCCTGCTGGTACCTGCGCGTCGGGCCGTCGCCGCCACTCGCCTCGCCTCCCTTGCCGCCACTCGTCGTCGCCTAGCCACCTGGCCCGCCGTCGCCCATCCCCTCGCCGTCGCCCATCCCCTCGCCGTCGCCCATCCCCTCGCCGTCGCCCATCCCCTCGCCGTCGCCCATCCCCTCGCCGTCGCCCATCCCCTCGCCGTCGCCCATCCCCTCGCCGTCGCCCATCCCCGTCCTCGGCTCCGGCGGCGGCGCCTCCGCCCTCACTCCATTCCCAACCAACCGCCGAGCCGCCACCTCTCCGGCCATCCCTCTAAGCCTGGTGGCGTCCCGAACCCGAACCCCACCGAAACCCTAACCGTCCCATTCATGGCGGCGTGGCTGCGGGAGAGGAGGAGGTTGCCGGAGGGGAGGAAGACGGCCGGCGGCACGTGGGTAAATGAGAAGTCGACTCAAATCCCTCCAGATTTCAGTCGACTGATGATTAGCAATTCTCTATTTATAAACAGCTGATGTGAGAGCATCGTACATGTACTGTTACATTTTGCATATACTTAATAGGAGTAAGCATTTTTTTTGACAGAAGATCTCGCATAATTAAGAGCCGTACAAGGTGCTAGCTACATATAGCTGTTCGGCTCACCTGGTACTCGTACAGTAGTCGTAGTACTACTACTCACCACTCGCATTTTACTCGTGCTGGAAATCAGCTTGGGACGGCACGGTCAAATTAAGAATCACTGAGCTAATGGGTGGGTAAACTAAGACGACTACGTGAAACTAAGCCTACCTCGATGACTCTGATACATCTTATCTAAACTAAGATGTTAATTTGCCGTAAATTAGGCGATCGGAGCAGCAAGACACCAAGTTCTCCTTTTTTTAGTTAGCACGGATCCTTTTTTTATACTAAATTTGTGGTTTTTTAGTTGATATGACTCTTCCATTCAACCTAAACAATTATAAACTAGGTACGGTCAAGATGCTATTTCTATCATTTATGGGTAGTTTTTAAGTTGAAGGGAAATTTTTAGGTCGATGAGGGTTATTTTCAAGGGTCATAAGTAGATATTTACCTTTTTTTGATATTTTTTATTCTTTTAATATAGTATATATAAACTAATTTTTTCTTGATATAAACTCTTTCCTATTTCTATTCTAAATTTGTAATTTTTATTCTATTTGAAATATATGTACTCTTTCTAATTTTTCTAGTTGATATGAACTTTTTAAAATATTTGATATATATGTACTCTTTCTAAATTTTTTTCTGTTTTGTGCTATTTTATTTTTTGTAATATAATTCATTTTTTGTTTCAAATTTATGTTATTTTATTTTATTACTATAGTTGATACGGTCTCTTCTTTTAATTAATCCATTATAATTTGGTCCCACTAGGTGTATCGTTTTTCGTTTTTCTTAATTTACGTTGGATTTTCTCTGATTAACCTGGTGCACTGTTCGTTACCCTTGCCTTATAGGAGTATATATTATTAACGCGGTGGTCCATGTAAACTTCGTTGCTTAAAAATCAAGTCCATATCAAACACAACAAAAACACCTATAAAAAATAAAGCAAGAGTAGTGCATGTTAATTACAAAACTTACCCAGGACCCGTACAGTTAATAGTAAGTCGCAGCGCGTCTGATCGATCAACTAAAACACAAAAGGTACGGGCAGATGTACGGGCACCCGTCGCCTTCTTCCCGGCGGCCGGCCGGCCGCCGGCGAACGTCGCCGTCGGCCGTCGGCGCTAGATTGGGCAGGGCAGTGGAACGTGCTCCTCGATCCGCGTTTGGCATAAAGCGTACGTACTACCTGAACATATCAGTGTTGGTTGCTCACTAAATCCATGCATGCATGCATGTAAACTATGGCATAATTTGGGCGTGTGCAGATGCACCCTGCAGCGCCGCAAACCGGCAGGTCCATGGCACATGGCGGCTGTATCCATGTCGGCCAACTTGGCTGGTAGTCGCAAGCTGTTTGAACTCGGCTTACCTCCGCTCAAGCTTAATCCTATGTTCATGAATATAGACGAGCCCAGTTCAAGTTTGGCTCGAGTCTGATTAATCTGTCGAGCTTGTTCATGACTTCAATATTCTAGATAAAAACATGCATATTCTATTAAGTTCATTTACCGGGCTTCGTGCCTCGTTTGAGCCTACTCGAGCTTCATCAATTATACCGAAATTTTTTTCTTGATAAAATTATAGTTCACCAAGTCTATTCGAATCCGAGCTTGAGGTTCGTTCCACCCTGCTAGAGTTTTTTGGCATTTTTTTTTTACTAAATTTATATCGAACCAGCCCTAAAAATGTCGAGTTCAAACCTATGTAGGCTCGAGCCTTATCGAGCTCGAGCATAACAAAACAGGCTTGCTTGAGCTTGGCTTATGGCTTATAACAAAAGTCATGTTTTCAGCTTTCCCTCGTGGCATAGCCCTAATTACCCTAAACAAACTATGTCCTTTGTCGTATATATAGTAGCGAACACTATATATCATAATAAAAACAGAAGTTGCCTTTATAGATAAATGGAATAAAGTCTTATTTTGATCCCGCAACTATGGACGTTGTGGTATCTACTAAAATTAGGTAAGGTTGATCTCTCGATTAACAAAATTGGATGCAATGGTCATTTGACCGGTTAAAATATGGTTTTAAGCAACATTAGACATGAGGCACTATGATATTATTTCGCTCGAGAGAGTCCAAGTGGCATCACGCCAACTCTTTCCACCTTTCCCTCACTCCTCTCTTGCAGTGCTAACATCTCAACCCTTTCCATCGTCGTCTCCTACCCTACATCATTATTGTCCCTTGGCACTGACTTTCTCAAGATGCAATATTCCTCCTTATAGTGTTATTGTCTCTACTGCTAGCATCGCAACCCTCCTCACCGTCATGTCTCCCTCGTAGGCAAACTTCTTATGCTGTTCTTCCCTATGATTAACTTCTCCCTAACACCACAATCATCCCCTTCTCCACATGTTCCCCATGGCCAAAAGCCTCCCCCATGATCGACCTTCTCCTATCCACGAACTAACAACCTCCTAATTATGTTGTGAGCCACACCGAGGGGCATCGATGAGGGATATTTGTATATATATAGTTGGAGAAGCACCTTGGTGGTGTGTTAATAGGGAGCTACCAAGAAGAGTTGCAGTGTGCAAGGTGTCATTGGTGTAGCGTTGTTGTGGAGCTGGTGTTAGGTGTGGAGAGCATCCATCAAGGGATCATCAACAAAATAATCATTGGTGAGAAGTGGGTGAACTAGTTTTTTGGCCGTTGAGAGTAGCTTTCTGAATAGCCAAACTGTCGAGATTAGTTTTCTCTTTCGACTGAGATACCTCAATGGTTGTTTCTCAACGGTTGGTCGTCGAGATTGACCTGTCCCGACGGTTTTCCTTTTAGTCTTAATGGTTTGAGTTGTTAAGTCTACTGTTGTTTCCTGTGATGCATGGTGGTGATCATCAGCGAGTTGCTGTGTGGAAGAAGAGGCGCGGAGTGGGGATTTAATAGGTTTTAAGTTATGTAAATGTCAGTGTGACACGTGGCGTGGTAAAAAAATATTAGGAGTTTAATTAACGTGAGATTTGCAATATAATTAAGTCATCATGTGGTTCCCCACGTGAAACTGCGGCCCTCTTTGATACCTTATTTAGTTCTAGTTTAGTTGTGGTTGGAAAAATTTGACTATTTTGTATAGGCCATATACTTTATTTTTTGAAAATAATTTTTTTAGGACTTTGTAGGGTTTTTCTCAAATATCTCAAGAATATTTTTTTAATAATTTATTTAGCTTTTTCAAAGCACATTCAAAGGTGGTCAAATTTTCCCAACTAAACTACAACTAAACAAGGTATTAAAGAGGGCCTGCATATCATCCAAAACACCACAAAAATTGCCACGTATCCACGTGTCACCTGACCACCGTTTTGATTAGTTAAGGACATTTCATCTTTGTTTTCACTCTTTAGGGACCACGGGTGAGCGGTTTTGATTTTCAGATACTAAAGTAGTACGACAGTCATAATTGAAGGATGAAACGAGTGTTTTTTTCCTTAGGCATGTAACATGAAAAAAAACAGTGATATGGTATGACACACACGTTTTTATCTTTTATCGTATTTTCTGGAAAACATACATGAATATAAATACGTTATACTGCCATACTGATACACGGCTGCCGTCTGCATCATCGAGGGTGCAAGTGACTTAGACCCTGTTCTTTTCAGCTTAACAGATTAATGGTTTAACGACTTATCTACGTTTTGAAAAGGCAAAAGTTTTGAGTTTTTTTAGTCCGTTTTTTGCTGTTTTGAAGGTGGGTCCTAACGTTTTGAAAAGCAAGTCAAACTAAATGGATCTGAATCTCGAGACTATCCTGAAAAACTCTCAAAATCATTTGTCGTTCAGCTGTTCAGGATTTCTGTTCAGCTAAAAAAACATGATCTTAGTCGACTTGCAGAGCAACTAATCTCGTACATACATACATAAAAGCCGCAAGGGAGAGATGTTTAGCTGTGCTGATTGTGACACGTCGGCACGCTAGCTCACACTGATATATTTTCAACGTTCTTGGTGCTCGCTTCAACTGCAACTACTTAATTCACCAGTAGAGTTCAGAGCTAGCAAGCTACGTACGGTGCTCCAAGTGATCAAGGCCAACCGGTAGGTATCATATATCCACGCATATCTATCTTGGAATCTTTCTCCATGCATGCATGTTGTTGAAAATCTGGCACATGTTGCATCTTGCATATATATATATATATGTGTATGTGCAGCGAGAAAGGATATGCTTTCTTGCATGCGACTCCTACTCCCAAGTAGAACGTCCAATTGTCAATCTATAGGATGTGATCGATGTTAGGCTCCATTTTGAAGCATTTTTGTAATTTTTTATTATATACTACCTCCGGTCATAAAAACAAGTCGCTGTTGACTTTTGATCACGCGTTTGACCATTCGTCTGATTCAAAAATTTAGTGCAAACATCCATAAATATAAATCCTTCTTAAAGTACCTTCAATGATAAATAAATCACAATAAAATAAATGATAACTTACATAATTTTTGATGAATGATCAAAGACATGTCAAAAAATCAACGGCGACTTGTTTTTATGACAGGAGGTAGTAGTTTATATCCATAGATTAATTGCAGGGTACTGAATTTCTTGTAAACACATCCTATTGGCTTCAGGAGTTGAGGCTAATGTACAAGGGAAATCAGACAAGTATCCGAGTAAAAAGTTCCTTTTTTGAGGGGGTAAAACCTTTTGTTTAGGCTAGACGCAATATTCTATGGTCCAATTTGGTTTGTGGTTCTTGTTCATTTTTTAAAATTTATCATTTTGTGTATACCATTTACTATAACATTTTGTAAATTTTTTAGGGTTAGCGGGGTTTTTCTTAAAGAGCTCAAAAATATTTTTAAATATTCTTTTTAGCCTTTTCAAGTTTCTAAAGGTCCTCAATTTTTCTAATTACAACCAAAACCAAACTACAACTGCGAATCAAAGGGGGCTATATCTTGACAAAATTGTAATGTCAAACGCACACATTTTTTTTTGAAACAATTAAACAGATACATTTTTACAAGCCACTGCAATTGTACTACTCAAACAGTTTTTAGAAGTTAATTCATAATCTGTCCTTTTCACATCTTGAAATTGTGAATAATTTTTTGACGATATTTTTCATGGATATAGAAAATGTTTTCCCCTCACTCGATCGATTTTAACTATTTTATACAGCTTGCACTGCATGACTGGTTTTCCTATATATATAGGTTCTAATTCAACACTGACATGTGACATTTGACTTCACTTGGTCATCCATAGTTTTCATTTCCTCTATAAAGAAAATCATATTTATTTATATCTCACATGTGCCAATTAGCCATGGAGATACAATTCAAAGGATTTGGATTGCAACTCGAGTTGGGCACCTACAATGACACAACTCTAGAATCTAGATGGTTGATTAATCAGTAATCACTAGCCGCGCGCGGACAGCTAATTCTAGTAGCGATAGCTACATGTCTACCCTGGTATGACTAAATCACTAGTGATGGCCGGCCAATAACATGTTAATTATCCAGTTACACTAGTACTAGGAAAGAATTCCCTATATACCACTGGAAAAGTTTTGAATTCCCTATCTGCCATTGGAAATTCTCTCTTCCCTTACATGCCACTGGTTTAAGCTTTTTCTTCCCTCATTGCCACTCAAGCGGTAAAGAATAAAACGGAATTATAAAATGACCATAATGCCCCTACCTTTTTTAATACGATACCAAATAGAAAAAATTCATAAAAATAGTATAAATTCATAAAAATATGAGAAAAATTTCTACATATTCATATAATTATGTATAGCCAGATTTTAAAGTAAAAATTAAAACTTTTTGGATGTAAGTTTTATTTAAAAATTAATCAAACCTACCATGCCTCATGAAAAAGGAGAACAAAAGCTGAAAATACCAAATGTTACAAATATTTGAATAGCAAGTAGAGCATAGTTTTACATAAATTAAAAAAAATGGAACTACTCAATTTGGAGTTAAAATGAAGCAGATATGATTTTTTTATAGTTTTAAACCAAAGGGGATTTTAGACGTTAATGAGCTTTTTAAATGGTTAAAACTAACGGACTTAACAGCAATGGCACTGAGGGAATGGAAAACTTGAACCAGTGGCATGTAAGGGAAGAGAGAATTTGGAGTGGTAGATAGGGAATTATAAACTTTTTCAATAGCATATAGGGAATTCTCTTTGGTACTAGCCAGTATATTCCTCGTGTGTGTGTATGATGCATGCATGCATGTATCCTATGGGTTTGGCAAAATATAACATCCCCAAGAACAGATCAGCCAATAACTTCATTATTAGTTGGTTCGTGTAGTCGATCGCTCAAGGATCATGCAAATCAGATCAAATAATCAACCAAAGCAAAAATCAAATCAAATCTCCCCAACTTGATCATATCTAGACAAATCACAAACGCATCGCATGCGCATAAAGAAGATCACAAACACATGCCTCCCATGCATGGCGTCCCGCGTAGTTGTGTTAATTTGTCCGGCACAAGCACCGGCAATCCATTTGGATTGGTCTGTCTGAGAGTATTAGGGCAAATTGGATTCCGGCTTCTTTGCAAGTACTCTCTCTCTCTGTGCTTCTTTATTTTACGTCTTTAACTTTTATACACGACTTTAACCATTTATTTTTTAAAAAAACTAAGTAAATATTGATGTATCTTTCTTATGAAATTGAAAGCACCAACAGCTCGTACTAATCAGTAGCATTGTTGATTTCTCTGTCCTTTCATGATAAAATAGAGTGGTCTTATATTTTTTTTTCAACAAACGGGGCATGCGCTCCGCCATTTTATTTCAAACTACAAAACTAAACCAAACTGTTATTTCATCTCGATTTCTCGGATGATTTCCCGCATACTGAATGATTTTCCAATAAAAACGATTTCACGAGAATCATAATGTTTTTTATTTATTTTTCCACTCACTCCACTCAATTTTATTTGAAAAATCAGAAATTTGTCGAATTCTGACGAGAAATTGCAGGAGATCGAAATTGGGTCCAAAGTCCAAACAGTATTTGGGATGAAAACGGGATTAGAAACCCTGTGCCCGGTCATAAATATGTTTGTTTTGGACATTACCTTACCGGGTCCAGAACACTACTTTGACTGCCGATTATTTCTACAGTTTATTTATAAAATCAAATAATATTATAATATTGTAGAAATAAGTACTTTTTAGATAAACCTACCGGTATGACTCTCATACACCTAATCTAAATACTGTACGATGAAGATATCCATTGATAAAGCCTCAATTTATCTGGCTTTTATGTGCCTTAAACAAAAAATATTGGTGACCAGAGTGTGTATAGAAGAAGGATCAACCTCATTATAGCTGTATATTTAATTTACCCTGGGTGTCGATTTCCTATTTTTTTCCCCTTGAATTTATGACATGGATGAATTAGCAGTCAATGCACCGGACCATATCGTTTGGAAACCGTAAGAAAAGGAAGGCTGGAAACAAGGACGAGTTCAAACGGCTCTCACAGCGAAGAAACGGAGATTTAGGTTTCCATCAGGATAGCGTACTGCATATCTGACCATGTCATCTTTTGAAACTCCAAACCCATTTTCTTTCGGCACGTGTAAAAACGTATGTATTTGTTTGCCCACTACTAGAAGCATAGAACCACTGAACTGGACGCTTTCTGGCAGCTATACGGCGTACAATTCTTCAGCTGAGGCTGGAGAAATCAATCACTTTCGCATCAGCTCGAAATACAGATTATATCACTTTCACGTCAGCTCAAAAGTACAGACAAGCAGCAGCAGTAGCAGCAGCATGTCTGTTACTACAAACGATGTGTTCATGCTACCTTCACCTGTCGGTGCCCTATGCCTCTATTGACCAGCTGCACAATATCTTCATCAGGCATTCAGGCTGGTCTGAAACTGTACTTCCTGCCTCTATTTCCTGGATTAAGGCACAAGCAAAGCACAGGGAGATGGCATATGTAGGACACCATGCAAACCACCGTCTGTTCTAATCAGGGGCGGTGCTCGGGTGCACGACTGTTAGTTTGTTAATCTAAGCAAAACTACTTACTGTTGCAAATGACCTAATTCTTGCTAAATGTTTTTCTTGGACCCTGGGGGCAGGTGAACCCCCTAGGCGTAATTTCTCTGATGTTTTTTGTTTTTGTTTTGAGCAATGCAAAGAAGGTGAATTTGTGTTTTGAGCAATGTAAGAAGGTGTTTTTTTTTTTTGTTTGAGCAATTCCCTGATGGTGGTTTGACCAGCACTGAAAGATTAGTGAAGTGAGATAATGAAAACTGTCGTATGGTCTTGAGAGAAGAAGCCGGATTTGTTGTAATCAGTAGCATTTTGACGTAAATCCTTGCAACCCTGCCAAAATGCTGTCAGCCTGCCTGCCAACTCCATGTCTGGCTTGCTCAAAAAAAAAAAACCTCCGCCCACGTGAGGGCTGGCCGCGCCGCCACTGCCGACGCCCGCGCCGCCCAGGCCACCACGCCGCCGCCAGCCCACGCAACCCAGGCCACGCCGCCGCCGCCCCACGCCGGCCCAGGCCCGCGCCGCCGCCGGATCTAGCCTCGCCGTCGCCCACAAGGCCGGGTGCCTTCCCGCAAGAGCACCGACCGACGAGAGAGGGAGAGGGAAGGGGAGGAAGGAGGAGGGAAGAAGAAGGGAAGGAGAGAAGGGCGGCCGCCGCCGGCGGCGGCCGGCGGCGGCGGCAGTGGCGGCATTAGGGTTTTGGAGGGTTGAGCTAGGGGTTGGGTCGCCCCCGAGTCGCCCGGGAAGAGCGACGCAAGGGCCTCAGCCGGGAGGATTGGGAAGTTGTAATCCATTGGATTGTTCTGTATGAGAGTATTAGGGCAAATTGGATTCCGGCTTCTTTGCAAGTACTCTCTCTCTGCTTCTTTATTTTACGTCTTTAGCTTTTGTACATGACTTTGATCATTCATGTTATTACAAACTATGTAAATATTATTTATTTTATTGTGATTTATTTTATCATTAAAGATACATTAAGCATGACTTATATTTTTGCATGTTTGCACTATTTTTTTTTGAATAAAATGAATGATCAAAGACGTTTCCAAAAGTTTAAAGCGTCAAATAAAAAACCAAGGAAACAGATCCAATCGTTGTTTTGCGATTGACGAATGGTTCTGCACGGTGTCCTCGACTTGGCCGATGCTTGCCTCGCCCTCACGCGTGCGGGCTTCCTCGCCCCAGCGACATCCCTGACGAGCTGCTCACGCTCACCCTCTGCGTGCACACCAAGAAGAAGAGGCAGATGTATCTTTCTTATGAAATTGAAAGCACCAACAGCTCGCACTAATCGGTAGCATTGTTGATTTCTCTGTCATGTAATTTCTTCCTCTGAAATGGTGTGAACTGAACAAGATTGCCTATGCTGATACTGTACAGAGAGAGTTGCGATTAATTGATTTCATATGGACAACAATTCGCAAGTTGTAAATTCAGCTACAATTTACTTATATGTATATACATCCAATTCGCTGGCGCGCGACAATGCCGGACTTGCCGACGCTAGCAAGCACACCGCGCAGAACAGCACCGGGCGAGTCGATTCGTTTCCTTCTCAGTGGTAGGATTGTACATTTAAGTGTAAGGGATTAGTTTGTAAAATTAGTTTCACAAGGTGGTCCTCATATGGCAAAACAAAAGAGTCACCAACTTTGGTCGTTTTGTCAAGTGTCGACAAACTTCGGGGCGTTTTGTCAATCCCCTCCGAGGGAGTGGATACGAGAGAGAAAGAGCAAGGACTGGGTTACTTTTTTAAAACAAAACTTTGGAGGACTCAAACACATTTAAAACGGAGTGAAAGTTGGGCACAATCTTAGATCGGATCCTTCGTCGTCAGCGTTTATGGTAACCACATACACAAACGGTCACGAGTTTGTGACAAAAAGAATCGAGGACAAAGACAATCATCTGGACGGCACCGATCATGGAAACGAGGGCCGAATCGGCGCCTCCTTTTGCTTGGCACTCATCCCATCTCATCCCCCGAGCACGTTCATACGAACTAAGTAGTGCATCTGAAGCATAGGAAAAAGAAAAAAGAGAAAGATCTGTACTGAACTACTGATGCTAATCTGACAAGGAGAAGGACAACATATAGGCCACAGAGAGCAAGTGCGAGTGCGGCCGCGTCGCCGACGCTGCAGAAGCAAGCACATTTTGCTCGCGGGAGAGCAGCGACGTCGGCTCTGAAATCTGAATCTCGTCGGCGGCGAGAAAGAACATGAGGAAACGCTGGGTTTTTTCGCTGTCAGGACGAACGGATGGGAAGAGCAGGACAAATCTCAGTAAGCACTTAAGCTTCAGCTCTCTAGAATCTAATAAACCACAGCTTGGAAAGATGAAGGAGCTGCGCAAGATGCTCCCGATTTTTTTTTTCTTTCTCGGCGCGTCGGATTGGCTTAAGATAATTGGAAAAAATAATACTTCCTCCGTCTTGTACTATATTTGTCCATGATTTCGGGAAAATACGTTTCACAATATTTGTCCATTTAGAATATCAAGAGTGTAGTTACTAGGATGTTTCCACTCTTTGCCCCTAATTAAATGCTTAGAAAGAAGAAAAGTAGTTTTAACATACTACTATTAAATAGAGGTATGATAGTCTTTTTACATTGTTTATCTTGGAACTACTATTTTGGTCGGTGCGCATGGTGTGATATAGAAAAATGTAGTGAAACGGAAGGAGTAATTAGTTTTTTTTATTACCGTGAAGTCCCTTCTAAGAACTATTAAAAATAAGATAATAAAGTGGGCAATCGGACAAAAAACTTTTAAAGTCTAGCTTAACATTTATCTATTAGCTTATTTATTCAGCTCAACCACATTTTGCAGTTTGGAGAAATCAAATGCTTTTGCTTAGCAAACTTGCTTCTCCGAAATCTCTAAGTTGCTTCTCATAACTCAAAAAAAATTGAAAGAAACAGGCTAAGGATCTTGAAGTTTCTTCTAAAATATCTCGAAAGTCCAATATATATTCATCGATTCCAATAGGTTCACTCAAAAGCTTCTTTCTTTTGAACACTATTTTGCACATAGGGGACAAGCCTGGGCCTATCGATAATAGTTCGCATTGAGTTCCATACATAATCCTTACCCTTTCCCTGACAGAGGTTTGCAAATACACCCTTTCCCCCTCCCCCTTCCATCTGGCTAAGCCGACTTCTCCCCTATGATCACATTGGCGCCCACATGAGCCGTTAAGCAGCCTTGACTATCGCCTTTTCCTCGGAGTCCAGAGGAGCCATCGTTTCAGCTATGGCTACATGGCTCAGCTCGCATAGTTGCAGCGCAGACGCCCTGCACGATAGCTCCCATGGCATTAACCGTGGCCGTCGGTGGGGAGGGTAGTGGTCACCAACAATCATTCCTACAGGGAGAAGATGCCGACTAGACCGAGATAGAGGGGAGTGGAGGAGAGGAAGAGAGGACGAAGAAGGGCCAATTATTTTTTAAAATTTTAGAGACGTTTTTGGAAACCTACATGAAGACTTTGCATGTGAACACTAAAAAAGTAATAATAAGGCGGAAAGTTCAGTGACTAATGGGAAACATATTTCTCTCTTCTTTTGTCCTTGTCTGAAATGCACATCACATGTTCGGCCTTGTACAATTCAGCTTATTGTAGCGTTTCAGCAAAATTTGAAAATTTTCAAAGAGAGGTTTAAATGTTATTAAAAATAATTAAAAAATATTTTTAGAATCTTATAGAGGACTACTAAAAACCTGAGAAAAATCATTACAAATTATTACACCAAATGGGCTATATAAAAAAGATAATTTTTGTTGAAACGCTACGCTACGCTACGTTAAGCTGAGATGTACAAGGCTGAAAGAAGCCAGCGCAACCAACCAACCAATGAGACGATGCAGAAAAAACACACAAACACATGCCCATGCCATGCCGCCAAGCATTATGCAAGCATATGCGTCGTTTTCTTTGGACGTTTCTTCTCCCGGCAGCTCAGCTGGTCCATGATCTCTTATCCATTTCTACATGGATATATATGGGCCCTAGCTCAGCTTATGTTCTGTTCTTTGGATTGATCTGAATAGCTGAAATGACTAAATTCTGAGAGCTTTTCAAGATAGTTTTGAGATTTGAATCCATTTTATTTTACTTGTTTTTAAAAATTTTTAGAACCTATCTTCGAGACAAAAAAAAAACGCACTCACAAAATCCAAAGTATGTCTTTTTTTGAAGAATTAAAGTGTGTCTTTCTAACATGTAGATAAACCGTTAAGCTGAAAAAAAAATAGCCTTGTCCTGATCTTGATCCTCGCCGTCCTGGCAATAATATCAGGATACGATCACGCACGCACGTCGCAGATCGAGCAAGTTGGGCACCAGCTAGGAATCAGACATAATAGTGTTTAAAATATCGACGTTGCTGCTGCCTGCCCTCGATGTGTTTGTGTCCCTCAAATTCCATCAGTGACTCATTGTGTCGGGGGCAAAGCTTAAATATTTTGATAATGGAGGAGGCGTCGATCAGGTTTACATAGATGGTGAGCTGTGAGTGACGAGCCGTCGAATTAAGTATTCCTCCGGGCGCAGTTCCAGATTAATTCCCCGTGTGGCAAGTAGCTAAATCGCCGCGTGATGGGATCGAAGTACTGATCCAAAAAACTGAAGCCAATATTTAAATTTGAAATTTCTGTTTTTTGAAAAAAAAAACCAAACGATTTCATGATAAAATAGAGTGGTCTTATATTTTTTTTTCAACAAACGGGGCATGCGCTCCGCCATTTTATTTCAAACTACAAAACTAAACCAAACTGTTATTTCATCTCGATTTCTCGGATGATTTCCCGCATACTGAATGATTTTCCAATAAAAACGATTTCACGAGAATCATAATGTTTTTTATTTATTTTTCCACTCACTCCACTCAATTTTATTTGAAAAATCAGAAATTTGTCGAATTCTGACGAGAAATTGCAGGAGATCGAAATTGGGTCCAAAGTCCAAACAGTATTTGGGATGAAAACGGGATTAGAAACCCTGTGCCCGGTCATAAATATGTTTGTTTTGGACATTACCTTACCGGGTCCAGAACACTACTTTGACTGCCGATTATTTCTACAGTTTATTTATAAAATCAAATAATATTATAATATTGTAGAAATAAGTACTTTTTAGATAAACCTACCGGTATGACTCTCATACACCTAATCTAAATACTGTACGATGAAGATATCCATTGATAAAGCCTCAATTTATCTGGCTTTTATGTGCCTTAAACAAAAAATATTGGTGACCAGAGTGTGTATAGAAGAAGGATCAACCTCATTATAGCTGTATATTTAATTTACCCTGGGTGTCGATTTCCTATTTTTTTCCCCTTGAATTTATGACATGGATGAATTAGCAGTCAATGCACCGGACCATATCGTTTGGAAACCGTAAGAAAAGGAAGGCTGGAAACAAGGACGAGTTCAAACGGCTCTCACAGCGAAGAAACGGAGATTTAGGTTTCCATCAGGATAGCGTACTGCATATCTGACCATGTCATCTTTTGAAACTCCAAACCCATTTTCTTTCGGCACGTGTAAAAACGTATGTATTTGTTTGCCCACTACTAGAAGCATAGAACCACTGAACTGGACGCTTTCTGGCAGCTATACGGCGTACAATTCTTCAGCTGAGGCTGGAGAAATCAATCACTTTCGCATCAGCTCGAAATACAGATTATATCACTTTCACGTCAGCTCAAAAGTACAGACAAGCAGCAGCA
This sequence comes from Raddia distichophylla, assembly GCA_005191435.1. Classification (NCBI taxonomy): domain Eukaryota; kingdom Viridiplantae; phylum Streptophyta; class Magnoliopsida; order Poales; family Poaceae; genus Raddia; species Raddia distichophylla. The sequence continues at coordinate 699,732 of SPJY01014331.1, forward strand.
GTAGCAGCAGCATGTCTGTTACTACAAACGATGTGTTCATGCTACCTTCACCTGTCGGTGCCCTATGCCTCTATTGACCAGCTGCACAATATCTTCATCAGGCATTCAGGCTGGTCTGAAACTGTACTTCCTGCCTCTATTTCCTGGATTAAGGCACAAGCAAAGCACAGGGAGATGGCATATGTAGGACACCATGCAAACCACCGTCTGTTCTAATCAGGGGCGGTGCTCGGGTGCACGACTGTTAGTTTGTTAATCTAAGCAAAACTACTTACTGTTGCAAATGACCTAATTCTTGCTAAATGTTTTTCTTGGACCCTGGGGGCAGGTGAACCCCCTAGGCGTAATTTCTCTGATGTTTTTTGTTTTTGTTTTGAGCAATGCAAAGAAGGTGAATTTGTGTTTTGAGCAATGTAAGAAGGTGTTTTTTTTTTTTGTTTGAGCAATTCCCTGATGGTGGTTTGACCAGCACTGAAAGATTAGTGAAGTGAGATAATGAAAACTGTCGTATGGTCTTGAGAGAAGAAGCCGGATTTGTTGTAATCAGTAGCATTTTGACGTAAATCCTTGCAACCCTGCCAAAATGCTGTCAGCCTGCCTGCCAACTCCATGTCTGGCTTGCTCAAAAAAAAAAAACCTCCATGTCTGCAGCCTGGACAAGGAATGTTTTTCGGATATCACTGTGCAAACTTTGCAGTCTTTCTTTCTTTTTCTTTTTTTTTTTCAACGAACTTTGCAGTCTTTCATAGTATTGGCTTTAAAAGAAGTCATCTTTTTAGTTCTAAATTTCAAGTTCTAATTTTGTCTCACTTGGCCCCTCAAAAGTTTCCACACAGGTTAATTTTTTCTACAGCCGGAGCCAACTTCTAGGGGTTGTGTTGCAACGGGATTCAACTTCTAGGGGGCTTTGTGGCACCCAAAAACAACTTCCAGAGGTCAAGTGAGATAAAATAAAGTTTAGCGGACTAAGTGAGATTTTCGCCCAACTTCCGGGGGTAAAAGTGCAATTTACTCTTCTTTCTTTTTTTTTTTTGAACGAACTTTGCAGTCTTTCATAGTATTGGCTTTAAAAGAAGTCATCCTTTTAGTTCTAAATTTCAAGTTCTAGCGAAGTTAACCGAGGAATGAACACAGAATCTGAAGCAAATGGGTGAGATATCTGTCTGCGTCATTAGATGCAACTTTCCTACTGATTTGATTTCTCGTCCTGTTTTGTCTATGTACATACACGGTATCGCCTAATCCAGTTTGCTCGCACATGCTGAAACAGAGTGGAGTCCACTAGGCACTAGCTAGCTCCTAGCTGTCGACTCCGAAGCCTGGACACGCCGGACTCTGACAAGGAGCCCGCCGCTGAGGGACGCGGTGAGCCCCGGCACGAACTTGGGCGCGCAGGCGGCGGCGGCGCCGTCGTCGTCTCCGACGACCTCGACGTGGAAGTTCCTCACCACGGCCACGCTCACCGCCTTCATCTCGGTGACGGCGAGCTCCTTGCCGAGGCACACCCGCAGGCCGGCCTGGAACACCGGGTACTTGTAGAGGCTCGCCGGCGCGAACGAGCCGCCGGGCCCGGTGAGCCACCGCTCCGGCCGGAACGCCTCGTAGTCGGCGCCCCAGATGCTCGGCATGCGGCCCATGGCGTAGGGGTGGTACATGACGCGCGCCTCGCCGGCGACGTAGGTGCCGTCCGGGAGCACGTCGGCGGCGGCGCAATACTTGGAGTCGAACTGCACCGGCGGGAAGAGCCGCATGTTCTCGTAGAGCACGGCGTGGGCGTAGTGCAGGCCCTTGAGGTGCTCGTAGGTCACCGGCTTGTCGCCGCCGGCGCCGGCTGCAGCCTCCGCGCGCATGGCCGCCGCCACCGCGGGATTCTTGGACAGCAGCATGAAGAGCGTGGTGAGCGCGGAGGACACCGTGTCGCGGCCGGCGAGGAGAAAGCTGACGACGATGTCGCGGAGGTACTTCTCGTCGGCGGCATGCACGTCATCTCCGTCTCCGGCCGCGGCCATGAAACGTGACAGGAGGTCGTGGCTGCCGGCGGTGCCCAGCTTCCGTCGCTCGCGGATCATCCCCGCTGCGAGGTTGTCGACGAGCTTGATGGCCTCCCTGAGCTCCCTCTCCGACCCGACGTTCAGCAGTCGCTTCGTCTTCCACAGCAACGGCGACGCCGCCGCGCCGCGCATGGCCGAGAGCCGCGAGGCGGCGTCGAACGCGTCGGCGAGCGCCGACACCGGCAATTCCTTCTCGAGGCAGCCCGGGTCGAGCCCGAACGAGATCTTGCAGATGGTGTCGAAGGCGAAGCGCCGGAAAACGTCCTGGAGGTCGACCACCCTGCCCTCGTCGGCGGCGTCGGCGAGGAGAGGCACGAGGCGCGCCTCCACCTCACCGGCGACGATCCCGCACGCGTAGGAGCGGACGGCGACGCTGCAGAGCTCGAGGCTGGCCAGCTTGCGCTGGCGGCGCCAGGCGGCGCCGTCGACGTTGAAGATGCCGCCGCCGAGGAAGTCGCCGAGGAGCGCGGCGAAGGGCTTGCCCTTGGGAAAGTTGTCGAAGCGGGTCCTGAGCACGTACTCGACGTTGGCCGGGTTGGCGGTGACGGTGCAGCCGAGGGCGTGGACGTGGACGGTGCCCGTCGGCGAGCGGCGGAGCAGGTGCGCGTACCAGTCGCCGAGGTTGGCGTGCTCCCTCGCCCACGACCCCGTCAGGTACGCGCGGCACACGTGGCAGCTGCACCACGGCCACCGCCGCGCCACCAGCAGCACGCCGGCGAGCGCCACCACGCCCAGCGAGAACCCCAGGAACGCCGCCGCCGCGCACCGCGCGCCCCACGGCAGCTCCGCCGCGTCCGCCATGGCCAGTACCGTCTACTGATCAGCTCCTCCTCGCCGGAGAGCCAAGAGGAGGCGATTGGGAGGGGAGGAAAAGATACGAGCTTTGAGGCTTTGAGTAGTGGGAGAGACTCGAGGGCCGGGAGCTCGCTATATATAATGCGAGTGGGCGCGGGAATGCGCACATGGGACGCGTGCGCCAAACATTAAACAACATTTTCGCAGCTCGTGTCCCCGCGGTTTTGCACGGTGCATGGCAGGTGGGTCCCAACCAAACAGGCCTCCGCGATGCCATTGGTACTTGGGCACTAAGGATCTCTTGGGGTTCTCTTGCCAAGTTATCCTTCTCTTGGTCTTGGGAAGTTATCGTCCGCCTCTCGCGTCATGTGTTTTACAACAGACGGTGGTGATGAAGAAAGCGTGTTTATCAGAAAAAAATTTGTCAAAGTTAGTCTAAAGTTTTGAGCGAGCAATTGTTTGATCGATTGTTACTAGCTAGAAAGAGTTTCTAAACTAGTGATACACACGCTGAAAAGGTGGAAAGAAAGATGACACTAAGCTAGACTTTTTTGGTTGTAGTAAGTGATTTTGGTTGCTCAATTAATATGCTATAACCAATTAAAAGCAATGGTAAAAAGAAAAAAACATTTTTTTACTATATTTCTTTAGTCTCATGCTCTAAGTTCGATTAGGATATATAGTAATTTCTATACTATGGCGCAATGTTCATAGCTACGAAATCGTGGTAATCTTTTAAAAATAAAAAACTATCACCGACACTTAACTAAAATTGATTTAGATTTCCCTAAAAATGTTTTACATTTTTTTTGTTAAATTTCTTACCTCTTCAATAGGCTATAATTATGCTCAAATTAGTAGTTTCATCTTTTTTTATTGCCTTTGTTCGTGAAAAGAAGTCACTGTCAACTTTTGAACACACGTTTGACCATTCGTCTTATTCAAAAATTTATTGCAAATATGTAAAAAATATAAGTCATACTTAAAATACATTTAATAATAAACCAAATCATAACAAAATAAAATGATATTCACATAACTTTTTTGAACAAGGCGAATGGTCGAACATGTGTCTAAAAGTCAACAACGATTTCTTTTCGCATACGGAGGGAGTACATAAGTTGCGCAATTAAATGATCTTTTTTTGGGAGGGGCCGGCCGGTGTGGATAAGTTAGCATCTAGGTTAACCCGGAACCAATTATAAAGGCCTATAGCCATAAATTAATAATAGAGACTATATGTGGTTGTACATAGTAGTGTTGGCCACTGCAATGAAGAAGAAGGTATATATGGCGATGAGTGACATGAATATGGTGAAAGACTTTATAAAGACGTCATCGTCCATACATGGTGATAAGTGGAAACGGCTAGCAACAGCTTGACAAAACCAGTGGCACCAACAATTATAGTCATTGTGCAAGGGCAAATTAAGGTGTGCATAGCTCATCGAAGAGAATGGTGGGCAACAACTCTGTTTATTTAATGAAAAATTTAATTCTAATTATAACATGAAAAGTTGAGTGTTCGATGCTATGAAATTCTGAAAACTATATTAACAAATCTATTAAAGGTTTTTTTTAGAAAAATCACGCAAAGTACCAAAGAAATGATTACAACTACAAAAAATGCCCGGCTTAAAATCATAATATCCTTTTAAGCTAAAAATGAAATAACTGAGCTAACAAAGGCTTTTAGGTGGTTGCCAGCGTAAACAATGTTATGCTAATGGGTTTGATCGATATGCTGATGGTAAGAAACTATAAAGAAATTACTGGTGACATAAGATGGAGCCACACCAATGAATATACCAGCCGGGAGGTGTGTTATATTGGCGGCTAACAGGGAATTAAGCATGGCTCAGGCGAGTCATTAGTTCTATTAGTTTTGATATGACACGGTAATCTACCTGATTTGTATCACTCCGGTGTCGGTTTCATCCTTGGTGGGAAAAAATTAATTCACGTGCGTTGCAAGAAGATGCATGCATGTCCCTCATGTCATATCTTTTTATAGGATTAAATCTTTCGAATGAACTGATGAGAGGCTGCAATTTACAGCTTAACGATTTAACAACTTAATGGCTTATCTTCGTGCAAAAAGGGCATACATTTTATTTTTTTGGGTCTTATTTTTCAATGTCTCGACGGCATGCGACGGCTTTGGCGCGGTGGGGCGCGACGGCTCCGGCGAGGATTCATGCACGCAATGCAATCCAATTGATCAATGGCCACCGGCCTACTGTGTCTTTTCGTCGCCGTCGACGACGCCGGCGCCGTGGGTCCTCTCCTCCATATTCGTTCCAATCGCCATGGTCCAGAGCAATATGTCCAGCTGCTACGTAGGTACGCATGCAATAGGACCACTACTAGAGAACGGACCTTCTATCCCGGCACATCAATCCCGGTAATCTACAAACCCGGATTGATAGTGGCATCAGTCCCGGTTCATTACTGTGTCTTTTCGGCACCGTCGACGACGCCGGCGCCGTGGGTCCTCTCCTCCACATATATCCGTTCCAATCGCCATATGGTCCAGATCAATATGTCCAGCTGCTACGTAGGTAGAGCAAAGCTAGCAGCAGCTTTAAAAGCTGCTGCAAATTCCCATGCTGCAAATTTACAGTTTTGCTGTAAACAACCCTTCAGACTTTACACTACACTCTAAAAGATTCACTCACCTATCAGACACTCTATACGTGCTGCAAATTTAAAACGCCATTATTTCTCCTAGCCATGCTCGTACGCATGCAATAGGACCATGCATTCCCTTCGTTAATTTTCTTGTCTTGTTGGGAGACGATTGAGATGACACGTGACGGAATGGCATGCAGCTCGCTCGATCTGGCCAAGCAGCTAGCTAGGCACAGCTGAGCCAGCTCACGCGCGAACGCGTGTGGCGCCGATCGTACCGTGCGTACGTACGCGCGTGTGGGCGCGCGCGCGCTGCATGCACACATGCACGTACGCGCGTACCACGCGTACGTACGTCCACACGTGTGCGTGCGTGCGTACGTCGTCGTGTATTAATTGTCTCCACGCAAGACGCCGGCCGGCGGCACATCGCGTGAAGCTCGACGTACGTACGTGCAGCCCGTCGCCGGTGGTCCAGCCGCACGTGCGACAGATGCATGCCAGCCATCGCCCCCCGCATCCATCCATCGCCGTCGCGGCATCACCGCACAGCCATCGCCGTAGTGCATATCCAACTCAGCGCAACCATGCGAGCCGTGAATCGGAGGAGAACTGTCAGCTATCTCATGTCAAGCCGATCCTATATATATATATGCAACCAATCACACCGGAGGCCAAAAAAAAAAAAGAGAGGGGGGAGAAGAGAGCACAAGGTGCGTGTGAAAGCAGAAGATGTAAAGGAGTGGTTGTCGTCGAAGTGTCTCGGACAGTACGAAGTGTCCCCTCAGAATGGAGAGATCACTAGGAGTATTAGGGTTTTGGAACTGGAGCCGTAAATGACTAGTTAGGAATAGAAAAATGCTCTGCCCCCAATGAATGGGGTGCTCTTGTATTTATAGAGGTAATGGTGATTAGGGTTTACGGTGAAGATATAAGAGGACAACTTTGCCCCTGAATCTAGGCCGTCGATCACTAAATCAACGGCCTTTTACAACACCTAATCCCTTTTCGTCTATGTGAAAGACCTAACTACCCCTGATACACTGAGGCCCTTATTGAATTATTGAGCCAGGCTGCTGCGGGCCCATCTCCCAGTGGCCACGTTAATGGCTTATAATCGATACTTGGCCCATAAATCACTGGATCCCTATCACAGTCCATTTTCCCTTCGGTATCTTCGGGCAGTTTTATCATTTCTCAGGCAAAACCTTCGGGGAACCCTTCCTCGCTATCCCTTTGTTTCTACACTTCCAAGAACTCCCGAAGATCTTCACAATCTTCGGATGATTCCCCGGACTTAGCGACCACCATCTTTGGGATTATCGCCACGATCTTCGGGTAAAAGGGTAAGCCCCTCCTACAACAGTGGTGCAGGAGTGCGCGTGAACAGCTAGAAAAAGGCGGGAGAAGCTGGAGCTGCACACGGGCAGCAGGGGAGGTGTCCCTAGGTAGATGTAGCTAGTAGATGTTTTTAGAAATTTGTAAGCAGACATGGTTTCCATTGTATCTTTGTTGATGCAATGAGAAATAGGGTTAATCTTCTTTTTTTTAAAAAAGGGACCAACTATTTGACAGGCGTCTGCAATAAGCATTTTTATGCAGGCGCCTGTCAAAATTTCCAAGTTGCAGGCGCTGTAAAAAAATTCCACTATCGTAAAACATTTTTTCCAATAAATGAAAATATGGAAAAACAGTAGAAATTTTGTGGGATTTTTTGCGCCTGCACTATTTCACAAATTATACGACCAAAAAATGTCTCGACGTGAAAAATAGAAAACAAAATAAGATTTATTATAAATAGAAAACAGAATAATCTATAATAAACAGAAAACAAAATAAATCTATAATAGATCAGACCTCGTGCAAAAAATTCCACTATCACAAAACATTTTTTTTCAATAAATGAAAATGTGAAAAAACAGTAGAAATTTAGTGGAATTTTCACTAATTGAGTGCTAATTAAATAAAAAAATCAAAAAAATAATTGAGTGCTAATTTAGTTTTGTTGCGCGCCTGCATATATGGCTGCAGCATGCATGGATGGCAGGTGCCTGCGCGATTTGGCTAGGCGCAGGCGCCTGCCAAATAGCCAGCGCGTTTAAAAAAATACAACCAATCACTATCTTTTTACGACCTGGCCATACAACTAGTTAAACACCATCCACAGTCTTTATGTACTCAGATCCGGGCAACCAAACAGACCCTCAGCTACGCGATGCATTTGAGCTGGTCGATCCATGGCATGCGTAGGTGACAATAGGGGTGGAAACGAGCCGGGCCGGGCCGGGCTCGGGCTTGGCCCGCTCAGGCTCGCATTTGGACGGGCCGGGCCTGGCTCGGCTCGCACGTCGACCGAGCTGCCTAATCAGGCTCGGCCCGGGCCAATGTTGGCTCGCGAGCCAGCCCGTCCGGCTCGATGTGGGACCACCTTGGGATGTCGCCGTTAAGGCTGTGAAGCTGCTGTGATCGGGGAAGCATTTGTGTCGACGGCACGGCTTTTGCCACCGACATTGATGAAGTGGCGGTAGGGGAAAATTTTCAAAGTTTTGCCCGGGTGGAGTGGCAGGATGGCTATGCCGGCGGCCTAGCGGATGCCGCCGACATAGAGTAAGGGGAAAACCTAACATTTTCTCGTGGGCGGGGGATGTAGTGTCTATGTTGGCGGCATAGGGCATACCGCCGACATAGAGTATGGATTTGTCGTCGGTTTTTTTCGCCGCCGACATTAGATTTTTGGCCGTCCACAGAAAGTGTGTTTCCTGTATTGTGCCCTAGGTAGATATAACTAGCTAGTAGATGTGCTAAAAATTTGTTAGCAGACATGCATGGTTTCCGCTGTATCTCTGTTGATGCAATGGAAAATGGTGTTAATCTTTTTTTAAAAAAAAATACAACCAATCACAATCTTTTTATGACCTAGCCATACAACTAAACACCATCCATAATCTTTATGTACACTCATATCCGAACAACCAAACAAACCCTTAATTAGCTACGCGATGCATTGAGCTGGTCCATGGCATGCGTAGGTGACAAGCAGTGCCACTGTATGCACGACGAAAGACGACCGAACTATGCACCGTCATTGACGCCGTCTCCGGCGACGTCGTCGTCGTACGGTACCTAGCTGGCGACATATATGCACATATACATATAGATAGGGACGACGTCGATGGTTTCTCCATTGGCCAGTGCTCGACGACGACCGATGGGTCGTCGGAAGCTGGCGTTGGACGTCGGCGTTGATCATCGATCGGCTCGGCTCTGTGTGGTCTTGAATTGTGTCCGTATATATGTGACAGTGAGCTGAGAAAGTGACCCGTGTGGCTCGCCGCTGCACAGCAAAGCTACGGAAGTCTATATGCACGAGCTTTGATTTTGACATAAGTACGCATATATATTTGCTCGTCATAGTCTAGCTAGTATTTACGCATGTGCACGCTGTAGCTCGATCTCAGCATGCATGCAATCAATTAATTAGCTAGCCACCACATGTGTGCATATATAGTAAAAATATTTGTGACTCCATAGAGTACGTCCGTGCTCAGTGCCTAGTTTGGAAACAATTAATTGTGCAGTTATTGCATTCACTCCTTTGAATGGTACTCCCTCCATCCTAAAATACAAGGCGTAACTGATAGCAACGCAGAGACCAAGAAACGGTTTTATTTCCCTAATCAAACGCTCGGTGAATACATATAGATAGGGACGACGTCGATGGTTTCTCCATTGGCCAGTGCTCGACGACGACCGATGGGTCGTCGGAAGCTGGCGTTGGACGCGTCGCCGTTGATCACCGATCGGCTCGGTTCTGTGTGGTTGCAGACTTGCAGCTTGAATTGTGTCCGTATATATGTGATTGTGAGCTGAGAAAGTGACCCGTGTGGCTCGCCGCTGCACAGCAAAGCTACGGAAGTCTATATGCACGAGCTTTGATTTTGACACAAGTACGCATATATATATATATATATTACTCGTCATAGTCTAGCTAGTATTTACGCATGTGCACGATGTAGCTCGATCTCAGCATGCATGCAATCAATTAATTAATTAGCTAGCCACCACATGTGTGTATATAGTAAAAATATTTGGGACTCCATGGAGTCCGTGCTCAGCACCTAGTTTGAAAACAATTAATTGTGCAGTTATTGCACTCACACATTTGAATGGTAAATGAAAATGTTGTTTTGCATTTATTTACTTTGTGTGCGCGAATCTTGATGAATCCAACGACAACAAAGAATGGAGCACTTTCATAGAGTATCATTCCGTTTTCATATACACACATATATCCTCCGGTGTAAGTATATTCATGCAGTGTGAACTGCTAGCTTTAACCGAAAACATGTTATGCTATTAATCGCACTGATCATATGAACAAAAGGAGAACTCGATGGAGGCAAACAATGAAACAAAGAGCAAGTACTGTGATCTAGCTGAAAGCAATGGTTGAACCAAATACCATTGCAGCACGTGCTCGTATACGTCCATCATGATAATCAAGGAAAATGTACGTCTATGGTCGTACCTCAACTATCGGCCAGTTTTTTTTTTTTGAAAAAAAGAAGAACTATATGTGTCAACATGTTTTGAACCCTCTGGTCCCTAAACTGTGGTACCATGTACATACAAACAGCCCCTCAATTATAAAAAATATTGATCATATATACGTTCGATCGGATAAAAGTGGTTTGATAAAAATGTAATATTTTTTCATAAAATAAGAATTATATACTTCTTGTTACAATGGTTAGATATTTGCTTTTAAAAAAAAACTCTTGACAATGTAACCTCTAGTATAATTCTTGTCTAGAAGAATAATTCCTTTTTAATATGTAGTTATGTCATACAAATATAGGCTACCTCTAATATGGAAGATATATTAATAACTTTGATCTTCTCCCATGTAATATATTACGTCTTTGTTTTGTTCTATGCCATCCTTTTGGTTTAATTGTCATCTTTGTTGATGCTAGTGTGGCTCATTATGTCAGCCGCGACTCTAGCGCCGAGTTCTTCTTCTTTTGCTTGCATATGTGCTGACTTCGCTAGGTCTTATTTATTTTATTTTTCTATTTAGCTGATATCACTTTTCTTAATCCAATTTATTTTAATTTTGGTAGTTGTATTTCAATAGATATAAACTCTTTTCTACTATCACACTTGACGCATACTTTTCCTTTTTTGTTCCAACATTTTTATCTTTTTAATGTAGTAGTATATATGGACTATTTTTTTATCTTGTATTTGATGTGGATGTGTTTTCTATTATTTATTCTAAGTTTTTGTTTTATTGTAGTTGATATCAAATCTTTTCTAGTTATAATTTGACCCCTTCTAACCGATTGTGTAGATTATTTTTCTTGATTCATGTGGGAATTGCTCCAATTAATGTGGTGGCTCCGTTGGATCATTGTTTTAGTTATATAATACATATTTCATGATATTTAAATAAAAGCTGTATATTGCAGTCCATAAATGATTTTACAAAGCCTATATATGTTTTTTTATTAGATATATAAACCTCAAATATATATACTTAATTTCAGATGCCGTGGAACTACTTATTTGTATACGAATACATGTAACACTTCAGTTAAATTAACCAAGCTAGCACTTTTTACAGAGTACAATGTTTACTACTTTTTGGATCGATCAAGGTCTGAAAGGGGAACCTTTTTTTATTGGTACTCCCTCCGGTCATAAAAAGAAGTCACCGCTGACTTTTGGACAAGTTTTTGACCATTCGGCTTATTCAAAAAAGTTATATGAATATTATTTTTTTTGTTATAATTTGGTTTATTATTAAATGTATTTTAAGTATGACTTATATTTTTACATATTTGAACTAAAATTTTGAATTAGACGAATGGTCAAAGTCGTGTCCAAAAGTTAACGGCGACTTCTTTTTGTGACCGGAGGTAGTAATTCGTTTCACTAGTTGATATGTTTTTTTGGCTTTCGATCGAACAACTACCCAGCTGTGACACCGTAGTACGAAGATTACCGGTCTCTCTTAAACGTCAAGGACCCGCCATGGAAACTGTACGTACGACTACGTCCACCCTTGTTTGCAACCTGCAGGTCATCTGTTGAAATCTGTTGAAATCAACCAAATTAACTTCGATCAAAGCGACGCATCACAAGGTGGTTAATTCTACCGACAGGTCATCTCTGTTCCTACCGTGGCAGTGAAATATTGGACGTTCGTCCACCGTCATATGTGATGGATGGGAGGGTTTTCCGTCAGACGTCTTATCTTACTTGCTTATCTTTTTAATTATTTTTTAATAAACTGTATTTTAATTGATTTTTGTGATTGTTTGAAAAGTTACGTCTAGTTTGTTTAATATTTTTTTAGAAAAGAATGTTCTTTGGCCATCGGTGGAGAGTCAGAGAGGGCTCAGAGATAGCACACTCTCTCGACAGCCTTGGGAGAAGTCGTCAAGAAAGGTCAGCTACCTCGAGAGGGTTGTCAACGCAAGCCTGCGAGATAGCTCTCTCTCGACGGCCACCTGAAAAATGTCCTTTGAGAAAATGTTGTCTCAACGGTCAGGACCGTCGAGTAGGTGGCCTCGCAAGTGCTCGATCTGTCAGGCATGTCATTTATCTTGACTCATCTATCACGACGGCTGTTTCTCGACGATTGACCATCACAAAAAGGCCTCTCAATTGTTTCTTGGCCTGTCTCGATGGTTTTGACCGTCGAGAGATCTAATTTCTTATGTAGTGTCATGTTCGATGCAAACAATATTATTATCTTCTCAATAGTTTGTGGCATGATGTTATTCACGGCTTAAATTTTGTGCTATCCAAATGGAGAGAAACATTAAGTAAAGGAAAAGGCCCCTTTACTACCATCTGGCTAAGGAAGGAGGAAAAAAGATGATGACATTTTGGTCTATTTTTATTGAACAACTTTTAAAATGACGTATTTGTAAAGATCTGCATAAATTATTGTAACGATAATAATTTCATGTCTGTGAAATCGACACTTAATATTAACATCTCATTTTATTGACACATCAACTTTAACCTTATTGTAAACTTCACTCCCTCAATTCAAATTTTCTAATTAAAAATCCAAAAAAAAAAAAATCAATGCTCCTAAATGCTATATCTACGATCTTGCACTCTGGCAACACAACAATACCTTTTCTATCAACCCACTACTACTTAGTTTGTACCCTCGGGATAATGCCCACGAGGGAGAAGAACGAACCGCACCGCATTCCGGCTCGTGCGTGTAGGATCTCCTTTTCAGCTCGTCTCCGTCGTCGTCTTCCTCCAGCCGACTAGCTAGCTAAGCTAGCTAACCAGCAGCCACGCACACAGAAACACCCACGTTTCGCACTGTCGCTGTAGAGGCCGATAGCTTAGCTAGCTCTCGAGGGACATCCAGGCCGTGTACATTAAGGCCTTGTTAATTTGTTTTAGATTAATGTTGAGTTGAGTTTCACTATAGTAAATCTGTGACCCTCTCAAAAAAACGTTTTAAAGAATTTAAAAAATTATAAAAAAATTATTTTACGAACTCTATGAAGAACTATTTAGAACCCCATAAAAATGATTACAAAATATTACACCATTTGGCTTATACAAAAATAACAAACTTTCATTTAATTTAATTTAATCTGAAACAAACAAGGCCTAAAGCATTCGAGTGTTTTTCAAACCAGGTTTAAATTTCCTTAAGAAAAATAACTGAAAATAGTTTCACGATCTTTGAGAGGATTACTAAAAGCCTTTAAAAAAAATTATTACACCAGATAGGCTATATAGAGAAAGACAAATTTTGCTGCATTAAAACGCTACGCCAAGCTGAAATGTACAGGGCCGAGTCATCTCACAGAAGCACCAATGAACATATCACCCTTTAACGGATGAGGCGTATAACGTATGAAACTACGTAAAAATTTAAACGAAATTTTATAAACCTGTATGAAAATGGCACGAAACTATATAAAGCATCTTATAAACCTAACGAAACTATCTGAAACAGCTAATCCGTTGCAACGGTGATCTGTTCCGTACTTACCTCCTTAATTTGGTTTAGCTGGGAGACGCGTGCCTTTCCTTTCCTGCCCCGCGGCGAGTATGCACCTGCCGACTGACAGCGGCCGTACGTGGGTGCTTTCTGCTCGCGGCAGGGATGGCTTTCTTGTCGGCGCGCGACTCGTCTCAGCTTATGATAACAAATTAATTAGCTCTAATTAATTAATTAATCAAGTCGGCTAGCTCTTTTAATTTGTCCTCTACTGAACAGAATAAAAGAACGAACATTATGTACAGATGCTAGCTCATAGTACTGTAGTCCACTTAGGACGGCATCACCGAAATTATTGTATGTGTTTTACAGATTTACATTGGAATGCTTCTTCTATGTGCACTGCACCGCTCCATGGTTTAATTTCGGCTAGATGATTAGCCGGATAGTTTATAAGTGACATGTGGCAGTTGGCAAGTGATCAGGGAAAGATCAATGTCAAACCTTGGAGATGTGGACTTAATTCGGTGTATGTATGTGTGTGAGAGAGAGAGGGGGCACATGTGGAGAGGAAGGGGACATGCATGCATTCTTATTCATGGAATGGAATACATGGCTACGAACGGTTAACGTGGCACTGTGCCGACTAAACATTTTTGACGTATATAGGCCTTTTCTAATGGTAATCTTCGGCAACAAGACCAAAATATTAATTAGCTAGTCTAATCTAAACATTTTTTATTTGTTGATTTTTATAATATGTGATACCAAGGTTATTTGACGCGCTAGAAACGGAGAGGGACCGCCTAGCATCTAGGCGACCAAAATGGTTTAACACAGTACTGACAACGGTTTCAAAATATATATGTGAATATTTTGAATATATTAATATTAATATATTTTATAAGGTAGAAACGTATTTATATGCCATATTTAAGATGTTAGAGAATAAATTTCATATTGATATGCCACATAGCTAGAGCTGTCTAATCAATGTCTAGGGATGGGAGGTCACAGCCTAGCGCCTAGGTGGGTCTAAGCGCCGCCTAGGGAACCATGGTGGCACTTTGCACTTCATGAGTGAGACAAAAAAAAAAATAGTTGCTTCTAAAGCCTTATGCTGCTAAAAAAAGAAAATTGACACAAAAACCCTACCACGGTCCTTACTATAAAATTAAGTGTTCTAATATACCATTTTTTATGAAATATAAGAACATTAATTTACAAATGCACAAAATTTAAAATTATTGCTCTATCCTTTTTAGAGAAGATTATATTTTACATAAAAACCTCCCCCTTTAAAACCCAAGCATTCGGAAGGTGCTTTGAAATCTGCGTGTCTAGACCTCCTCCCTCTCTCTCATCACATTTTTGCAAAAAGAATATCTTCAATTTCTTGCAACGACATTTCTCATCTCTCTCTATATCTCCCCCTGATTGACCCGAAGACGACAAACAAACTTCCAACCATACCATTGCTAGTTTTGTTTGCCACGCCTTTACCGATACGTACCTTGTTACACCACACCCCAACTTTGTCTCACATAAAATTATCATGTCATGCTCGGTAGGTCTCAGATTGGTGTACGGATGTTCAATTACCATGTCGCCATGGTTGATGGTCGAACGAAGGAGAAAGCATGGCAGAGCAACATGATGTGGTGCTCTGTCCTTGTGTTGTCATGGTCGAGATGAAGGAAGGCATTGAGACTAGCTTGGAGCCCTGGACCATAAAAGGTGAGGGAAGAGAGAGGAAGATAGAGGGCTGGAAGAACTTCTACGCAAGAATTTGGAGAACTTGCTATGGTTTTAAATTTTGTAAATATCAAGAGAGGGGATAAGGTGGATGCGTAGATTTTGGAGCACCACTATGACCCCTGTGGCCTTTTACAAGGAAATCCTTGCGCAGGGAAAAACTGCACCCCATATATTATTTACGAAATTTAAAAGTCAACCATGCTTTCCTTGTATCGAAATTAGGAAATTAAGTAGTCATGGCAGAGTACAATGTGTATCCAACGTGTCTGCAAGTACATTGAAAAACCATTAATGACAAATCATGACTAAGGTCAAATGGCTGCTAGAAATTAATTGAAGTCCTAAGGTCCCACATGTTAAATTTGTTGATATTAATTCAACAATATGTCTCTATAAAGTTTTAGTTGGCTTATCATATCAGGTGCATTCAGCTTCCGTAGGCTATAAGCGTATGAAGTTTCTTCCCCTTTTTTTACGTGGCTCTTGAATTTCTCGTAGCTTCTTTCAATTCGAAATTGCATACAGAGAAAATCAGTTTGCACCAAAGATCAAATGGTTGTTGCATTTGATAATATTAATTACTGAACCACCCAAATTAATATCTATACCTTCTTATGAGAGTGCAAAGAGAATGTATAGTTAGGCTTAATTATGTCACAGAAATTATGTCACTATAAAGTCGGTATTCGCAGTGATGTCATTATAAAAGTGAGATTCCTCAAATGAATGCATGCCATATATATATAGCGGACATATTATATCTCTCTCTTCATCAAAATTACTTCAAAATCTGACTAACACTTCCACTTCTTCTCCTCCCCCTTTCCTTCTGGTCACCATGTCATGCATCGTTTCTAGCATACTAGCACCGTCGGGTCTAGCTCCTCGTCAGCTCATCCTGATCGACTTAGAAACAATTGGGTCCATAAGCGTGACCATTGCCCTATGAAGACTCGCTTTCTCCATGGCTACGATGTTTCGATCCCTTAATCAAACCACTGCATATGACAGTTGTGTTAGGAATTACGCCGATGCAAGATCACGAACGACACCAGAAGACACGATGTTTGTTAACGCAGTTCGGCTTTCGCCTACATCTGCGGGGCTCTGATTATGGGCGCTCATTCTCAATCCATAATACCGCAGCACACCGGCTAACCAGGTCAGCGGCCGGCATGCGCCCATAATCAGACTTGTTGGAGCCTCCCCCCGAGACCAACACCTGGTCTCGGGCCCAGGTCCCCACATCTATTGGCCCAACTGGAAGCACAACCCAGGTTCTGACCCAACTCAGCCCAAAAGACTAGCCTAGTGGGAGAGGGGTGCCTCCACCTTTTAAGTTGTGCTCCACCATCACCAATGACTAAACCCAACAATCTCCGCCATCACACATCGGACCATGTGTCCTACACCGTGCGATCTCATGAAGACGTTCCGGGTTACCCTGGCTCTAATACCACTTGTTAGGAATTACGCCGATGCAAGATCACGAACGACACCAGGAGACACGATATTTGTTAACGCAGTTCGGCTTTCGCCTACATCTGCGGGGCTCTGATTATGGGCGCTCCTTCCCAATCCATAATACCGCAGCACACCGGCTAACCAGGTCACGGCCACATGCCGGCCGCTGACCTCCTCTCTTGCCTATGCTACTATTATGAAGTCGTTGTCTTGGTTACACCAGGGCTGCCTCCCTTTATATAGTGGAGGCCTGGATAGAGTCCGACTCTAACACTAACCAACCCTGCCTATTACAACACAGAGTCCTTGTAACCTACTCGTACACATATTCGACACAATACCTAACAAACTCCACCTTGGAGAATATGGTCTCTCCACCTTGAAGTCGTTCCAGCGTCTTGCGCGAACCCGTGCACCCGGACTCTGGTTGCTTCCTTCTTTTGCAGCCTACAGCGTGGTGAGAGAGTTTTGATCGATGAAGCTCTGGTGAGGTTTGCCGCCAGCCACCATCGACAGTGATGGAGAAGGAATAGAGAGAATGAAAAAGAGAAAAAGAAGCGAGGGCATTTTTATCAAACAAAATGCCAAAGACCAGCCCGACGACATAGCTGTGAGTAATCTCACTTTATATTACGAATACCGACTTTGTAGCGGCATTTTTATTACTAAGGAACTTTGCAATGACATAAATGTAATTAGTTTATATTGAGCAAATTGTTTGTCAATAAATTAACTCATACGCCCTAAAGTTCCCCTCTTGCAAAACCTTGCTGACTAACCTGATCTGACGACACGTCTTGTTAATCTAATCTTTGATGGCTGGAGAAAGCACTATTCCTTGTCCTTGATTAATTAATTAGCTCATGTCTAATGTGTTGCACGTGGAATAGATTTGTAGCAGAAAAGTAGGAACAGTTCAGTCTAGCAGTAAATAACATGCTGGATTATTAGTACATACAGCACTACGGCGCAAATTGCATTGTTTAGAAATGGAAAGAACAAAGAATAACTAGAGTACACAAGGACACCTCTTAATTAGTGCTCCCACGATCCAAATTAGGATGCAAAATAACCCATTTTGATGGAGCTTTCGCTAGCATCGGATGTCTTGAACATAATATTTGTCCACGACGTACTATCCTTTTTGGCTAATTAACATGAGATTATAATTAATATCTCGAACGCACCTCAGCTAATTGCCGAAATATCCCTGTTTCTCGAAAATCTAAACCGCTAGCGAAAACTCACGAAGACAAATTGAACCAAAGCACGAACAAATGTATGTATCGTCTGCTCTTAACCGCTATTTTGAGAAGCTCACCTTCACTACAGCCTCTGTGTGGTCGGCAAAAGCCGACCACATAGCCCATAATGCCGTCCACATAGGTCTATTTCGGCGGCTAGCCGCCGACACTGTCCCGTCGAGGCCCCGTCGTCGACATAGCCAGATTTTGTCGACGGACCCGCCGACAAAGCCGCAGCCTGGGCTAGCCCACCTGGATGCCATCAGTGTCGGCAGCCTAATATGCCGTCGACGTAGCCCTGCCCTCACGGCTCTTCCCATTTAACGGCGCCCTGACTGGTGGGGTCCACCGAAAACGGAGATCAGACGCGTGTCACCACGACATAGCTATTTTTCTAGGCGCACCGTGGTAGGGATCAGTGTCGGGGGCATAGGAAAAACCGCCGACACAAAATGCAACCCTCTATCTTCCTCTCTCTTCCCTCACCTATTTTTTCTATTTTTTCTAATTTCTCTATGTCACAAAATGCAACCGCCGACATAGCTATTTTTTCTAATTTCTCTATGTCGGCGGCATAGTCAAGGCCGCCGACATAGGTGGCTCTCCAGCCCCCGGCCATTTTACTCTGGGCCCACATGGCATAGACGTGCCACCTCTGCCATGTGGGACCACCTTGGGATGCCGCCGTTAAGGCTGTGAAGGTGCCGTGACCGGGAAGGACCAGTGTCAACGGGATTATCTGGGCCGCCGACAAAGATGAACTGGCGGGAGGGGGAAATTTTTCAAATTTCCCAGCTGGGCGGGGTGGTGGGGTGGCTATGTCGGCGGCCTTGATTATGCCGCCGATATAGAGTAAGGGGAAAACCTCCCGTTCCCTTGCGGGCGGGGAATCTTGATTCTATGTCGGCGGCCCGGTGTATGCCGCCGAGATAGAGTATGGATTTCTCGGCAGTTTTTTTGACCGCCGACATTACGTTTTTGGCCGTCCACATAAACTGCGATTCCTGTAGTGCTTCCAGCAAATTAATCAGGAAGTAATTCAGAGAACAAGAACTCGCATGACCGGTTTGTTTGGCCGTCTTGGGTGTTGGTCTATCTAGCAACATGCACAACTGGTAAGCATCAACAGCTCTTGAATCATGATGTTGTCGTTTGCCTATTCGCAATTTTAGATCCACAGGAGTATTACTGTTTTAGTGTGTCTATGAGTCTATCTATTAATTATATATCGTTAAAACAGGAGCCAATTAGGATCTATTCTTTTGGGTTGATCGGAACGGCTGAACAGTTGAACGGTTAAAATACCTGAAACTTTAAGAGCTTCTCAAGATATACTCGAGATCCGGATCCATCTCGTTTGACTTGATTTTTAAAGTGTTATGACATACCTTTGAGACAGCGAAAAAAGAGACCCAAAAAACTAAAGTGTATGCTCTTTTTATATGAAGATAAGCCATTAAGCTGTTAAACCGTTAAACTGTTAAGCCCTGAAGAACCGGCCCTAAGTCACCACAATATTAATCGGAGATTCTCACATAGGTGTATTTACTGATGAAAGGAAAAAAAAAACACTACTACACCATCGATTACAGTGAAACCAAATTATAGTAATTTAAACTAAAATTAAAATGTTCATGTACATGGACTATAATGATAAAACAGAATCGATTTAAACTTACAAAAAAAATAGAAAACAAGCTCATGTCAACTACAAAGATAAAAAAAAGAGCACATATAAACTATATAAAAATTAAAATAAATAAAATTCGAATAAAAATAATAGAAAACGGGTTCATATTAACTTTTACAAAAATAGAAAGGAGTTTATATGAGCGGTAATAAAAATAGAATAAAATAATGGGAAAAAGAGCCGGTACCACTGCAAAACTCGAAAAGGAGTTAATGGTACAATAAAAATAAATCCAGAATAAAAAATAATATGAAAAGAATGAACTACAATAAAAATAAATCCAGAATAAAAATTTAAAAGTGAAATAGAATATAAAAGAAAACGTTAAATATCACCTATATTTAAAATAAAAACAGCAAACTTTTGAAAAATATATAAATTCGTAATGAGGTCAAACTTGATTGTATGAGAGCTTGTCATGATCAATATGGAGTGAAACTTATATATATATTTTTTGGTGGTGTAATGCTCAGTTTATTTTCTAGCCCTATTTCACTATTCGAGCATTATTCATGTGATGATCCTATTTTTTTTGCCAAGCAACCCTGGGACTATTTTCCCAATCACTTATATATTTGATCTCTCTCTCTCTCTCTCTCTCTGATATTTTACTCCCAAGTCATCACTCCTATTTTCACAGTATTTCCACAATAATATGACAGGCCACAGTAAAGGAATATGCGCACCATTGGACATGCCATTATACTCTTTGTTAGACAGGGTTTTGTTTCTCGAATCTCGATCGACGATCGGCAGGAATCAGGCTGTAACATCATACGATCACTTCATGCAACTGGGGACCCACAAGTCAGTGACTGGACGAGGCTGGAGATCCTAATCCCTCCGTGAGCGCGTACGTGCATGCGGAAGCACGATTTACTCGTGCCGAAATGGGAGGTCAGAAGTACTAGCTAGAAAGCGTCCAGGACGCGCGGTCAAAGCATCGTATCACATGACAGTACACCGGCAGAGCCGGTGAATCTCGCACGCAGCTGGACGGGTCGCCGTCGTCGTCGTCGGCGGCGGCGGCGCCGGAGCTGGAGCCTAGAGCTACAGGCCAAGCGAAATTATCTCCATCCCTCCGTGTCCGGCCGCCGTACGTCTCCGACGGCGGTCGCCAGGCGCCGGGCCCGGCCAAACGTGGTGCAGCTAATCGCCAGCGCCGCAAGAGAGAGAGAGAGAGGGACGGCGGCGATGTCGACGCGTGCGACTGTAAACGCCACGTGTTCTTCAGCGCCGCCGCCGCGCGCTAGCTAGCAGCTAGCTTCTTGCATGGTTTATCCGTTTTGTTTTCTCCGGAAGAATATGATCCGGAAAAAATGTGAAGTCTTGAAAAAGATTAGAGACTAGAGAGTTTTAAAGAATTGAAAATTGTTAAAATACGGTTTTGGAGTTTTTTTGGAAAACCATTTAAAGAAAATTGTTACAAATAGCTAGCGGTGATTTAACAAATTTTCAGTGATAGCTTTTAATTTTAGTTTGTCCATTTAAAACACATCACACAATTATATATATTAGGATTGTTGTAGAAATTGTTATAGACTTTTTCATAAATTAATTGGTGTTTTAATGTTTTGACTTTTTCATAGTTTCTAGAAAATTTTTAAGCCGTGGGATAGAAATTCTCAAGACCAATTCCAGAAAATTTCAGTTGCAAGATAGAAATTCATAAATCTCGCTTCGATTACCATTCTCGGAACCGTTTTTCAAAATTTTCTGTTTAGTATTAGTAAAACAAGTTTAACGCGGAAGTTCAACGTTAGGTGCATAGATAGCGCCAAACATTGTGCGGCATTAGTTCTAGATAATTTAGATAACAAGCATAAATGTAGCCTGCTTAGAACTTGAGAAAACTATGTTTCACACGAGGACGCATTTGCAATGCCTTTTGTTTCCTCAGTTCATATATATACCAGAACTAAACTGTTTCTATGAAATTCTTGCATTCCAAATAGATCAAAATTGTTTGTTGATCTTAGGCATGGTCAAAGGGACAATGCATTAAACACCTTCCTAAACTATCACGTCTCCTAATAAAACACCTGTCTAATCAAGCACCATGCGGGATTCCAAATTGTATCCTAATCAATGCATTTAATTGCCCTAATTAACATAATTAATTGCACTTAATTTAACGCCATGATCGGAGGCGTTTCCTTCCCGTTTGGACCTGCTTCTCCGAGTCTCTCCGGTGCTATATAAAGGGATGGTCGTCCTGGGGGAGAGGTGACGATCTCTCTCCCGGTTCACTCACCCCATTATACACATCGATCCTAATTGCGCTGGAAGAGACCCGAAGGGCCGTGTCCACCCTTTGCAGGTGGCGACCTTAAGGACACTAATCCTTCTACTCATCGCCGACAAATCGACTACACGGCACTAATGAATTCATTAAATTTTGGTCAGTTCATTTATTCCGCATAAGAACAATGATCATGTTTAGGCTAAGGCTAATATTTAGTATAGATATTTTTAGATCATGAACAGTAATACGCATTAATTTGCAATGCCTTTTGCTTCCTCAGTTCATATATACCAGCACTAAACTGTTTCTATGAAATTCTTGCATTCCAAATAGGTCGAAATGTCGCCCGCGAAATTCTTGTAATTCTTGTGAGTGGATAGAAATATTGTAACGAGGGTGTGCGGTAGTGTTGACTTTGCCTTTTCCGGTGGAATTAAACTTTGGAAGTTAGGACCAACGAGTTTGAAAAGATAAAACCGATACTGTAATAATTGAAACCAAATTTGAGAACGTTTATCTTGTATAGAACTTAAATATTTTCGAGAAATGGAATAAAAAAGTCCCTTCTGTTTTTTCTAAAAAAAATGACGTTTCAAACATGTTGTAAGTCAAAGATGTAAAATTTTATTTGCGAACTTTTTAATTATTTGATTGAATATATGAAAATCATACGTATAGAATCGTCTCGAAAAATGCTTACATAATATCATATGTTGTATAAACTTATAAATAAATTTCAGTGATAACCAATAATCAAAATTGCATTTTAAAGTCTATTTTTTAAACATCACGTTTCCAACAACCTTAGGAGAGGGCCGGAGGTAGCTTAGAAAGATGATAAAATAATTTAAGAAATAAATCTAATGTCTCGCCATTCGGCGTGTCTTAATTAGTGTGTGCACAACGTTAGCTCTATGAGAGCATCTCCAACGGTGCCATATAAGTTAGCTATAACACTTTCAACTCAGCTTTTTGCTTATGTGGAGGAGAGAAGAAGAGTGTGCTAACTATTATCTTACAGCCAGGCTATAGCTGATTACAAGACCATTTGGGACCATGCATATTTAATCTTATAATCAATGTTATAGCTAGTCTGTTGAAGAGGTTGTCTTTTTTTGCAAAAGGGGCAGGCCCCACTTTCATTTTCAATTAAGAAGACGAAAGCATCCAACAACCAGAGTAGTCGACACCAAACAGTTACAGCAAGCCACAACGGGCAGACTATGGCACTCACATGGGAGAGCCACAGAAACTACAACCTTTACCAAAACATCCACTCCCCAGATAAAACGTCTGAACCCAGGACCTGCTGATGAACACGCCGGCCGGCGGCGGCGGCGGCGCTA
Organism: Raddia distichophylla; assembly: GCA_005191435.1. Lineage (NCBI taxonomy): Eukaryota > Viridiplantae > Streptophyta > Magnoliopsida > Poales > Poaceae > Raddia > Raddia distichophylla. Next base: position 722,943 of record SPJY01014331.1, read on the forward strand.
GGGTTTGAGGTGGCTGGGAGGGGCGCGGCTGCGTCGCCCCCGAGTCGCCCACGGGACGACGCGAGGGCCAGCTCCCCAAGAAAGTTCGGGACCTCTGCTGGTATTTTCCAAGTCATCACTTCTATTTTCACAGTGTTTCCACAATAATATGCATGTCCGGCCACGGTAAAAGGAACATGTGCACCATTAGACATGCATGCCATTATTCTCTTTGTTGGACGGGGCCTTGTTTCTTGATCGGTAAGGAATCAGGAGATATATATCATCATATGGTCACTTCATGCAACGGGGGGACCCACAAGTCAGTGACCGGATCCCTCCGTGAGTGCGTGCACGCGGAAGCACGATTTACTCGTGCCGAAATGGGAGGTCAGAATTACTAGCTAGAAAGCGTCCAGGACGCGCGGTCAAAGCATCGTATCACAGTACACCTGCAGAGCCGGTGAATCTCGCACGCAGCTAGCTGGACGGGTCGCCGGCGCCGGCGGCGTCGGCGTCGGCGGCGGCGCCGAGCTGGAGCCTAGAGCTATAGGCCAAGCGAAATTATCTCCATCCGCTCCGTGTCCGGCAGCCGTACGTCTCCGACGGCCGTCGCCGGCCGGGCCCGGCCAAACGTGGTGCAGCTAATCGCCAGCGCCGCAAGAGAGAGAAAGAGATGGCGGCGATGTAGACGCGTGCGACTGTAAACGCCACGTGTTCTTCAGCGCCGCCGCCGCGCGCTAGCTAGCAGCTAGCTTCTTGCATGGTTTATCCGTTTTGTTTTCTCCGGAAGAATATTATCCAAAAAAATTGTGAAGTCTAGGGCTGTAGATAGAGATTAGAGAGTTTAAAGAATTAAAAATTGTTAAAATATGGTTTTGGAATTTTTTGAAAAACCATTTAAAGAAAATTGTTACAAATAGCTAGCGGTGATTTAACAAATTTTCAATGATAGCTTTTAATTTTAGGCTATGTTCTTTTGAGCTGATCTGAACGGCTGAACGGCTGGAATGACTGAACTTGAGAGCTTCTTGAGATAATCTCAAGATTCGGATCCATTTCATTTGACTTGCTTTTTAAAGTGTTAGGACCCACCTTCAGAACAACGAAAAAACGGACTCAAAAAATTCAGAGCATATGCCTTTTTAAAATGTAGATAAATTGTTAACCCGTTAAACTGTTAAGCTGAAAAGAACTAGGACTTAGTTTAACCTGAAAAGAACGAGGTCTATCTAGAACACATCACACAATTATATTAGGATTGTTGTAGAAATTGTTATAGACTTTTTCATAAATTAATTGGTGTTTTAATGTTTTGACTTTTTCATAGTTTCTAGAAAATTTTTAAGCCGTGGGATAGAAATTCTCAAGACCAATTCCAGAAAATTTCAGTTGCAAGATAGAAATTCATAAATCTCGCTTCGATTACCATTCTCGGAACCGTTTTTCAAAATTTTCTGTTTAGTATTAGTAAAACAAGTTTAACGCGGAAGTTCAACGTTAGGTGCATAGATAGCGCCAAACATTGTGCGGCATTAGTTCTAGATAATTTAGATAACAAGCATAAATGTAGCCTGCTTAGAACTTGAGAAAACTATGTTTCACACGAGGACGCATTTGCAATGCCTTTTGCTTCCTCAGTTCATATATACCAGAACTAAACTGTTTCTATGAAATTCTTGCATTCCAAATAGATCAAAATTGTTGGTTTATCTTAGGCATGGTCAAAGGGACAATGCATTAAACACCTTCATAAACTATCACGTCCCCTAATAAAACACCTGTCTAATCAAGCACCATGTGGGATTCCAAATTATATCCTAATCAATGCATTTAATTACCCTAATTAACACGGTTAATTGCACTTAATTTCACGCCATGATCGGAGGCGTTTCCTTCCTGTTTGAACTCGCCCCCGAGTCTCTCCGGTGCTATATGAAGGGATGGCCGCCCCGGGGGAGAGGTGACGATCTCTCCCGGTTCACTCACCCCATTATACACACCGATCCTAGTTGCGCTAGAAGAGACCCGAAGGGCCGTGTCCACCCTTTATAGGTGGCGACCTTAGGGACGCTGATCCTTCTACTCATCGCCGACGAATCGACTACACGGCACTAATGACTTTATCAAATTCCGGTCAGTTCATCTATTCCGCATAAGAACAGTGATCATGTTTAGGCTAAGGCTAATATTCAATATAGATCTTTTTAGATCATGAACAGTAAGACGCATTAATTTGCAATGCCTTTTGCTTCCTCGGTTCATATATACCAGAACTAAACTATTTCTATGAAATTCATGCATTCCAAATAGGTCGAAATGTCTCCCGCGAAATTCTTGTAATTCTTGTGAGTGGATAGAAATATTGTAACGAGGGTGTGCGGTAGTGTTGACTTTGACCTTATCCCCTCAATATCATCATATTCTTTTAGGCTTTCAGCCAACCTTAATTTTTTCTTCTTATCCTCTCCCCAAGTATTGCCACCCCACCCTTTAAGGGTTTTTTCAACCTTTTTATTTTGATCAGAAACACCCCCAGGGCATCCTGGCCCCTGATTTCTTTGTTCCATGTATTGCTCACAATATTCATAAAATCATCTTTTGCCAACCAAGAGGTATGAAATCTAAATCCTGTCCTACCACATTTAACTGCCCCCACATTAATTATTAAAGGATTGTGGTCAGATAATATTCTTGGTTTTTTTATGATCACCACGGATGGAAAAAATGCCTCCCAATCATTGGACACAAAAACTCTGTCCAACTTCTCCAGAGTAGGGGTTTGATGATTGTTGAAGAGGTTGTCTATATGCTAGCTATAGATAACATGTCCACTTCTTATATCTAGTGATTAGCAACTTCATTGGAGAAGCTCTGATGCGACACGTAGTTACCTGTGAATGGCATGGCTGCTAGCCTACAGACCAAGCATTCTCAAATTTTTTATGACATATTTTCAGCTTCAAATTGCTGTTGCAGGCTACAGTGCCCAAGGTATTAATTTCCACTGACTACTACCCTAGGTTCAGATTTCAGTAATGATTTTAAATACTTATCCAGTTTTGACTTCACTCTGCACATGCACCCACACATATATACAACTAGTGGAGATGGCGCGCCCGTGGCGCGCCGAGAAGTGAAGGAGAAGTAAGTTTACCATATTAAAGTATGCTGATCATCAATCATGCACCACTGATGCATGATGGTCCAGCCCTTTCCTTAATCACCTTATCTAGTTATCTTATCTAGTTATCCTGATAAAATTTGATCAGCAACCCCAAGAACGGATCAGCCAGTCCGGCTGCATGGTGCTAGCAGATCGAAGCATGAAGATGCAGGCGCATCGCGTGCGCCGCGCGCATAGATAAACGAAGAGGAGGAAGGAGAGAAGATCTCATCGGCATGCACATGCTTCCATGGCGGCCTGTCGCCGGCGTGCTCCGGCCGGCCGGCAGAAGCACATCCTCCGGATTGTTTTGTGGTCCTGTCGCTGCACGCGCGCACGCGCGAGCTGCCCGGCTAGCTTTGCCGTTTAATAGCCGGCCGATTTTCTTCTTCTCTTTAATCTAACACGATGATTTGCCACGCTACAGGTTGTAGGGCTGATTAGTCGTCGTTGGGCCCACCTGTCATAGTCACCAGAGGGTTCACACGTCGTGGACACAAGAGTGACGATTCATAAAAACATGCTTTTCTCTGTTTTACTATATTTGTATGTATATGGCGCTGGAAACATCCAATTAAAATTGTTGGCCAAACTGTTGTTTTCAAGAAAGCTAATGCACCCCAACAGCCAATCAAATATATTAATTAGATGTAGCATAGTCATCTCAATGTTTTTTCAGCTTTGAAATTTTTTTATTTGTGTACTGTGAATGGACATATATAGCAAAACAAAGTGGGTAGGAGTCATTATTTTTTTTTCGCCTCAGTGGGAGTCACTGATCACATTGGTTATCTGTTATCACTGAAATATCTCAGCTCTCAACACCATCGCTTTCGGTGGTGGTTTCATTCCATGCTGCCCTTGTTTGCTCTGTAACACCTTCCATAGTTAGGAAAGGCCCCCTAATGTCTAAGCACGTCTTTTTGCAATTTTTTTGATTTAAATCTTTAAAACATCATATCTCCTAAATTTCAAGCTCAGTTTGATTAATTGAATTCTAATTAAATACATAAGGATATTTTAGTTTGATGTTATTAAGGCTTTTTACGGCGAATGGTAACAAGGCAACATATCTTTTGGTAACAAGTGACAGAATTTCACAATAAAATTGAAACCTCCCGAACAACAACACGTGGTAATCTACGCCAAGTATGAAAATGACACCCGTCGCAAGGAAGAACACTACCTTGCAATACTTTCCAATAAGCGAGGGACATACACCAACCTTAGGGGTCCACGATGGGGTCATCAATTAAAGACAATACAACATCTATAAGGGAGATCCACTAAGTCATCGGCATGACCTCCCAAAATGAAGTAAGGACACAACAAGACGTATACCGACCCATGCAAGGATCATGATGGGTTATTTGGATCGCCGCGTATGAAGATAGAGGCATGGAGGAAGCCTAGCAGCAAAAACTTTCGAGCGCACAAGATAAAACCGGACACACTTCAAATGGATAACCCTAACAAGAGACTCCGCCAGTAATCAGAGAAATTCGTACGTAAATCTATCCTTGATTATTGCGGATCCAGGTCAGTGTAAATTTTTCTTATGATAGAATATGAATTAATTTGATAATAATAGAAGTTTGATAGCGTACGATGTTAAATATCACGTGCGTACGTCTAAAATATCATATGATCTATACATACCAAGGAACAAGGACGATCAAATTTAATTAATGGTAGCTAGCTAGCGCGAGGTGACTATGACGAAGTGTGTGGTGAGTATGTGCATGGCCACATGGGCACATTCATGCCGCTTCCCATGCATACTCCATGCTACCGATGCTAGTCGAAAAATACATAACACAAGTGCCAAGTTGGCCAATAGAGCCACCATGTTAATCTTAAAATACTAGAATTCTTCATATTAATTGAAAAAAGGAAAGAATTACATTGTCCATCGTTGTGGATAAGGATTATAACAGACTAGAGTAAAAGAAAGAATTCGTATCAACTACAAAAAATTTAAAATAAAAACAATAGAAATATGAGTCCATGCCAGATTATAGAAAAAAAAATATGTAACACCGTCGTGAGCCCGGGTTATAACGGATTACAATAAAAAAATGAATTCATATTAACTCCAACGAAAAAATAAATGCTAAATAAAAAATAGAAATAAAAGCCCATACCAAATTTAAAAATACATATGAACTATAAAAAACAATAATAGAAATTAGAAATAAGAATAAATGTCCATGTCAAACTAAAATAAAAAGATTCGATTCATATTGGCTATAATAAAAAAATAAAAGCACATAAATTTTAAATAAAAAATAAAAATAAACGACCATATCAAAATAAAATTTAAAAGTGAGATCAATCTAACCGTGCAAAAGCATGGAACTCTCTCCAACATAAATCTCTAAATTTTTGCTTAAAAAAATCTCTCCCTATATTTCTTTCATCTTCAACAGTGTTCCATATATAAAGAATTATATAAGAAAAGAAGAGAGAATCCCTACAAATAAGGGAATAGAGACAAATTCTCTATTTTAAGAACATAATAGGGAACGTTGCTGGAGTAGATAAGGGAAGAATTCGTCCTCCATTTTATGGTAGAGGACGTTTTAGAGAAGCCTGTTGGAGACAACCTTAACAATTGCCATCGGCCTTACGACGGATTGCGGCGCTGTGCTTGGTGAGCAGATCGATCCGATCGACGGGGATGAGATCGGGGAGCAGAAAGCCAAGAACGCCACGACCTGTTCGTATGGATGTCACGACCTCCGGTATGATCCATCCAGGGCACGTGCATATATGCACCGATCAAAGCAGGCAGAGGAGTGACATATATGCACGTGCATATATGCACCTTTTCGGTACTTCATGTCAACTTTCCCAATACCCAAGTGGGTTTCGAAGAGGTTGGACAAAATCCGTCGAGCCTTTCTCTGGCGGGGAGAGGAGTCATCCAGTGGTGGGCACTCACTTGTCAACTGGTCAACTGTGTGCCGACCAAAGAAGTTGGGTGGCCTTGGCACCCTGGATCTTCAGAAATTTGGTACAGCACTTCGTTTGAGGTGGTTATGGCTCGACTGGACCGACCCATGCAGACCTTGGAAGGGCTCTCCGTTACCCTGCAATGATTCTGACAAAGCGCTCTTTCGCGCGGCCACTAGCGTCACCGTCCAGAATGGCCAGAAGGCTAACTTTTGGCTGGATAACTGGCTGCAGGGGTCGGCTCCGTGCAACATTGCGCCCCGCCTCTTCAAAATCGCAAGAGGAAAGGATCATACCGTCGCAGATTTGCTTCCCAATGATAGATGGATAGTCATGGTGCGACACCTTAACACGGTGGAGCAGCTTCAGGATTACCTCTACCTTTGGAGCCAACTTCGTGGTGTGACGCTCACACATGAAGCTGATGAGATTATTTAGACTCCAAGCTCGGATGGTCGGTTCTCCACTAGGTCGGCTTATCGACTCCAATTTCTGGGCAGTACGGGTCCCTTGGAGACACCATCTGAAAAGCACAGACAGAAAACAAATGCAATTTTTTTGCTTGGTCTCTCGCTCATGGGCGCATACATACGGCTGACGTCTTGGCTCGAAAAGGATGGCCTCACCAGCCCATCTGTTCTTTATGCCAAAATTGTCCAGAAACCATCAACCACTTGGCTCTTCATTGTTCGTACTCTGTAAGAGTTTGGAATGAGGTTCTCAATCAATACCCTCAAACGCCTAGATGGACAAACAACATGAGTTTCTGTGACTGGTGGATCGCAACCTCTTTCCAAACAGCCGACAAAGCTACCAAGAGGGCCCTAAATGGTCTCATAGTCTACACTATTTGAAATCTTTGGAAGGAAAAGAATAGACACATTTTTCAGCATAAGAATCTTCCTTTTAGGGCGCTAGTTGATAGAATCTTGAAGGAGGTGAGGGGGTGGAGCATGGGACTCCTTGCCGTTCCAATGTAATCTTTTTCTGTTTTCCTAGCCGTGGCTAGGTTCTTGTACAGTGTACAGTTCTCTTCTCCTTAATGAAATAGCAGAGCGCCTGCCCCGTTCGTTCAAAAAAAAAAATTCGCTTCATCAATCATTGAACATCAACTTTAATTTCAAGTTATCAGAATTGTATCCTGGAGATATGCTTGTGTTGGCATTGGCAGAAACTCAATAGAAGTATTGATGCATTTATTTTCATTGTATTCGAAAGTCAAATCAAGATAGCTGCTAAGAAGAAAAGCAGGAATCGAAGTGACAGGCCTCAACACAACATCCATTTAACAATAATCAGTAGTAGTAGTAGTAAAAGGGAAAATGGAATGCGGTAAAATGGAAAACTATTAAAGACATAGACGTCCGTTTGGGGATTATAACCGTTGATGAATTGATGAACTGCATTTCCAAATAGAATTCAAAGCCACTGCACCAGCAGAAGAACAAAAGAGAATAACATCCAACTCACAGCATCACAACCCTGCCATCGACGCAGTGGATGCCGTTCCAGCTGCAAGGATCGCAGTCCCGTGGGCTCCAACCTGCCATGGTGCCATGCGGATCCTCCTCCACCCTGGAGTGGAACTTGAGCAGCGCCAATCCTGCACCACCCAGACCAAGTTAGCACACCAAAAACCCAAGCTCAACAAGCATTGGCAAGCCACCGCTACCTTCATGGTTCATCGCCGAGCAGGCATTCACAGCGCAATGAAGCGCCAGGACGACGAGCGCGCAGTAACCCAGCCATTGCGCCTCACCTCTTCAAAATCGCAAGAGGAAAGGATTATACCGTCGCAGATTTGCTTCCCAATGATAGATGGATAGTCATGGTGCGACATCTCAACACGGTGGAGCAGCTTCAGGATTACCTCCACCTTTGGAGCCAACTTCGTGGTGTGACGCTCACACATGCAGCTGATGAGATCATTTGGACTCCAAGCTCGGATGGTCGGTTCTCCACTAGGTCAGCTTATCGACTCCAATTTCTGGGCAGTACGGGTTGGTCCCTTGGAGACACCATATGGAAAGCGCAGACAGAAAACAAATGCAAATTTTTTGCCTGGTCTCTCGCCCATGGGCGCATACATACGGCTGACGTCCTGGCTCGAAAAGGTTGGCCTCACCAGCCCATCTGTTCTTTATGCCAAAATTATCCGAAAACCATCAATCACTTGGCTCTTCATTGTTTGTACTCTGTAAGAGTTTGGAATGAGGTTCTCAATCAATACCCTCAAACGCCTAGATAGACAAACAACATGAGTTTCTGCGACTGGTGGATCGCAACCTCTTCCCAAACAGCCAACAAAGCTACCAAGAGGGCCCTAAATGGTCTCATAGTCTACACTATTTGGAATCTTTGGAAGGAAAGGAATAGACGCATTTTTCAACATAAGAATCTTCCTTCTAGGGCGCTAGTTGATAGAATCTTGGAGGAGGTGAGGGGGTGGAGCATGGGGCTCCTTGTCGTTCCAATGTAATCTCTTTCTATTTTCCTAGCCGTGGCTAGGTCCTTGTACAGTGTACAGTTCTCTTCTCCTTAATGAAATGGCAGAGCGTCTGCCCCGTTCGTTCAAAAAAAAAAACAGCGAAAAATGGACTAAAAAAACTCAAAGCGTATATGTTTTCAAAACATAGATAAGTCGTTAAGCTGTTAAGTGTTAAGCCGTTAAGCCGTTAAGCTGAAAAGAACTGGGCCGTAATATATCATCATATCAACTTATTAGCCAAAATTAGATTTAGAAAAAACGAATGAAACATTTGTTTTGCAACTGACGTTGATTTTCGTTGGTTCCCCTCTCTAAGAAGTGGTAGTATATATTGATATTTAATGACTTTGGATTTCAACCTCCTTATGTATCATTGCAATATGATATGTTCAAGAAATTAAAGTAGTCGTCTGTTGTCAGCCATTACACCAAATAACAGTTTTTTGTGAGTACAAGTGGTAATTTATAGAAGAGTACACAAGGTATTCTTGTTACGTAAATAATCGCTGACTTGCTGTGGTCTCAAATCACAAACCTTAATAACTAGAAGCTCAGAATACCTCAGATTGTTTGAATGTCTTCCCTTAATTTCGTGCTACTGTCAAGCTCAGTTATAATTCGGCTGCCAATTTTAATTATTGTGGCTTCACTATTTTTGCGTTCCAAGTTACCTCCTACTCCTGCTGCTGCAGCTGCTGCCGCTGCTGCTGCTCCTCCTCCTCCTGCTACTGCCACTGGTACTGAAACAAATTCAGCTGCCCTCCTTTCCAATCCATGTCAGCAGAGACGCTCATATGCTTGTTATTGCTTTTCTGGAAAAATCTTATTCTCCCACTATATATTTTTAGTCAAGTCAACAGATGCCTGAGTCCTTCAAACATTTGGTCAAACTTCTTTCCCCATCAACTGGCACCTATCTCAAGGATACGTCCTACTATGTACATTATACATTATATACATTTCTCTTTGAAGAATTTCGTATATTGAGCTCCCGTAATCAAATCTCCATGAGAAACAAATGGTCCCCATCTCGAATTACTGTAATATCATCAATTTCAGCAAAATCTTCACTGAACAGTCTCATAGGACAATAACCGACAAATTTTTGACCTGCAGAAATACTACATGATAAGAACACTGGCATGTATCTGAATCAAATAACACTGGGCATAGTGCTTAATCATGTGTCTGAATCAAAAAATACTTACGAGCTACGTTGAAAAGTTCATCAAGAGTTCCAGGTAGACTTATAACTTTTGCACTTGGCGTTCTTGAAGCTGAACTTCTCTCTTTTGAACACATATGTATTGTCACTCTTTTTCTTTCTGAAGCCACCGAACCACCATCGTTAGTTGAACAAATTCGACCTTCTGTGCATGTACTAGTGATCTCCTGAAATTCCCCGGAAACTGAGCTTGTAATCATTCTATCTTGAATTCTTGACTGCCTTATTTTTTTATTTTGCCATGTATCTTCAAACGTGTCATGAGCTGTCATACAGTTGTCAGTCAATTCTTGTTGACTTGCATCTACCTTTCCTTTGTCCGCACATATAAATTTTCTTTGAATATGATTTTTCATACCTTCACCATTACCAGGTAAATCCATTCTTTCATTGAAGGTCTTATAAATTTCTCCATGCCTACCTGATTCATCATGTTCTCTGCAATGTTCTTTCCCGCAACACAATGTTACTGTCTCAATTGATTCTGATCCATTGTTTTCATTGACTCCATTGGATGCTGAACATCTGCTGTACTCTCTGAATTGTTGATTGAGAACCCCTAGAGATTTATCCATCATCGATGTACAAGATTTATCTGGGCTCATCTTCTGCAAAATGCACAAGGATACTCATTTTCTTTCTGCATGAAAATGTTAATTAGAAAACATGACACCATGAGTATCATATCAAGAACTTACCTGGAACAGATTGCTCATTATAATTTGTCTGTCATCTTTGTTTTCCTGAATAATGTTTTTGAACACTGTTGTGCTCAGCCTTAATAGTTGTGAAACTCTGGTTGTACGGAAAGTACATGTCTGGGGAACGTTGTAGAAAATCCCTATCTCACCAAATATTTCACAAGCAGACAGTACTTCCTGAACCTGGATTTTGTGATGATACATGTCAATTTCTGTGTTACTCATTGCATTTTAATCTACTTGAGTATTTGCTAAGGTATACCTTTTCTGTGCCATCAATCCTTGTTTGTTTTTCCTGGCAAAGAAAACAGAAAAACATAAAATACTGTGTTTTAATAAACTGTAGAATCATGAAAATTATAGTTGCACTAACCACTGCTCCTGAAACTAATATATAAACATCTGTCGGTGATTCATTTTGGAGTACGACCACTTCTCTTGGTGGATAGTATTCTGCTTCCATTGCAGTGACCTGCTTTCAGAGAGTGATGCATTAGCTTCATATATTAGCTTCCAGTTATTGATGGTATTCACATTTTACAATTGCTCTGGTTCTGTTGTGGTCATACCAGTTCGAGCATGCAAGTAAAAGAAACACCATTGAAAAGGTACACTTTTTCTAGGACAGGGAGGAATAGGTGGCATGCTATACTCGAACGTATTCCTTTGGGGAGACTATCCAATGTTTCCTTCTGTTTCAGCCCCTCTGTTTTATACCTTAGGCAGATATGAGCAAGCATTTCATTCCTAATATGTTCAGGTAACTGATTTCTTGCAGCAAACTGAGAGGCAGCATTGACAGTGTCCCTCTGCAAAATTGAAGACATGAAATTTTAGTAGGTTGAAAGGCACTACATATGAGTAATAAACGGTATGCTTCTCACAGTGCATGTATATTCATTGGTGTGCATATAAAGGTGTATGTATCTGCAGCTAGAATGTTCATGTCCATGTGTACATTCATGGTATTGGATTATTTGAAACCCAGAGTCCACACATGCTAATGAACGATGTATAAGCAAGGGTTAATTTTTTTCCAACTTATCCTGGCATATAATCTATGTGCATGTGCATTGCAATACAATTTTGAGTTAACAATTTAACTCCATTAACACATGATCCCACATTCCCACTCAATCCTCACTTCCATTTACATTTTTTTTTAATCAGTTCATTCATAAAACTATGCAAAGCAGTAATAATGTAATATCAACATTGCTTGAACCACATAATATTTCTTGAAGGTATTTGGAAGAGTACGTACGAAATTCCTGGTACGGCAACTTCCCTGGACAACCAGATTTGTCATGTTACCTATGAGGTATGCTGTCAATCCCAGGTTAAATAGCATATAGCATATACTAAATAACATTTCTCTTGGATTCTCTGCATGTAAATCCCCATAGCCAGTTGTTGTAAGTGTTGTAATGGACCAATAAATTGCTGTAACATATCGATCCCATAGACTCTCTGATCTGTAGTTTGGTATTGCTGCTCCTATCCAGGTTCTTGCTGGATTTGGGTATCTATCAGCTATTAAATAGTTGAAGCATCCTGAACAGTGTACTGCAAAAAGAGTAACCTGCAAATTTTACCCAAACATGCAAAACTAATTTTCAATCACTGGGTAGCGTGCATTAGTTTGTTACTTGAAAAGAGGAGATCATGCATACTTTTGAAAAGAGGCATGCACACTTACTGAAATTAGTTTGGTGCACCTTATCCAGTAGTAATTCAATCGGATATCCTTTTCAAGCCTAGAAGGGATGCTTTACTTTTAATTTTCATCTCTCTTATTTTTCAAGTTTCATGACAAAAAAAAGATTCGAACCTGGCAAATAAAGCACTGAGGCGTCGGAGACGCCATAATCGAAGCATGTTAAGTATCCTATAAGCAAGGCCATTTTCGTGCTTTTTTAAAAGTAGCCCGAATGATTGATATGGAATCGTCGAACAAATGTCGAAAATGAACCAGGAAGATAGATATCTGCATACAATCTATTGTCAGTTCCATTCAAATTATTATATCTGCACATGTCCTCTAGCATTCAGAATGGCATAGTAGAGATGCAAGTGCCAACCTAGCTGCAATCCTTTTTGGGCTATCCACTAGAAGATAGGACTTCTGATCAAGATACGCTAGAAAAAAGGTGAGAATAATATCAATTGCAAAGAAGCTGTCGACAATGTTCTCAACCAGAAAAAAGGTCCACGTGAGATTTCTTAGAAATGCTAGTTCAAATGGGCTGATCCATGCTGAATAGACAACAAGCACAAGCAAGAATGTCTCCCAGGTCCTGAGGAGTGGAACATTATGGTAAATATTTCCAATTATCCATGCACATTTGTATATCATGTGAGCAAGTAATTTACCTGTAACGAGAATCATAGGGAGAAATGATGAATTTCCTCAACTTGAAAGATTGGTTTGCTCTTGCTCCTAGAGATGGGAGTAGGTCATTGTGGAAGATATTGCTAACACTTTCCATTGGAGTGTCTGCTAAGAAGTAGGAGACCTAAGTTGAGATTTTAGCTCCTAGAAGCTGTTTTGATTATTGAAGAAGCTGTATATTTCAGCCTGTCACTGAATCTTCGGATGCCTTGGATGGATGGTACTATTTCTGTGGTGAGGTGATGGTTGTGGATGCAGCGTAAATAGTTTGGCTCTAGGAAAGAAAGGATCAAGGAAACAATGCAAGCGTGATCTTTGATGCAGACTTCAAAAGAAAGTGACATTTTATTTGTTAGTTCTTTTTCTGCATGAAAATAAAACTATTGAGTGGTCTGGATATACTGCTTGTGGTTTTGGTAGGTTAGCTATGTGTTGTAATTTTTGGTGTACCAAGTGGTCAGGTTTTAGGAGATGATGCCAGCCAGTCTTTTGGGGAGTATCAATTTTTAAAATTGATGGCTTGATTTTGGACGGTTGTAGGTTGTAGTAATTAGAACTTTAGAGATTTTAAGTATATTGTTCTGTTATAATATGAAATATCTGGTTAATCCATTCGTTTGGATTTGTAGGGATTCCCTAGTTGTAATGCACAGACATGCTCTTAAGATACATAATTCCTCATATGCTTTTCTGTTTACATAAAGTCCTGCTTTATGAGGTACCACATTTATCTGTTAATTTAATAGAAACAATTTCAGGTACTGAATTTATGCGTGATCAATTGCAAAACTTTCAACTGGCATCTGAAGGCACTAAAGTAGATGAAATATCCCAGTTGGAGAAAAATCATTGGTGCATCTTAGCTAAGAACAGTTAAATTACTTTTGTGATTGATGCCTTGCAAGTTGCAATGGTTAATTGGAAAATAAATAATATTAAACCCTTGTGATTCTCATCATCAACAGTATTTAGCACCATATATTTTCTTGAGCATAAAAATGTGAAGACATATGGGATTTATTTATATTGCTTCTCATTTGCAAGGTGCTTAGCAGACCGGAGTTGTTTTCCATTTGCTTATATTTGAGATCTTAGCATCTTGTTCCATGGTCTGCATTTTGCCACTTATATGTTGTACTTCCTCTGTGCAACTATAACGTCTTAAAATATGTATGGGACTATTATTAAGTTATAGTACAGGGCTGTCACAACTACTATTACTTTGTGAGCCTTGAGCAATTACCCCCATCAGTGGAAAACTCATGAACCTTTTCTTGTAATGGATGGCCGCTACGGCTAAAATACAATCACCCAAAACAAATTTTTTTTGATGGCCAGTGTCATTGATTTGCCTTCCCAGGATGCTAATATTTTTTTTCAGCAAATAAGAGTTTACATTATGATCAGGGATTTTGCCGAACTTTCTTTTATCTGTAACTGGATGTGATAGTTACTAGAAAAAATAGCTTGCTTGCAGGAGCTTGTGCTGTGAAGAAATGTGCAACTTGCACGGTTTCAAGTTTAACCTGCCGCACAATCCACTAACTTCGATCACGGATTTCCTGGGAGCTTTCATCTTGCTATAAGCCTGGCGGAAAGACCTGGCCGTCCATTGTCTCCAATACTTTTTTAGCTTCATCACATGTTGTTATTTGACCACCTTTTGTTTCAGATGTCTCCCTCATTTTTGCTCACATGTGATCCTGCATTCTAGAGCCCAGCATCTGGAAATGATTGCTATTCTTCTACTTTCAGGAACAAAACCGTCTACTCTTGAAGGATGGAGATGATTCTGGTCTTTTCTTCTTGGCTTATTGATGTGAGATTATGGCTTGCATGTTTTTTTTAGAAGCGGCTTACATGTTAACCAGTAATATCCGTATGTCTATGCAAAAAAATGAAATAATGAATGGGGAAACGGCTTACATGTGTTTTTGACAAGCCACTAACATGATTGAGTTTCACTTTGTAGAAGTTAAATGTAATTGGGTGCTAAACTATGGAATGGTTAATTACTAGCCAACATTCTAGGGTATTATCTCTTGAAGAAAAATATTAGGTTGGTACATGCAGGTAGTTTTGACTGTGTTGGTCTTGATGTGGTTACTCTTAACAGCAATTGAGGGGAAGCGATAGCTGCTAGAAATTTCTTTCTTTTGTTTCCTATATAAGAAACTTACAGGTTGGAGTTGTGGTCGTTTCACTTGCTTGATCCGCCATTTGCTTACGACGAGCCAGGACGAACTTTCTGAAAAATACATGATCATGTCTTCATTCGCAGTAGGACTATTTTGTCAAAGGCTTAAACCATTAAGGCAAGTGTAAAGCTAGCCCCATTGTGGCTCTAAATTCTGGCTACATTATTGCAGCAGTAGGGTTGGAATAAATATAAGAAAGAAAAATGTTAAAAATTTATAGGGAATAAAGTAGGGCTAACAACATACTTGTTCTTAGTTCCTACAATTTAATCACACCGAAAGGAATCATCTTGCGTTTTATTCAATTATCCCGACTTTCATAGGACATCTTTGGTTCGCGGTTCCGTTACTACAAAATTTTACACTGAATGATCGGTAAAAATTAATAAATTTTGGTTGATCCAAACTGAACATGGCCTAAACTGCAAGTCTGCACCCTTTCTTTTGAGGAAAAAAGGGTGAAAAAAGTTCTTAGAACGGATAGCAAACCATCATGGGCCTTAATCCCATTTAAAGCCCACAGTAGGAGAATTTCCAATTGGAAAAGCACACGTGAAGGGAATAAACTGTCCAAGATTATATGCAACAAACAATGGGCCTCAAGCCCACCCATTTGAGCCCATTTTATGCCCACAAGAAGAATTTCCATTTGGGCACGTGAGGGGAATAAACCGTCCAATTTTTTTTTTCCCCCACAACCAATACGGTCGGGACGCGTGCAGCCGTGCACCCACCATGAGCGAGAAGGCCGGGTCACACCGGCCTACGTGCACCGCGTTCACGGAGCTCTCCAGTCTTCACCGCCGCCGTCGCCGTCCTCCGGTCGCGGAGTAAAACGTACACCGCGATCTCCGGCCACCTCCTGTCCCTTCCCCGCGACGGGCCATCAACTATGGCTTCGCCTCCCACCGTCTCCTCCTCCGCGTCTCCCACACCCCACCGCCCGCGCTTACGCCCCCGGCGAGCTCTCCGTCCGCGGCCCCCGCGGATGCTCTCGACCTCTACATCTGCATCCTCCCGCCGCCCCTTCGCTCCCCAGGTGAGTCCCCAGATCTCTCGCCGCCCACATTCCTACTCCCGTTAGGTCTCCGCCTCGTGATTGCCGCCTCTCCTAAATTCATCGAGGGGAAGCGCATACACTAGTTCGTGTGCGGGTGGCGCCGAGTGATATTATTTATTATCACCCATATTTTGCTAATCCTCGTGTTGCCGAGGTTGTTTGTGGCTATCAATTCGATGCAATTTGGTTCATGTTTTCGCTGGGAATTATTATGATGCTGAGCGAAATTATTATGATGCTGACTGAGTAACATCATGTAGGATTTTCAGGTGGTAGTGGTACGAGCTGGTAGGTTTGTATTTCACTTTGAACTAATGTATTCGAGTGAGATTATACTCCATTTCTGCCAAATGGAAGTGCCTGATGAACTAATGCGTTCAAATGGAAGTGCCTGAGTGAAATATCAGTAACTGATCTCATTGCCATTAACTTCTCCAGGGAATCCAATTTAGAAGCATCGCCTCGAGATCCACACAGAGGCGTCGTTTTCCCATCCGAATTGCCGTGGCATTTGATGATGTACTGTGATTTTTATCTTTTTCAGAGAGCAGTGTTACACCGCAAAGGTAGTTTTCTTTACTGGTTGTTGTTATCTGGTGTAGGATCTGGGGGATTTTTCTTTGGTGCATGATGATGGGGATGATCCATTTGGTGATGTTCTATATTCAAGTGAGAGTGAATGGAGCGACGAGGAGGTTGTGTTGAGTTCAATCGGGGATGTTGAGTTACCAATGATGAGCAAGAGCCGTTTTGAGGGGGCAGAGGGTGCAATAACTGTCGCTGCCCATAGGCTGGCCAGTATTGAGAAAGGACATAGGAAGATCAGGTAAGATAACTAGCTTTTTGGATAGAAAATCAAAGGTTACCCATATAAGTTCTTTCTAAAACCTTTTTTCTTTGACGTTAGAGGAAGTAATGATTTTGCATCATTTGCTTTGGAGAGTGGAGCGGAGTATAAACACGTGTAGTTAAATTGCTGTATGGGAATGACACATATACCATTATAGGAATGTGGTCAGGTGTGAAAGTTCTTTTCTAATGGATTGCATAGCAGCTATTATTTTCGGAAGTAATATGCACTCTGTACTTAATACAAACTGGAATAGTAGCAGCACATAAGAGCATATGCTGCAATCATCCAGGTTAATATAGCGCTATGAAGATTATGTAATTCTTTTTCTTCCGGGTAAATGGTACATAAAGTCTATTAAACCATAAAAAGATGGTAGGCTTTTTTTTTAACTGTGTGAGCTAGGTTCTGACTGAAGTTCTTTATATCAATTCCCAGAACTCAACAAGGGCTGATGAATAATGTTGGGCTGATTGCTTTCTTAGCAATGTTACTTTTGTTTGTCGACTGGTGTTCTTGGAGGATTGTTAGACTACCTCTGGACTCGTTTTACTTGACTCGGCCTTTTTTAATATCAACAGTTCTATCAGCGTTGGCTGGATTTCTATTTGCACCAATTGCTGATAGCATGAAGATTCATCATTTCCGGAGGAGGGGCAGGCCTGTTTCTCCATCCTATAGAAAGCCAACCCCATCAATGGGAGGGCTGTTCTTTGTTCCCATTGGTATTTTTGTTGCAAGAAGGCAGGTTGCTTTGAACTCAAATGGAGTAAATGGAGCAGCTGTAGTAACCCTCATATTTGCAATGGTTGGGTTGCTTGATGATATTTCAAACCTTGTCATGGATTGCAAACGTAAAATTCCTCAATGGATAAGATTCTTGGTTCCGGTAGGTTCTTTCTCAACTCAGACTATATGATGCCCTTTTCATGTTACATTGGATGCAATTTAGAAGCAACCTCGTCTACTTTGCAGATTGTTGCTGGGATTTTCTTCTCTTTCTGGTTGGATTACACAAATATTTCGACACCATATAACATGTAAGAATTGCAACTGGCATGCACCTTTAACTTAAGCTAACTGCATTTGCCTCAGTGCTTGATCAGTTATGCTATGTTGTAAATGTGCCAGTCTTTTGAGTTGGTGTTCTTAGATGAATAGCCAAATCTATATGACCTATATAAAAGGATTATTACGCAGTACATTCCAGTTAATAGGACCATACAATAATTGTTTGTATTGTCATCTGTGATGTCACCTTATATTACTTCCAATTTAAATAACTCACTTCAAACTCATGTTGTTAGCTAGCAGATATCTTGGCATGTTAATTTTTTTAGGCATGGTTGCTTTCCTAAGTAATTATGTGAACATGTCTAATTCCTAAGTTTAGGATGCCGAGCGAATCATATAGCCTTAAATTATTTGATAAGAACAAATACATGAGATAGTATGGTTCTCTCAGTCTTTTAATCAGGTCATGACTACACCATGTTAACTCTTGTGGATTTGCTGAGCTTTACTGATGCCAGTTTGCTCATGAAGGAAATTCCTTATTCCTCTACCTCCTCCTCTTGGCCTTGCATTCTTGGGAAAACTTTATCTGGTTCTGGCAGCAATATGTTCGCTTTCCATGGGTACTGGAGTAACATTGGTTGATGGTCTTGATGGCTTGGCTGGTGGTGTTGCTGCTTTAGCACTCGCTGGATTGTCGGTTGCTTCTCTTCCAATTTGCTCAGGTATTCGATCACTTCAGCTTCCCGAATCTAGTAATCGTACACCATAATTAAGTAATTACATCATCTCACCTTCTTCTCTTGTTAGCATAGAAAACCTCTTTAACTCATTGCAAATGCCAATGGTGCATCTTGCTCGTTTTAGTAGAGTTTTCCAATGGTCTATATTTGATTGGCTGAGGAGGGTACATGCAGTTTCCTTGCAGCCATATATGCCTATTACTAATAAGGAAAACAAATGGAAAAAAGGGTTTTGAAAAAAAGTTCCAAGTACTCTAGTCAGGAGCTTTGGATAGCTGCTGTAACAAAATCCATCCTGCCCTAATATAGTGCAAACTGCAAAGAGATCCTCCAGATGGACACTGTCCTGTTGTATTTATCTAATTGATCTTCTATTCCTACTAAAAACACCATTAGTTTCAAGTTAATTACATGTTCATTTTACTAAAACTGTGATTGAATTGTTGCAGAACTGAGTGTTTTTGGAGCATCAATGTCAGGTGCTTGCGCTGGCTTCCTTTTTCATAACAGATATAGGGCCTCGATAGTTATGGGTCGAGTCGGTTCGTTTGCACTTGGAGGAGCTCTTGCTACTGTTGCAGCATGTAGTGGTATGTTTTTTCCAATGTTGATTGCATGCGGTGTCTTCTTTCTTGAGCTGCTCTTCACATTATTGCAGGTATGGTACTGTTTGTGTTTCTTCTTTTACTTGAGAAATTATTCCATGGTCCAATTTGTAATTCAGTGGGGCCAATTGATCCTCTATTCTTTGGCTTTAGTTTATTATGGACTAAAGCGAAATGACTCGACTGAGTTTTGCTTCCATAATTTATAATGACAAGCTTAGTTTTTTTTTCCTGTTTTCTAAAAGGTGTAAGGTTCTGTTATTAATTATTTATATCATGCGTCATGTTTACATGTTTGCTGAAATTCTGAGTAGTTTTCATCATCCAATCTTGTAAAATATATACTGAAGTGCAATACAATACAAGCTATATTTCTTGTTGTACTCAGGTTAAGTTGATGCCCTTTGAGACAACAGTTATTTGATATAACACTCTTTTTTGATAGACAACAAAATTATAATGTTGTATGTGTGCCTTTTTCTGTCTCAGATTCCTTTTCACATGGTTCTGAACCACTTACATGGATCAAACAGATGCCCCCTGCGGATCCTTCCCACACATTACTATCTTAGGCTGTGGGGCATAAAAGAGCCTTATATCGTGGCTGGTGCATACATCATATCATGCTTCTTAACTGTGTCAGCAGGATACCTTGGTCTTATTTCAGCATAAATATAAGTTTAGATCAGCATTCTTTCATTATTTCTACTTCATTTATGTAGGTACTAATACAATGGTAGTTGCTTCAGTTTTTGCCAAACCTACGGTTGACTGATACCAGATACATAGAAAATTTTTGGTGTGCAGGCTGTAGAATCCCTCAGATAAGGAAACTCTGCAGTATTGTATGATATACCACCAACTGCGGTATCTTCTGCATTGGACAAAACTATAGCCTTTTTCTGTTACTCCTGCTTCAGCTTCACTGATCATCACAAGCTCTAATAAATAATAAATTTAACTGCACATATCTGTTATTTCCGAGGCTGATTGTTGAATCTATCAAAAGATTTGAAATAACTGCACACGAGCGAAACCGGCGCCGTCGAGCAGCCACCGCTCGACGCATGCGCGCTCCACGATGGAGGGAGCGGCGCCGGCGACCGACACTAGAGGGAGCGGCGGCGCTCGGCGCTAGAGGGAGCAACAGCGACGGGCTCTGCTCTGACTGGTGACGCGACAGCGGTGGCGCTATTTCAGTTGGTGGCGAGGAGGGACACCCTCGTTGGCCACGTGTGGAGGGAGCGGCGGGCTTCGGCAGTGGCTAAATAGTCGCACCACGGTGGAAAACACAGGGTAAATCAATAGTAAAATGAGAAAAATGGAAGAATGTTATTAGAAATTCGCGTATCCAGTGTCGTAAGAGTTAAAGACAACCGAAGTTAATATCATTTGAAATGAGGTGCGTGAAATGAATGTTGTTGAGATCAATTTCCTCAAAACGACGGGAACTTGACGCAGCGCTGCTTGAGATGCACGGCGCAGCCGTCACTCGGCACCATGGTCGGATCGTGCACCGGCCTGTTGCACCCCTCCGTCCTGTCGCGGCGGAAGTCGGCGACGGACACGAAGAGCGCCATGAACAGCACCAGGTGGTTCAGCGCGTACCGCTGCCCGACGCACTGGTGTGGGCCGGCGCCGAAGACCAGGAAGTTGCGCTTGTACACCACGTCCTCCCGGCGCTCGTCCGAGAAGAAGCGCTCCGGGTCGAACACGTCCGGCTCCGGGAAGCCCTGGAGCGACGACTCGTACACCGACGGGAACACCATGGCGCCCTTGGGGACCGTGTACCACTCCGTCAGCTTGAAAGCCTCGAGTGCGACGTGCGGTATGAGCTGCGCCGGCGGCCGGTGCCGAACCACCTCGCGCGCTACCGCCATGGTGTACTTCATCTCCGAGATCTTGTCGACGGTGATGGGCTCGCCGGACTCCGGCGACCAGAGCGCAGCCACCTCGGCGCGCACGCGGGCGAGCACGTCCGGGTGGGAGTCGAGGGCGGAGACGGCCCAGCAGAGGGAGGAGGTGGACGCGTCCTGGGCGGCGAAGAGGAAGTCGAACAGGAGGCCCCCGACCTCCTCGTCCTCGGTGTGGACCAGCGGCGGCCGCCCCTCCGCCGCGGCGTCGTCGATCTCCCGTAACGTTTCCTGCATCAAATAATCCACCATGCACTCCGGCTCGCCGCCGGCGCGCATCCGCGCTTTGATCTGCCGCACGCACTCGGCGAGCGTGCGCACCAGCCGCGCCACGGCTAGCCTCGCGCGACGGAACGCGAACCCTGGCAGGTCCAATGGCAACTGGCAAGGACATCATGCCGACGTTGAACAGACCGTAGTCCCTACCGAATCTCTCCCTCGCGTCCTCGGTAAGGTACGGCCCCACGAACACTGTCTGCGAGATCTCCAGGTTCATGTCGCGGCACGGCACCCGTATCGGCATGGCCTTCCCGGCGGCGGAGCTCCGTTGATCGAGCCACCTCCGGATGTGGGCGATGATGACGCGCTGCTGGATGGCGGCGTAGGTGGAGAGCGCGCGCGGCGTGAAGTTGGGCGCGATCCGGCGGCGCAGTTCCTTGTGCTCCTCGCCGAACTTGTAGAGGATGTTGCCGTCGCCGAAGAGCTTCTTGCCGAAGGGGTGGGGGCTTAATTCGAAGGCGTCGGGGCGGACGTTGTCTAACACGCGACGGGATAGCTCGGTGTCGCGGATGAAGACGATGAAGCGGCCGATGAGGTAGTCCGCCGCGAGCCCGGCGCCGGACTCCCGCGCCCGCGCCGCATGGGCGTCCCAGAACCCGGGCTGGTCGCGGATCAACCGCACGACGCTGCCGAGGAACGGCACGACGAACGGCGGGCCGGGCAGGGAGCCCTTCTTGCGGTGGTATGACAGTTGCTCGATCAGGAAATAGAACGCCGCTGCGGCAGCCATGAACGCCGCCGCCGCACGCAGGTCCAAGAAACTGGGAGAAAGCAACTCCTCCATTGCGCGGTCGTGCCGTGCCCCTGCTTGCTCGCCCGCCTATTGCTGCTTCCCTAAGGCTCGCAGTCGCAGCCGGGAAGCTCAATGAAGCTCTCTCCTCCTCGCCCCCTAACCAGTACGCTACCGCGAGACTTTATATAAGCCTTCCATGGCGTTGCGCGTTCGCGCGTTGCGTAGCGTAGCGTTGCGTGTGGATTCAAATTTCCGGCGAGCGCGCGCAACGCAACGCCCAAACGCGCGCGGAGCATGAGTATATTGTATTCGTCCTTTTTTTTTTAGAGAGCACATTGGTCTTTCGTTGCAGGTGTGGCACACTGATACTGGCATGGTGAAAAAAAACAAGGCAAAGCCTCGTTGAACAAGGCAAAGCCTCCTGGAGCTGGGACGAAGCGGAGCAAGGACTGCCATTCCCGATTAGTCCTGTGAATTGGACCGTTCTTTTATGGGCCGGCCCAAGCACGACCCGATTTTAGGAAATTATTTGGGCTGCCCGATGGCCGTGCCGTGCCGGGCCTGAGAAGCCGGTATGACGGGCCGCCCGGCACGGCCCGAACTGAGCCATGAGTCGGTAATTTATATTTTTGGTGATCTTTTGTTGCTCGGATGAATTTTGTTTCTGTATGAAAGTTGTAGAGAATTTGGAGACGCATCTTTTTCATGTAGATAACTTTTTCATTTGAGCAATGCATGAATTTATAAAAAATATTTAGTGCGTCGGCTGTTTTAGAACCCACATCACCCACATTTTTCGAGATATTCCGCTGCTCACATGAATTTATGTTCTACATGAAAGTTGTAGAGAATTTTAAGACGCATCTGTTTCGTATAGACAACCTTTTCATTTGAGTAACGTATAAATTTATAAAAAATTATTTATCTCTCTGTTTTGTCGGACGCGTGTGCCGTGCTCGGACCGGCTCGGCCCGATTGCGGCCCATCGGGCTTTTGGCCGTGCCGTGCCTGGCTTTTGGCAGTCCGTGCCGGCCCGGCATGGCCCGAAGTGTTGACCGTTAGCTTTTGTATTAGACATGGAAGCTTAATTGGTATAGCTATAATAGTACATAATTATAATATGTGCTATTTTTATGTATGTGAAACATCCAATTGTTTATCCGTGCCTGACTCAATATCAATATGTATTCAACTTGTATTCATATCCCGAATAATCTGGATTCAAATCCATATCCGGTTTATCCATATCTCGATTTGTATCTAAGAAAAAAATATGGTTAGAATATGGAAAGACCAATATCCGCCCGTATTCGATCCGTTTGCACCCCTAGATGTTTAATATTGCTCTATTGTCAAGTTGATTTTATCGGTTTGCTAGTAGATTTAAACTTTGAATCTATAGGTTTAAATATAATATAAACTGGTAGTTTCATTATCTTTCACTTTTGATGTGGATTTGTTTCATATTATGTTTTAGGCTCAATCTATTACAGATCTAACCGGTTAACTTAAATTGATTACATTATTTCTTACTAATTGTGGGATTAAATTGGCTGGCATGTCTCAATACCTAATTTAGTGCTGACGGTGGCTATGGACTCCCAAGTTTCATGGTGTAGTGTTCGGCTAATCCACTTTTCGGAGCAAGTAATTCACTGTAAAACACTTTTTATTTGCATGGATTAGTAGATTCCATGTCATTAAAGTTAGATTTTACAAAATTGTGCAAATTTGATTTAGCAAAGCTGGAAAAAATAAATAAAATTTAGACTATACATAGTATGCTATGGTTACGGATCTCTCCGTGCTTCCGTTGTTTTCGAAAAATTCATGGTGAAGATCCGTTGTTTTCGAAAAATTCATGGTGAAGATGACATTTTGTTTGTCTCGTTAAACTCTCGCTATCCAAGAAACTGTATTTTTCATTTTTTATTGCTCTTCGGAAGCCTCCAGTTAGGTTGATTTTTTTTAAAAAAATAAAACAAATAGTAAAACAATTTAAAAAAACTATAATATTTTATGGGTTGTGCGAGTTTGATGAGACGAATAAGTTTGTTCGGTTTGGGTCGTTGATTTTGGTTCTGGCGTTGCCCAGCTCTATATATGCACGTGAAATTCTTTTAGAACGGAAACACAATTGATTTTTTTTTTGAGCGAACATAAATGATTTTGTGGACCTTACTCCCTACAGCTGTACGTAGAGTAAAATGCATCGACGGCCCTTAAACTTGGCAGGGGGTGCCATTCCGGTCCCCGAACTCAGAAAACCAGCTATTCGGGTCCCTAAACTTAGCACGGGGTGTCATCCAAGTCCCTAAACTTGGCAGGGGTGTCATTCAGGTCCCCAAACTCAAAAAAATTTAGAAAAAAATATTAAAAATCTAAAAAAAATAAGAAAAAACATATAAATTTTAGAAAGTCATTAAAACATTTAAAAACAAGTATACAATATTTAGAAATATCATAAAAACAGAAAAAAAAATCTTATAAAACTATGGGAAGATCATAAAAACATAAAATCAAAAAAATTTGAATGAAAAATCTTTTATGATGTTTCAAGATTTTCATTCAAAATCATAAAACCCTGCTACGATTTTCATAAAAATGTTATTAGTTCAAAAGATCATTTTCTTTAAAATGATCTTTGATGATTTTGAAAATCGTGGCAGGGGTTTTCTGATTTTGAAAATCATAATCGTCTTTTATGATTTTGAAAATCATTTTCTTTAAAACAATTTTCATAAAAATATTATTCGTTCAAAAGATCATTTTCTTTAAAATTTTTATGATTATATGTTTTATGATTTTCTCATAGTTTTATAAGATTTATCCTAATTTTTGCATAGTACAATTTTGCATTTTACTCTTAAAACATTAAAAAATATACAAAATTTTGTATATTTTTAAATGTTTTAAGAGTAAAATGAAAAATTTTACTATGCAAAAATTAGGATAAATCTATAAAACTATGAGAAAATAATCAAATTTTTTATGATTTTATTTTTTATGATCTTCCCATAGTTTTATAAGTTTGTCTGTTTTTATGATATTTCTAAATATTGTATACTTGTTTTTGAATGTTTTAATGACTTTCTAAAATTTATATGTTTTTCCTTATTTTTTTAGATTTTTAATGATTTTTCTAAATTTTTTTTTAGTTTGGAGATCTGGATGATACCCCCTGCCAAGTTTAGGGACCTGGGTGACACCCTGTGCCAAGTTCAGCGATCCGAATAGCTGGTTTTCTGAGTTCGGGGACCGGAATGACACCCCGTGCCTAGTTCAGGGACCCGAATAGCTGGTTTTCTGTGTTCGGGGACCGGGATGACACCTCCTGCCAAGTTTGAGGGCCACCGGTGCATTTTACTCGCTGTACGTACGAATGCACCCGACCTGCATGCTTCAACCGTTGCTGTCTCGCTGACAGCTGCCACCATCGCACTATCAATGGAGGTCTTCCCGTCCCCTCGCCGACGCTCGAGCTCTTCCCCTAATGAACTACTTACTGCTGGTGCCTCGTATCCTCGTTCCGCGGCAAGTCTGCGCTCTGCAACCACCGCCATAGCTCGGATCTATATAAATGGTTTTTAAATCATCCGTTGTTAATGTGCTGTCCACCCCATCATTTTCAGTTTTGGCAAACACAATAACACTTGGTTTCTCAATCTTGGAAACGCGAGGAGATTTATTTTCATTCTTCACATTTTAAAATCGCATTCGAATTACTAAAATTGTGGTCATAACGAATTCGCTTTTGCAAACTGTCTAGTTTTGATAGATTTTAGTCAAGTTTTAACATGTTACTGTTGATCGCAACACACGTGAGTTGAGCACCAGTGTCCTGGACGACAAAAAAGAAAATTTAGGTGCGCCAGTCAATACCGAAGCAAGTCACTGGTATCAAATTTGTTTTAGGTCTTTGTTTGTTTCAGATTAAAGTTGAGTTAATTCAAAAAATATGGAAAAAATTATTTTACAAACTTTTTGAAATCCCACAAAAATGACTACAAAACATTACATTATTTGCTTTATACAAAAAAGACATTCTTAATTTAATTTAATTTAATTTAATTTAATCTGAAATAAACAAGGCCAAATCTACCAGCTACAAGAAAAGATTGATAGAGCAAGGTAATATTCTAAAATCTACAGAATAGCCAAAACTATTCAATAAACTTCATATTGGTAAACACAGGAAACAACTAAGTAAAAACTCGATTGCTGGCATGTGAGATAAGCACAAGTATAAGATCGAATCAAATCGAGACAGTGATACTAGCGAGAGAAAAACATAAACTATAAATCAAACTGAATCAAAACAGTGTAGCTTGCGCGATAAGCAAAAGTAAATGATCGGCTTACATCGAGACAACTCCACTTGCGAGTTGAATCTTTTCAGCGGAACCGAGCGGATTCAAAGTATTATGATGAAACTAGTAAAAGGCGAAAAGTAAATTGCATTGTATGCATTGATGTTCGATCCCTTTACACATCCGAAAGAGGCCTTTTTATACTACTAAAGTCCTAAATCGATACGAAAGACTTACATATAACTAAGGGTTTTTTCATCCATGCCATTATTAAGTTGCATATATTCGGAACTGCCATTACTTAGTGCCTATTCTTTAAAATGCCATTTTGTCTGCAATCAAACCTTAGCGCTGCCATTGTGAACAATTTTGAGGGATTTTTGGAATATACGAAATCAAAATACGGTTGGAAATACGTCTTACAAGTAGGGCCCGCGTGTCATACACACATCTCCTTCTACCGCATCTTCTTCCCCAACTCCAGCTCCTCCTCCTCCCTTCTTCTTCCTCCCTCATCTCCCCTAACTCCGGTGAGATCTCCACGACGAGGATAGCTCCGGCCACGAGCTCTCCGGCAGCGAGCTCCAGCAGGCGGCGGCTTAGCGGCGCAAGGGCGGTGGCGCGCGCAGGGAGCAGCTCCAGCGGGCGCGTGAGCAGCAGCGGCGGGAGAGCTCCGGGGGCGCGAGCTCTGACGGCAAGCTCCGGTGGCGACGAGCGGCGGCGGCGGCGGGGCGAGTTCCGGCGGCATGAGCTCCGGCAGCAACGAGCGGCGGCGGCGGCGCGAGCTCTGGCCGTCGAGCTCGCTGCTCGTCGCTGCCGCAATGGAGATGGGAGCTCGTCGGAGCCGCTGCTGGGGGGGGGGGGGAGGGGGAAGAGGAGGGGCGACGAGCTCAGGGGGCGGCGCGAGGAGATGGAGATGGGAGCTCGCTGGCGCCGGAGTGCAAGGAGAAGGGGATCTCGCCGGAGCCGCCGCCGCGAGGAGATGGAGATGGGAGCTCGCTCGCTCGCCGTCGCCGTCCACGCGCGCGCCGGCGCGCTCGTGCCCTCGCGCCACCGCCCATGCGCGCCGCCTGCTGGATCTCTCCCGCGCCGCCGCCCTCTGGAGACAAGGGAGGAAGAAGAAGGGAGGAGGAGGAGGGAGGACGAAGATGCTGTGGGAAGAAGAAAGAAGGAAGGAGGAGGAAGAAGATAATGAGAGGATGACATACGGGTCCCGCTTGTCAGATACGTATTTGGACTGTATTCGGACGGGTATTGCCGAGGAAATACGTTTTCGGGGTCAAGAATGGCAGCGCTGAGGTTTGATTGCAGACAAAATGGCATTTTAAAGAATGGGCACTAAGTAATGGCAGTTCCGAATATAGGCAACTCTATAATGGCATGGATGTAAAAAAAAACCTATAACTAAGGAAACTAAAACTAAGGAACTTGTACAAGAAGTCGATATCGGCTATAGTCTTTGTGCAACACGCCTTTAGCTGATTTCCAATAAACTACAAATTCTGAATCCCGTTAACTCCTAGCTTGTCAATCTCCATTTCAGCTCATATCGATTTTTCAGTTTGCATTGGGTTCTAGACATTGTCAGCTTTTAAATTTCAATTAATAGCCTAATAGGTCATTTTCTAGTGTCAACATATGTCCTCGATTTTTGGAATATGAAAATTATATTTCAAAATCACCTATAATCAGCTCTTTTACCCTTTTTTACCAACAAGGATAACGATCTCTCCAGAAAACAATTTTGAAATTCTTGCAATCTGCCAAAATGCCTTGTGAAATCTTCGTGATATGCATCATCCCTAAAATTTTGCAACGACCTCAAAATGCCGGCCATTAACAGTAATTCTGCCCTTATAATTAGACGTTCCCGCCATGTCATTCTCACGCTCTCTTGCTATCATCGTCCTCCACCATCGGCTTCCCAGCACTTTCCTTGCCAATTGACTTTTGCATCAAACATTACCATGCCTCATGTACTCTTTCAAATCACCTTTCATAGAGAACGATTTTAGCTTAGGACCAGTTGGGGATCTAGATCTCGATATTTTGGGGGACGTTCCACGCTTGCCATTAAACTGCAATGGATTCGACTTGGATGGATGGAGAGGAAGTTTTAGAACTTGGTCGACGGTTCTTAGCGGATGGAAAGACTAGTTTATATGGATGCAAACGGCTAAAGGAGCAGAATGGGAACGACGCTGAATAGCGGATTACATTATACTCTCCACAGTTGAACCTTCCATAGATGAACCTCTTTTAGCAGCCGCCTCCTTTTTCTGGTAGGTTTATTGTAATGCGTACATTCCGGAAAGGCCCAATGAGTCCGACACTCCTAGACATCGCCATGTTGACCGGCTTAAGGCCCAATGGAGACTATACATCGGCTTTTGACAAGAAACTACAGTATCATCTTAAGGCTAAAAACATGTGCTAAAAGATTTATACCCACAATAAAGGAACCAACGAAGTAACCGATCGGGAGCATGTGGCCTTTCAAAACATGTGGTTAGATTGACTTTTATCATGTGGTAAATCTTTAGCCTCCAAAAAAATTCACCAAGGCCTAGCCGAAGAACTTGCTAAAGGTTGACAATTGGCAATGGGAAGTATATTCTTGGAGCCATCTATCGGACAATGCATACCATATGTCAAAGACTCTGCATTGGTCTAGGAGGGTACAAGGTAGGAAGCATTAGCGGTCCTCTTTGGCTCATCCAGTCTTGGCTCTATTTCTACATCTTCTACTCAATCGGTAGATTACTTGATTTGAACATCGAATTCCCCGATGAAGGCATACCAGAAGGTGGCCCCCAAATTCTAGATTTTGATCAACTTATTGCCCATCACCTTCTGATCGGTCGGCTTCTAGGTACACCCCGGGTAAGTGTTGTCTTGATTTAGTTTGAGCCTCTTGCTTGGTTTCACTTTCTACCGGTTAGTCGCGTTAGCACTATATATATATATTACATCATTTAGTCAGTTTACTGTTTTTATAGTCAACTAGTTTTTAGTCAGTTTACCAATTTTTATATTATTTAGTTGGTTCTATCAGCTAAGTAATGCATTGTTTTTCTTCTTTTACTTGCTATGTTGATTTCATCGGCTTAGGAATAGATTTACCCTCACTCTATTATCAACTTGAATCTATTGGTTTGATAGTAAATTCATCCCATGAATCTATTATTTTGGATCTGATTTAAGCCGTACTTTCATTATCCTTGTACTATTGTTTGATATGTTTCATTGTGCTTTAGGTTTAATTTGTTGTAGATCTAATTGGTTCTCAAAAGATAATTACGTCTTTCCTCGTCGATTATAGGATCAAATCGATTCACATGTTTACAACCTGCTTTTGGTGTTGACGAGAATTTTGAACCCTAATTTTCGGGGTAGGTTTAACCAATTCTCTTTTTACTTTTTGGTGTGGACATAATTTTATACAATTTTGGAAGATGTACAGTAGGTAGTCCCTAATAATGTCTGTCACATGTGAGGTGACAGGTCAAAAGTAACGTGTGGGCCTGTACAAACCTTCTAATTTACTCCCTCTAAATACAATGAAGATCGATTGCTAATTTTAGTAGGAGGGTCAGTCACTTCATGTTGCCTGCCCATCGTTGTGCCATCCCTTCTTCATTTTAGCAAACTCCACAAGAAAAAGGTTCTTGGCGAGCGTGACCGCGTGAGAAATTTAATAAACCCATATGGGCGATTGCATGACAGTAGCATGCCCTTTTTAATTCATAAATTAAATGTCAACAAATCAAAATATTAAATATGTGCCTTGGAGGGATTGAGATTGTACGTACTTGTCTTCAGAATGCTCTATATTGACTATTGATTCTCTCTACTGTTAATAAATACCCGGATGTTTCATGTGCTTAGTCTGATGATGGGATTTGGCAAATGAAGTAGCTAACTTGTGGTGCGACGCAACTTGCAAGAGTATTTATTGGAATATTTTCGAAGACAACGGGGCTATTGATTGATTTGCTAGCTGCATCACGATAGTCGATAGTTGTCTTATCTACAGCCCCCTTTTGCTTTGCAAGAACCAAAAAGGTTTACAAAACAGTATGATCGTACACTGCCTTGGCCAGTTGGCCATGACCTTGTGAATGAATCCCATAAAATTAACACGGTTCTGTCTCTCTCACGCACACATACATACATTCATACGTACATACATACAAATACAAATACGTACATATACATATATATGTACACATGCATACACACACATATTATATATGTGTACATATTTAATATATACATTTATACGTATATAAACACACACACACACACATATATATATATATCACTACTACAAAACTGAACTTTCCTACCAGCCAATCCGTCCCGGTTGTGCAAGAACCGAGACTTGGAGTTACAACAGTCATGGTTCAACGGCTACGGCGAGGCGGGGGCAAGTTAGTAAGAGTTGGAGACACCAACCGAAACTGATCGACACTTGTCAGTATTATGAAGCGGTACTAACAAGCCAAAGTATAGGCCAGCTGGCTCCGTATAGGTTCAGTACCGATTGTTAATTCGGACCGGGACTAATAAGCATGATTAGTGCCGGTTTGTACATTGGATGCACTATTTGAACTTCCTCCTCCCCCCATTTTCTGCCCAAGCGAACAATAGCAAGGTTGAGCAGCGCCGGCGCCTAAGTAAGCAAACAGTGGGGGCGGTGCTGCCCAAATTTCAAACTTTTGGTTATTTTACTCCAAGACAAGTTTACAAAGGTTAGTATCATCGTTTCTCTACATTTGGTGTGTGAAATGAAGCTTCTTCTTTATTAGTACACGTGGATCCTTCAACCGGGACTAAAACTCTATCGGTTCCGTGTTAGGGAACCGTAACCGATGCCTTTGGGCATCAGCCCCGAATTGTTTATGCCGGTTCAAAAATTGATACTATTGATTGTTTTAAACCGGGGCTGAAAGCCATTTCCATATCAGTGTATTAATACACACACATGTAAAGGGTGTGAGCTTATAAATGAGTCGAGAGAAAAAAAAATACGTAGGAATCTTAGTACCTATTCTTACAAATTAATCAAACAATATGAAAAGTTTCTACCGCCTTAACCGGTAGGATAAATTGAGAAAACAATGGTAGCAGTTGCAACAGGTGTTCAATACGCAACAACAATTAATCTCGATCCAAGGACGCATATCTAGACAAAAACCAAGTTCCTACTACTTCCTCCGATTTCATAATACTTGCCATTTTGAACATTGATACGGTCTTCGAAATGTAACTTTAACCATTAATTACTAATAAAATATGATATTGTGAAAACATTTTTTAAGACAAATTTATATTTATGGTTTTCATGTATACAATCTAAATAGTTTAAAAGATTTTTATGGATAAAATTTTAAAACTCTGACTTAGAAAAAGCCTAAAACTACGAGTATGATCAAACTGAAGGGAGTAATTACAACCCTTATAGCAAGTTACACCAAATAAAAAGCACCGATCAATTAGCTCATAAGGACCAACATCGTATAACCATTTATCGACAGATGCATGTAGAAAAAATAGATAAAATTGTAATATTACAAAAAAAAATTACAATTTCTACAAATCAAATAGGCACTTGAGCAATTGTTCGCTCACACCAAAAACAAAAGAAAAGATAGGCTGTCGCTGATGTCGCAAACCAAAATGTCTCAATTTTGGTCGAGCCAACGTTTAGATTATACTGGGCATACATGAAAGCATGGAGGTTAAACGATCCCCTTGTAAGAAAGAGCATGGATATGGGGCATGCACATATAGTTTCACATGTGCATGCATGTAACCCATCGTATCCAAGATTCAAGCTCAACTCCCACTCTCTGCATGCTTTTTTTTTTTTTCCAAACCGCACTCTCCCCTCACATGCTTTTTGTAAACCTCCTCCCTAATTTTTTTGAGAAAACACAATGGTTCTCTTCTTCTTCCTCTCCCTCTCTCTCTCCTCCCCTCAACTCTGGCTCAGTTGAGCTGTCTCCCCTCTAGAGGCGGTGCTACTGGCGACCACCACCCCTCCCCAACGGCGTCCACATCGGCCCTCATAAGTTGTTGCGCTAGTCGATGTGGCTCGAGCAGCTCTGACATTGACGCTGACAGTGGTGCCTATGAAGGGAGCTGATCAAATGTGCTGGAGGGGAGAGAACAAGAGGGGAAGTGGAAGAAGTGGTCTAATTTTTTTCTTTTTTTTTTGTGAAAGACAATGTGAGGAAGTACTGAGGACCGGCAAGTTAGGAGGAGAGTGACATTTCCAAAAAGGGGGAGGATAATTAGGTGGCGAAGGCATGGGGAGGGAGGGTGAAGAGAGGCTACCTATGATGGGTGGTTGAGGGAGAGGAAAACGTGGTGTACAAGTTTGGAGGGTTTTGGGATTAGATTTACTTTTAAAAAGTTACCCAAAAATCCAAAAAAACTAACTTTTCAAAATGCAATCGAAATTTCATGGTAAGGGTCTATAAATAAATTTAAACATTAAAAAAGTTAAATTTCACAAAATTAATTAAGAAGTAATAGGAATAAAAAAATCTACAAAAAAAGAAATAATAGGAATAAAAAACTTCAAAAAATATAATTATAGTTTAAAAGCATGTATAACCTAATTTTATGTCAATGTCCGTAGAAAGATTTAGCCATTTTTAAAAAAAAGTTTCACAAAAAATTGAACTAAGAAATAATTTGTTCTTTTATCCCATACTAACTTTTGTGGCCAACTAAAAAATCTTTTTAAAAAAACTTTATAAAATGGAATCGTAATATCATGACAATGGCCCACAAAAAGATTTAGACATTAAAAAAATCAAAAAATAAAATACAAGATAAGGGGAATAAAAAAGTGTAATTCTTTCTTATTTATCCGTTTTGTGATACATCTTTATTTGATCACATACAAAAGAAGCATATAGTGGTGCTCTGTCGGTGCAACGACCTCGCTGGTATATATATTCTCATTAGCTGCATTACTCTTTGCAGATTGAGTCATATGGCTTAACAAGTAGCTTTGCGGCGAGCCGCAAGACCTGCTAACAGAAAAGCAATGTGTAGTGTGTATGTCGAGAAAATTATCCCCGTACCATCAAATTTGTATACCTATTCCTATGTGAGCATGACATGTGGGACCACCTGAGTCACTGAATGTGGACCCAAGGGGCATGGAAAAAATGCGAATTTTAAAAAGTGACATGGGAGAAAAACCCCTGTGTATATCTATAGCCTAAGCTTGTTTTGCATGGCAAAAGCATACTGCATAAATGCATCTTTCTCTACCGACAACATCATGACAGACGGCTCATCGGAGACCACATGCCAATCTAAAACCATCTTCAATCATTTCATCTTTCTCTCCATTTCTCATCATCTTCAACAGCATCCCTCCGAAATAATTCGCAAAAAGAACGGAGAGAATAATTTATTCTGAAGAGAATGCATGAAGAAATTTATTTGAAAGAAAATCTACTGAAATATTTTAAAGAATTGGAATCTCTTCGAGAAGGAAAAAATGGTTCGTAAAAAGATACCGTCGAAAATGGTATAAATCATGCGTGATGTCGCCGAGGACGGTGCCAACTCCGAGAGTACGTGCCACTGGGTCGAACACGTCTGTGTGACACTGTATGAGGTTTTGTACGGTGACATGGTTGATTGGTTCCTCTCGGCACGCTAGCTCAAGCTCTACGGCGATCTGAATTATATATTGTTAGAGCTTATAGAAGGTACGAAAATATAATGAGCCAACTTTATGCTACATTTGTTGATAGGTGTACCTATATGGAAAATTTATTTTTTTATATTTATTTTTATTCGTTTATACAAAATTATACGGCGGATTGAAAATTAGACAAAAATAGACCCCGATCGCACCTTCAATTCGCGACAGGGTACCGGTCGCACTTTGAACGCACGATAGGTCGCTAAGAGGAGGTTGCACAAGAGATCCCACACCTATCGCTAAACCAACGAGCGACAGGCAGCGATCGCGCATCCAAGGAGACAGTAACTTTGCCGTTTTTCACTTCTTATATCTATTAACACTTCATACCATATCCAATTTACACGAAACAAATTTTAAAATTCATATTAAATCCTAACGAACCCATTTTTCACACTTTCATTTTTTTAATTTTTTTTGAATTTTGAATTTTGAATTTACACTTGAATTTGTATTTTACATTTTGAATTATTGAATTTTAAATTTTGAAAATTCAAAGTTTGAAAAATGGGTTCTTTAGGATTTCACATGAATTTTAAAATTTGTTTCGTGTCAATTGGATATGGTATGAAATGTTAAACTTCCAATTTTCGTGTAAATTCAAAATTCAAAAATTGGAAGTTTAATATTTCATACCATATCCAATTTACACGAAACAAATTTTAAAATTCATATGAAATCCTAAAGAACCCATTTTTCGAATTTTCTAAATTCAAAATTCAATAATTCAAAATTTAAAATACAAATTCAAGTGTAAATTCAAAATTAAAATTCAAAAAATTTAAAAAAATTGAAAGTGTGAAAAATGGGTTCTTTAGGATTTAACATGAATTTTAAAATTTGTTTCATGTAAATTGGATATGGTATGAAGTGTTAATAGATATAAAAAATGAAAAATCGGTAAAGTTATTGTAGCTATAGTGCTATCGCGCTCCTCTTAGCGACCTGTCGCGCCCCGAAAGTGCGACCGGGACCCGGTCGCTAATTCAAAGTGCGACCGGGGCCTATTTTTGTTTAAATTTCAATCCGCCATATAATTTTGTATAAACGAATAGAAATAAATATAAAAAAAATAAATTTTCCATCATGCTGAATTGTTGATTAATCTGTCGTGTGCGCGTTGTGCCTCATGGCTAGATGGGCTATACGTAATACAGTTTCCCTCGCTGCGGGCTTTTGAGGTGGGAATCGTCGGGCGTTACAGGCCCACAGCCAGACTTCTGAGGCGAGTATCGCCTGGAAGTTAGGCCCGATAGCCGAGTTTGGCCGGGTCTGGCCTACTTCATCTTTATTTTCTTCCTAATTTCCCCCGACTTCTCCACAAGACAATCTAATTTATTAAAAATATTTGATTTATTTAGTCATTAAAAGGACCTTATAAAAATATAATTTTTGGCATAAACTTTTCCACACAGATATAATATTTTAATTGCATATAATATTATGAGAAAATTGCACCATTAATCCCTAAACATGTCCTGCCTGTGCACACAAATCCGTAAGTATCGAAACCGCTTATTTAGTATTTAATCTGAATTTCTAATATTTTCTTTTAATCTAAGCCGCATAGATCTTTTATTTTTTCTTGATTTATGTGAGAATTTCTTTGATTAATCTAGGTCGTTATAATTTGGTCCCATCGTTGATCGAACTACTAAAATAATCATATTATATCATTTTTAGTATTTAATCCAAATTTATAATATTTTTATTTTAATCTAATCCGTTATAATCCGGCCTCACAAAAATCAGTGGCATAGATCTTTTATTATTTTCTTGATTTATGTGAGAATTTCTTTGATTGATCTAGACCGTTATAATTTGGTCCCACCGTTGATCGAACGACTGAAATAATATGGGTGATGTGGACTAACGTGTTGGCTCTGTTTTCCTCTATTTTAATAGTATAGTAGATAGATTGAAAGATTGTAGGCTTGTAGCCATCATATCCGTTATGAAAAACTGGTTTTCATGTACGAGTTTGCATAATTGAAGATTTCGCTCTTTGCTACTGTTTAATAAATCTTCGACTTGACTGTATACATCGGGGAAATTTACCCCCATGTCACTCAATTTGCACCCCTGGCTCTGTATGCCATTACTTTCATCAACCTTCATCCAAATGACACCGGGCATACAATTTGGTTTCCTGTACACAATTTTGGTCAATTTGTTTTATCCATTTTAGTCCTTTTCTCCTCATTACGCTGAAGGCGAGGGCGAGGGTGAGGCCGACGGCGAGGGGGCGAGGCCGTCAATGAGGATGCGCTCCAAGACGTGCGCCACCAGGTCCTTGTGCCCCGTGCGCGTGTACATCTTGATCACGATGTTGTAGGTGACGGCGTCGAGCGCTGCCCACCGCAACATCTCGTCGAATAGATGCCGGAAGCGGGCCAGGTCATCGACGTCGGTGCTGGTGCTAAGCATGGCGTGGTCAGCAGGGGCGCGGTGGAGGTGATTGAGGACTATGTCGAAGAGGGGGAGCGCGCAGGTGGGGTGGATGTGGGAGACGGCGGCGGTGCAAACGCGGCGGTTGGGGAGGAGGCTGCGGCACGACATGGATAGGAGGAGAGAGTAGGCGAGGCGGTCATCGACGAAGCGGGCGACGGCGGAGGCGGCCACGGAGAGAGAGTCATTTGTCTCAAATGAGGGGAAAATAACTAAAAAAAAGGACTAAAATGGATAAAAAAAAAATGTGAAAAGGGCATACAGGAAACCAATTCGACGTCCGGTGTCATTCGAGTGAAGGTTGACCAAAATAATGGCATACAGAGCCAGACGTACGAATTGAGTGGCATGGGAGCAAATTTCTCTGTACATCACGACATTGTCCTCCATCCTTGGATCAACACTAGTCACTGGGGTACGGTTCATCACCACATACTATGCCCACTGTCCTAGCTGCTCTAGATTGGATGAAGATAGGGGGCACCTATTCCTAAAATGTAAAAAGGGCTAAGGAAGTGCGGAGGCCTCTGGGATGTGAAACTGAAAGAAAGCGCTCAAGTGAGTGCCAGGGACCATCCAAGTAACCGAGACCATATTGCTCTGGCAGGAGGAGAAGCAGGTTTACGTTGTGGCTTTGATGTGGATGTGGATGTCTCATGGCTGTTGCCTTCTGGTGATCTC
This sequence comes from Raddia distichophylla, assembly GCA_005191435.1. Classification (NCBI taxonomy): domain Eukaryota; kingdom Viridiplantae; phylum Streptophyta; class Magnoliopsida; order Poales; family Poaceae; genus Raddia; species Raddia distichophylla. The sequence goes on from SPJY01014331.1 coordinate 760,418, forward strand.
AACCAGTGTGACTGATTGTTCAGCGTTGCCCCCCTTTCAAAAAAAAACAAAAAAAAACTGTACCTACTACCCATCGTTGGCAATCCGATTCAAAGGCCGGAGATCGGGTAGGTAGTAGTCTCCTTGGAAGGGAAGCGGAGGCGGTCCAACGCCCATCGGACCGAGTCTCCCGTCCGACGCCCGCGCTGGCCGTTGGATCTCGATCCAACGGCCAGCGTTAGATCTTGAGCAAACATTTGTTATTTTTGTTTAGACATGTAAAAAAATTCAAAAAAATCAAAAAAAATCACAAATATTCTCTAATCAATGTCAGGTACCACATATATTTTTATATTGATATAAACATTTATAAAATTAGGTTATTCTTTAAAAAACGTTTATAAAAATGAATATTGGCCATGCTGATCTGAATAAAATATATGTTGCACCTGACATTGATTAGAGAGTATTTGTGATTTTTTTTGAATTTTTTGAATTTTTTTACATGGCGAAACAAAAATAACAAATGTTTGCCCAAGATCTAACGCTGGCCGTTGGATCCAGCGCGGGCGTCGGAGGGAGTCTCGGTCCGACGGGCGTTGGACCGCCTCCGCTTCCCCTTGGAAGACCAAACAGTCGGCTTCGCCCCGTCACAGGTAGAATCAGAATCATGGCCACTCTAAGATCCAGTCCTTGAGAATAACCTTTGGGTAGGACAGGTCAACTTTGGCACGAAGGCAGAATTACGCACACCTGTACGTCCGAAGGATCTTGTTTGGCCGACGCTTGCTTAGTGGCAGCGGCGGAGCAGTAGACAATATGGAATGCTATGGCAGCCACCATAGCAAAAAACTTGCCGGCATATATACCTCCCCCTGGATAGCAAAGCAGTGTACTAAGTTAATTATTCCGGTACATGGGAATGTTTATTATTTTAAGATAAATATGGTTGCTCTGTTGGACATTTATAAATATAATAAAAACAATTATAAATTATATTGAAGGAAGAGGCTCGCTAAAGGAGCCACCCTAAAAAATCTCTTGCACACATGGATAAAGATGAGGTAGGAGTTGGGATTGAGCTTCACAGGCTCAACTTTGCATTACGTCAGGAGAGACTCCAAATTGGCACTTTCGGACATGTGAAGTTCGTGGATGGAGAAGAACTCGAAGAAAACAATCGTTCGTTCACACTGCTCCAGTGTTTCTTTGTTCCCGGGCATTCACCAGAAGTTTGGGTAGATGTACTCTAACAACTCCATCTCCCTGAGGTATTCCTCGGTGATCTTGGTCTTGTTAAGCTTTCCACACGATTTAGAGTTTGGGTGGAGCATTAAAGGGCTTGATCGGGCAAAAAGGTCAAGTTACCTGGGTGTAGTTTTTCTTGCCCGCATGCGACAGCAGCTAGTAGGTCTACACTATTAGTGTCAATTCCATTTTCAAGAGTTTAAAAGTTTCAAGAAAAAAATCTTAGCCAGGTACTTTTCCACCTGAGCCTTGGGGAGCTAACTGTCTATGATTGACTCATGCCTACCCCAAACAACTTTATAGATGTGCCACCTGTCCTTGGAAAATTACCCCAAGATTACAAAATATCCTTGAAGGTACTACTTTAACCAGATTGATAAACATACCCGGACGAATCCATTATCTTTAAGCCCCAAATCACCTCAGACAATATTGTCGACTTGGACATCGACGCCTCGGGTAGCTAGGTGAGTTGCACAGGTGAGGCGTCGAACAAACTTCAGGTGATGTGTGGGATCGTCCGATGTGGTCAACGTGGCATGTTTATTGCACTAATGCAACGTAATTAGGTCCATAATGGTGTGTAATCAGGCTAAGAGGTTACTATTTTGAGCATCTTAAATATACAATAGGGAGTTTCAGCTCCCTCTCAACGCCACGTGTCGCATTCATATCGCTAGTGTGCCATGTTGCCCCGTTCATTCGTGGCAGTCCGATTGCGTGCGCCAGTCAGATCCGGCTGTCCATTAATTCTTTACATATAAAACAATATTTTGCGCACAGCTCTTGGCAAGGTGGGTGCTTCGGCGAGTTGGTTAGCTGAGCTAGCTTCTCAGTTGGGAGGCCGCGGTTCGAATCCTGCGTCGGAAGGCGCGTGCGTGCCTAGTAGTATAAAACCTCCCTGTGCGGGATACAAACAGACATAGTTGATGTTTGTTAACACCCGGCTCTCGCTGTCATAGTACACTAGAGTAGATTATTATCCCTGTCCCCGAGAGGCCTAAACCAAGATAATTTTTGTGTCCCTTTTTCGCAAATCCCACACCAAGATTTCTTCGACATCTGAAAAGCCTCGTCATAGCAGAAAGGGGTTTTCTGATACCTTATTCAAGAAAATAAGCTTGATGGGGAGCCTTTTTCCCTATCATTAATGGTTGATTGTTTGCATCAGACTAAATGGATCATTGAGATAAGACACCGAAGCTCATATGAACAAAACCCATGGATGCGACCAAAATCCATGTTTCTTTAAAGCTAGGATGAGTAGATGCATTTGCTACATGAGTGAAGCCTCTCTCTATATATATAGACAAGTAAACACCATGCCGTTGCAAACACCCTGTATACGAATCGACATGACTTAGAGCAAGCGAATAATATGAAATTATTATTGTGCACTTTTGAACAACTCTCCGGCCTGAAGATTAATTTCCAGAAAAGTGAAATATTATGTTTTGGAAAAGCTAAGAACCAAGAGCATCTCTATACCCATCTATTCTGGTGTGAAGTTAGCACTTACCCTTTCAAGTATTTGGGGATTCCAATGCATTACATACAGAAGGCTAAGTAATGCAGATTGGAAAGGGGTGGAGACTAGGTTTGAAAAAAAGCTTAGTGCTGGAAAGCTAAACACCTATCTACAGGTGGTAGGCTATTGCTTATCAATTTGGTCTTGAGCAGTCTAGCTCTTTTTATGATGTCCTTCTTTGAAATACTAAGAGCAGTCCTTAAAAGACTAGATTATTTTTTTTTTGATAAAGAGAGTTTTATTGATCTTAAAAAATTACATTGAGAAGATACAATCATACTAAGACCACTCTCAGACTCTGCATAGCTAGGATGCACACAACCTAAAAATATTAAAAGAAAAAAGAAAACGAACGACACTATATCATGTCAGAGCGAGCTACAACACACAACATAATCTTCAGCAAAAAATATAGAAATTATTATGTACGCCTAAAGATCAAAAAGACTGGATTATTTTAGATCTAATTTTTATTGGCAAAGTGATAACCACAAGATAAAATATAGATTAGCTAAATGGAAATTATTATGTACACCTAAAGATCAAGATGGACTTGGAATTCTTGATCTAGATAGTAAAAACAAATGTCTACTTGGCAAGTGGCAAGTGGCTTTTTAAGCTATTGACTGAAAATGGTTTATGGCAACAAATGATTAAGAGAAAATATTTGGTGAAAAAAATTGACTTCTATCAAAACACGACCTAAAGACTCACATTTTTTGAAAGGTCTTATGAAAGTAAAAAATGATTTTTTGATGGGTTTCTTCCAATTACGGAATGGTACCCAAATAAGATTCTGGGAAGATAGCTGGTTGGGACATACCCCTCTAAAAGATCAATACCCAAATAATAATTCGATTATTCAAAAGAAGAATATAACTGTAACGAAGGTCCTATGCTTAGCTTCTGTTAACGTATCCTTTCGCAAAACTTTGGTTGGACAAAATCTTGTAGATTGAAATATGTTATAAGAACGTCTTCAAAACATTTCTCTAGGCCAAGAACAAGATGTATTCCTTTGGAAGCTTCACAAGAATGGTCATTTCTCGGTCAACTCTATGTATCAAGCTCTGATTAATCAATTTATTCACATCTCTAATAAGGTCCTTTGGAAACTCAAAATTCCTCTAAAAATTAAAAATTTTCTTTGGTATTTGGAGAAAGGAGTTATTTTAACACAGGATAACCTAGCTAGACGTCAATGGAAAGGCGGTCAGAAATGTTGTTTTGTAATAGTACAACATTTATTTTTTGATTGCCTTTTATCTAGATCAATCTGGTATTTAGTCAGTATTGCACTAGCGTTGAGGCCACCTAGGAGTTTCAACCATATTACACATGATTGGCTAAAAGGAATAAATATTACAGAGATGAAAAAAGTCTTGTTTGGAACATCAGCTTTGTGTTGAGCCATTTGGTTGTGTCGAAATGATGTTGTTTTTGATAAAGGCCAAAATAAAACTTTTCTACAGGTTATATTCAGGGGAGTATATTGGTTACGTCTTTGGGCATTGTTGCAGAAGGAGCATGACAAATAAGATATCATCAAGGAATGCAAATATTTGGAGATCTATGCTATGGAGATTTTTAATAATCATGGATGGAGATCCTACAACAGGATTTTGTTTTGTTAATGCTGCTTTCTTAGTATGAACTTATTATTGTAATAAGTACTTTTGGTCGTATACATCGCGAGATGTAGAGGCTGGATTTTAATTCCATTATCGACCAAACAAAAAAAATTGAATCGACATGAAGCTCCTTATGGACAATGGTCCATCTTCCATTTCAAATGTCCTAACATCCGGTCGCAACTCGATTGCAACCCTTTACTTACTAGTTGCCAAGTACAAATGCTTGAATGAATGAATAGCAGCCTCGTGGTTACCGGATAATATGCTTATATGCTCATCTTGTGCGATAGATACACCTAGACCCTCTTTGATTCGCAATTTGTTTTGGTTTGGTTCGGTTGAGCCAACATCTGTCATTTTTGTACATACCATTCAGTGTAACTTTATTTTTTTAGGCTTTGTGAGGATGTGAAGGGTTCTCATAGATCTTTAAAATATTTTAAAAGTAGTCACGTGCATCTCGTGGCGGTCGTTCATGTTCGGTCGTTCATGTTGGCATAGTTATGCCCATTCAAGCATGCATGCATGGAGCACTAATAGAGAAGTGGGTTGTACTATCGGTGCATCTCTACCGGTTGTCTGCAAATCGGTAGTAACGAGGCATCACTATCAGTTCAAGCAACATAGTGATGCCGGTTTGAACCATGAACCGATAGTGATATTGAGGCATCAATACCGGTTTGAGACACGAACCGGTAGTGGATGCAAAGTATCACCATCAGTTTTGAGGCGAACCGACAATGATGCTTCGTGAAAAGAAAAGATTAAAAAGAATGCATATCCCTGCCATATCACTACATGATAGTAAATGGGTTGGGTAGAAGGATGAGGCTAGGATCACGATTCACGAGATCTTTAGATTTGAATGCTGGTTCTCATAATATATTTCAAACATATTTTTAGCCATTGATAGAACTATCAACACCAATTCAACAGTCCGATGGTGATACTTGAAGTATCATTTATGGTTGGTCCCTACCGGACGTGGTTCTCGCGCGCGGTAGTCGAGGGCTGGCCCGTGCGGCTGTGCGCATGCATCGACGTCAAACGGCACGAGCCGTGCTGTGCGAGTGATCGATCGATCGATCGATGCTTCCGGGGGGCACTACACGGAGTGGGCCGGGGTCGAGATGGGATTGCATTTCCAGCCCGTGCGGCTTGTGCGCATGCATGCATGGACGCCAAGCGGCCAGCACGAGCCGTGCTGTGCGAGCGAGCGAGCGAGCGATCGATCGATGCTTCCGGAGGGGCACACGGAGCGGGATCGAGATGGGATTCCGGCGAGCCCCGTACGTGCATATGCATGCAGCGCTTTGCTGTCGGGGACAGCGATCGAGATATGGGCACGCATGAGCGTGAAAACGCCGCGCGCCTGCAAGTTGCAAACGGCCGGTAGTTTTCAGGCACGTGCGTGCATGCTGACCTTAATTCGCCAGCTTAATTCGATGCGGATTGAATGGCAGTTGGAGATTGCCTCGCCGCTGCTGCATGCACTTCCTTTCCCCACTTCTGGCGCCGCCTCGCCTCGTCTCTCCTCCTCTCCCTGATCCCTTCTCCTTCTTCTATGACGGCGCTACGCCCGTGCGCATCCAATGAAGCCACACCAATCCATCCTTTTTCCTCTCACTGTCAACCAAGCCCGTCCACCCTTAACTTTAGATCACCATATCGGTGTTACTATTGTCTTGATGCACCGTATCCCTAACACCTTCCTCTATGCATGGCCAGGAGGAAGGCGAACCCTATCCAAAACCTGAACCCTAACCTCTAAGAAAGGATGGCATCGGTGTCAAGGAAGATCGATGGGAGGGATTGGCAACACTAGAGAGAAAAAAGAGCATTGCTAGCACTTGCGAAGAAGGGACTAAGGTAGCGTGCAGGCGATCCGCCATGGAGGAAAATGGTAATTCAATAATGCAGATAAGATTTGGCTAGAACATGCACATGAAAGCATATATTACATGAATGAAAGAGCAAGTTCTCATGTAGTTTTGTTTCCAACAAGTACAGGCAAGCATATCGATGTTTTGATCTCTTGTAACCATTGCCTTCCACCTTACGATCACTAGCAACTCTGATGATGTCACTGACACCTCATTAGTCATTGGTAACGTTGATACTCTGGCTCCCCAGCCTCGCCCTAAGGTAAACCCTACTAGCGCTATATATATAAGCGAGAAAGAAAAGGGATGTGTAGTGATAGAGAGAGAAGAAAAGGTAGAGGAACAATGTTTATGCATGTAAAGAGGAGGGACGAAGTTACGTCCGCAGGCGAGCTAGCTAGCGCGCAGCTGTCAAGGAGAAAATCATAATTCAATATTATAAAGTAGTATAAGACTTGGCTTAATCGATTGCAAGAAAGTGGATACATGAATGAAGAGTTATTGGACTGAACTCTCACGTAATTTTATTCCTAACACGTAGTACGATATAGCACATTCATTTCAGACACCGATAGGCGTGCGCGCACAATGATGGATCGGTGTGTGCGCGCGGCTGCTCAGAAAGACGGGAGCTTGGCGATCGAGTTGGATCGAAAAACTGCTCGCTCTGCTCGCTCTCTGCTATCTACTTCCGTAGTTCCGCAGCCCTAGGATCGAAAAACTGCAAAACCAAATATGTTTTTTGGTTGATGGTACAACGCCATTAGGACAATCTTCGTTAGTTTTATAATTTAGATTATCTTCTCCGGTCTCTGACGATGTGAAGTCATTACATAGAATGTAATTATTTTCGTTAAATTATAAGGTTTTTCCATTATTTGATGTTGCGGAAAAACATGTGAAAAAATTTGAATTTTTTTTTCTTTTCTTCATTTTCCAGCCTTGCGTTGTTGCCTGAGTTAAATTTTCATTTTTGACTTCATTTTTGCAACGATGGTTTTAATTTTGAAGGAGGTAGTTACTTAATTTTGTACCGTTTGAAAGGCTTATATCGATGCCGATATATCTTAGGAAAACAGACTTTATCATGTTTTGAACAACCTATATCGTAGATGTTGTATTTTTCCAATTAAACAAGCATGGTGTGTTGCACATTTGTGCGGACAGATTGTCTCAATTCTTTAATTCGGCATGAACTCTTATTACTACAACTATTCCTATTTTATGCAATATTTTTTGTTTTGGCGGATATTAATTTTTTAAAATGACACTTATTTCTATTACTTTTTATTTCTAGATTGTTTTATTGTAAAACTGATACAAACTCTTTTTATAAATATAGCATGTACTCTTATTTCTTTTTTTATTCTTTCTTTTTAATCTAATCCATTATAATCTAGTTCCACAACTATCGATGTTTGTATTTTTTTTCCCCTTTTTGATTAAAGCGGGAATTTTTAGGATTTTAGATTGACGTGGCACCGTTGGACCCTTTTTAATTACGTAACATTTTTTTGGGTTTTTACACTGTTTGGTTGTGGCATAAAACGTGTTACATTAGTGGAACATGCTCAATTTATGACAAACTTTGTTATTTTTTTTTTCCATTGTACTTCACTGTTGGTTCGTCAACATTGATGTCCTGAAAAAAAGTATGCAAATTAATCGAAGCCCAGAAAAAAGTCCACACGTGTGAGGTGTTGGCAGTCAAATTTATATCAAATCAATAAAATATATAAATCACCTGCACAGCTGATCTTCCTGTAGGCGTCTGCACATATATATTTGAGAAATTTTTGGGGATGGAATCCCGTCAGGACGGGATCCGGACGGGATCGGTCCCCGCGCGTCACGTGGCACCCCGCAACCAGCGCCCAGCTTCCCCTTTCCCGCGACCAGCGCCCAGCGCCGCTAGCCGGGGCAGAGGAAGGAGGTGGCGGGGGTGGCGGAGGTGTGCGGATGACCGGCGGCGACGGAGAAGACGACGACAGTGGGGCGGGGGCGTGGGTGCTAGCTCGTGGGGGAAGGGGCGGGGGCGTAGTGCGCGAGAGGAGGGGAGGGATCCCGTCAGGGTCCCTTGGGATGGGATCCCGTTGGGTAGTCCCCCCTATATATTTTTGTACCAGACTACTGCTGCATAGTCAATAGTCGTTCCCAATTGAATAATAACTCCCACGCAGTTGGAGATTTTGCCTCGCTGTTGCTGCACATCCACCTCCCTCTCTCGCCACCTCGCCTCTCCTCTTCTCCCTTATCCTTCCTCTATGGCGGTGCTCCGTGTGCCTCCACCACCGCTCTCATCCCCGCCAACCATGTATTCATGGACGACGAAGCCCCATCACCTCACCGGTCTGCACTTCTTCTCACTGTTGGTCAGCTCTCCTCACCCTAACTTTGTCTCCCTAGCATGACAACATATCTTGTGTACACAAGGGCTCCCGTGTAAACCCCGTACACCAACTAGTAAAAGTTAAGAAAAAAATTCTGAAAAAATTGTATATATTCTAATAAACTTGCTCTAACAATGTATAAAATTTGAAGATAAAATTCATTATATATTAAGAGTTATAAAAAATAAAAAAACTATACCAATTTTAAACTAGTCAAATTTATCATTATTTTCTCATTTTTATAACTCTTAATACATAATGAATTTGATCTTAAAATTTTATGCATAGGTAGAGCAACTAATAAAGACATCTACAATTTTTTCAAAATTTTGTATGACTTTTGCTAGTTGTGTACATGGGTTTACACGGGAACCCCTTTGTACACAGGATATGGTGCCACGTAGCATTCCTCTAAACTTGGGGGTAAGGTGCACCCCCACCGCCATTGGTGGCGAGGAAGAGATAGGAGACGGGGCAACGCTTGGGAAAAAAAAAAGATAAAGTAGAGGAAGGACGCTTGCGCATGTGAAGAAGAGGGACAAAGTGACATACGCAGGTGAGCTGGCTCGCAAGACTGGCAATAGGGATGTGATCGGATCAGATAAGATAAGATCGGATATCTTTCTATCCATATCCGTATTCGTACTTTTACCGGATACAGATTCGAATACGGATACAAATTCAAATAATACTGGATAACATCGGTTACGAATACGGACCGAATACAGATCGATTTTGACAAGCATACGAATATTGTTAGTTGGATAGTAAAAATTCAATTTCAAAAATATGTCCCAATTTTTTTAAAATAAGGTCAAAATTTAAATTTAAAAGTGGAAATTTATAACATTAGAAAAAACTTTAGAAAGTTTGTACACGAATGTTATTAAATTAGTCTAGATTTAAAAATTCAAAAAAAAAGTTGGGAAATTATCAATAAAAAATTCTATAAATACATTAAAATTTTTTCAAAAATACATTCGGATAATATCCATATTTTATATTCGGATATATCCAAACAAAAACTCGGATATTCCTTATCCACCGAATAATCAGTGCTCCATATTCGTATCCATGTACATGTCAAATTATTCATATCCTTATCCGTAAAAATAGTCGAATATCCGTAAAACTATCTAAATCACTATCTGATCAATTCGGTCGGTCGGCGTACCATTTCCATCCCTAACTAGCAAGGTGGAAAATTTGTTGATCCAGACACTTGTGATGAGAACTTGCACATATTTTCTCTCTTTAAACTCACACTTCAGAAAGATGAAGCAAATATACAAGAACGCAGGAGTTTTTTTGGCCTGGCGGCTGTCGGCACAACTATTCTGCTCTTTCTTTTATTCTCTCTTTTTCTCAACGAATAAGCTGATTACAGTGTATATATAAACATGCACGCACGCACTGTTGACCACTCGTAGCATCTAACCCATGCACCCAACTAGACCATCTTCAACGGTCTCTTCGGAGACCATTTTTCTTCGTAAGAAATATTGGTTCCTCGAGATGCTTCAACAGAATTTATTCATGGTTTTCTTCAGAAGGAATTTCTTCGTGTATTCCCTTCAAAAAGAAATTTTCTCTCTGTTTTCTTCGCAAATTTCTTCAAAGGTATGCTGTTAAAAATGGTAAAAATGAAAGATAAGAATGTGAAAGAAAATAAAATGAAGGAAAAATATTTGAGGATGGTCTATGCAACCGTATGAATTAACTCGATGCATATTTTGGTCATGCAAATCATAATGACCAAACAACTATGCACAACTTACTACTAAGTTATCTTAGGCCTAGTTCTTTTAAGCTTAACTGACAGCTTAATGACTTGTTTACGTTTTGAAAAGGCATATGCTTTGAGTTTTTTTTAGTCCGTTTTTTCGTTGTTTTGAAGGTGGGTCCTAGCGATTTAAAAAGCAAGTCATACAAAATGGATCCGAATCTCGAGACTATCTCGAGAAGCTCTTGAAGTTCAATCATTTCAGCTGTTCAGCCGTTCAAATCAGCTCAAAAGAACAGGGCTCATCCTAACAATCATCCTTTTAATCTTGTAACTCGCTTAAATTCTTTTGTACTCGACCTCAAGACAGTAGAACACCTCTTCATTTTTTAGACAACTCGTTGAATTCATCTTCATATATTTGAAATTGACTGTAGGACAGTGAAGTGGTGAACACATCTTCACAGCGTCCTGGTCACAACTCATTGATCTCCTCCCATCTTCACAACGGTTTCCAGCTCTCCTCCCATTTTCGCAGCGGTGTGGCCTCACCGATTTCCACCCATCTACGCAACGGTGTGGCCTCATCGTCATATCTGCTCACACAATTGCATGAACTTGCTCGATGCATATTTTGGCCGTCATATCCTCATATATTTCGTCCATGCATCCCGCCCCACCGACGGTGTTGTGGCCTCCCGTCACCACCAATACTGATGACGCCATCCATCCTACTTTCCCGCCAATGTGTCCTAGCCTCCTACTACCATTCGAGCTCGCGAAGGCCAGTGAGCTGGCTCGAGCCACTCGTCAGCTCTTGCAGGCTCGTTTCACTTGCCCAGCGAGCTTAAGCCTAGCAGGCACTTGAACATGAAGCTAGAACTGAGCTGGCTTGTTCCAACTCGGCTGGTTCCCATCCTTCGACACCATGCAGCCAACTACGTGGTGGGCATGCACACGCTTCTGCCCGTGCACTAACTCCAAAGCTGATTGGGCGGTTGGCTACGACCGACTCGACTAACGACTCGCTCGGCTTGCTTATGCTAGCATACATAGCAATTGCATGAACTTGCTCGATGCATATTTTGACCGTGCTCTCCTAACGACCGTAAAATTATATACAACTTACTGCTAAGTTACAGGATTAAATTCTAACAAAATCACAATTAAATATCGTATATAAGATTTGGTTTAACCAATCATAGGAAAGAGGGTATATAATGTATACAGGAGCAAGCACTCACGTAATTTTATTTCCAAACACAATCGAGCAAATTCATTGCAGATATTGACAGGGCTGCGCGCACGCACGGTGAAGATCGAACCGGCCGGCGGCAGCTCAGAAAGACGGGAACTTGGCGCAGCGCTGCTTGAGAAACACGGCGCAGCCGTCACTGGGCACGATGGTCGGCATGTACACCGGCCTGTCGCACCCCTCCGTCTTGTCGCGGCGGAAGTCGGCGACGGACACGAAGAGCGCCATGAACAGCACCAGGTGGTTCAGCGCGTACCGCTGCCCGACGCACTGGTGCGGCCCCGCACCGAAGGCGAGGAAATTGCGCTTGTACACCACGTCCTCCCTGCGCGCCTCCGAGAAGAAGCGCTCCGGGTCGAACGCGTCCGGCTCCTGGAAGCCCTGGAACGACGACTCGTACACCGACGGGAACACCATGGCGCCCTTGGGGACCGTGTACCACTCCGTCAGCTTGAACGCCTCGAGGGCGACGTGCGGCACCAATGTCGCCGGCGGCCGGTACCGGACCACCTCGCGCGCCACCGCCATGGTGTATTTCATCTTCAGCAACTTCTCGGGGGTGATGGGCTCGCCGGACTCCGGCGACCAGAGCGCGGCCACCTCGGCGCGCACGCGGGCGAGCACGTCCGGGTGGGAGTCGAGCGCGGACACCGCCCAGCAGAGCGAAGAGGTGGACGCGTCCTGGGCGGCGAAGAGGAAGTCGAACAGAATGGCTGCGACCTGCTCGTTCTCGGTGTGTGCCGGCGGCGGCCGCCCAGCCGCCGCGGCTTCGTCCATATCTCTCAGCGTCTCCTCCATCCAGTAGTCGACAAGGCACTCTGGCTCGCCGCCGGCGCGCATGCGCGCCTTGCTCTGCCGCACGCACTCGGCGAGCGTGTGCACCAGCCGCGCCACGGCCAGCCTCGCACGTCGGAACGCGAACCCCGGCAGGTCCACGGGGATGGCCATGACGCCGACGTTGAATTCGCCGTAGTCCCTATCGAACCTCTCCCTCGACTCCTTGGTAAGGTACGGCCCGACGAATACTGTCTGCGAGATCTCCAGGTTCATGTCGCGGCACGGCACCCGTATCGGCATGGCCTTCCCGGACGCGGCGCGCCGGTGATCGAGCCACCTCCGGAGGTGGGCGAGGATGACGCGCTGCTGGATGGCGGCGTAGGTGGAGAGTGCGCGCGGCCTGAAGTTGGGAGCGATCCGGCGGCGCAGGTCCTTGTGCTCCTCGCCGAACATGTAGATGAAGTTGCCGTCGCCGAAGAGCTTCTTGCCGAAGGGGTGGCCCATCATCTGGAAGGCGTCGGGGCGGACGTTGGTCAGCACGCGGTGGGACAGCTCGGAGTCGCGGATGAAGACGATGAACCGGCCGACAAGGTAGTCTGCGGCGAGCCCCGCGCCGGAGTCCCGGGCTCGCGCAGCCTGCACGTCCCAGAACCCGGCCGGGTCGCGTATAACGTGCGCGAGGCTGCCGAGGAACGGCACGACGAGCGGCGGCCCGGGAAGGCGGCCCTTCTTGCGGTGGTAAGACAGCTGCTCGACCAGTATATAGTACGCCACCGCCACCATCACGAACGTCGCCACCGCCCGCAGGTCCAAGAAACTGGCAGACAGTATCTGCACCATTGTAGCCCAAGCTTTCCTCGTCGCCCTAATCTGTACACTGCGCTACCTCCCAGCTGCTACGAGTATTTGTAGTGGTCTGGAAGAGAAGGCATACAAATTTTAGAAAATTATACTATAGGTTAGGTCGTTAAAGTTGTTTGAGAGTTTAATTAGACCCCGAAGTGTAAAAATTCTGGGAGCACCTGCAGGGCAGACGACTGTCCTCGCACACATGCACCTCAGGTCCAGCCTCGGTAAGGTGCCGACAAGATGCAGTTGCCTGCGTTTTAGCAAAACCGAAAAAATATCACTAAATTTTAAAAGAGGTACGATTAAAATGCACACAACTTATCTAAGCGTACAAAACAAACCACAACACTGTACTCACACATACATGCATATTCAATGCACACACAGCTAGATGAGAGGCCCAACACCTCTGCATGTAGGCACGCATGGTATACACACGCATGTGTCTTGGATTAAATTGAATTTTATAAAATGCGATGCAACAGGCCGAGCTAGTGCTCAAACCCATGCTGGTAGAACGCAGAGGTTCATATGCACAGGCCGAGCACCGCTCGCTTCGCACAACTAAAGTTATTTAATTAAGTGGTTCATACCATGCCATACACGAGTTTTTTTTATATGTTTGTGCCCTTTATCTATTTTTATCTTGTTTTCCGACCTCACTGCCTATTTCACTCTCATGGGGCAGAGCCACGAGCCCATGACTTGGGTATGGGGGCAGGAGATAGACCCGATCATATGTTGGGCTGGGCCAAACATGAAAAAGCCCGATGCTCTGGAGCTAAGCCTGAGCCCGGCTTAACATGATGTTTTTTTTTTTTTTGTAAATTCGGATCTGAGCCCAGGACCGAAAGCTCAAAAACCTGGCCGAAAGCCTGAATCCTGATCCGTCTAGTTGCACTTAAAATTGATTTTTGTGCAGGTCCAAGACTGACCTGAATATTGCCCTAGGCTTGAAATCCTGACCTGGGTTATCCCATCCATAGATCTAGTTTGAAGGGGCTAAGCTATAGCAAGAAATGTCATAGCTTACGTACTATCTTCATATCAAAAACTTGACTTTTAAGACATGCAGATGTTATTTAAAATGCCCTATCGGCGTAAGGTGGAGCATGACGGCGATCGACGATTTGATTGGTGGTGTCGGACACTTCAAGCAGGAGGCTCGAACCGTTCGATGGGCTACCGTTGGCAGGGATCGACCAGACGTGGCAATCAGGCTGACAAAGTAGCCGGCTAGGTCGGCAGGCGACGGTGACGACCTCAGCATTCGCGATCAGACCGGCAGTGCGGATGGATGCCGGATACATTAGAACGGCGAGAGCAGTGATGCGACCGGATGTTGCACAGGAGGCGTCATATCACGTCACTAAGGGCAAAGCCCTGACGTGGGTACAGATGGCCAGGGTGCGGCATGTTTTACTGTGCACGGACGTGGTGCACGGTGGCTGGCTGGAAAGCCTACTCGAGGACTCAAAAATTGTATCTAGAGGTGCAGATTCAAGGGGAGTCAAACAGATATCCAAAGGAGGAAGCAATCAGAGGCCGGGTACAAGGTTTGCGCAAGACGCTGTAACGACTTCAAGATGGAGAGACCATATTCTCCAAGGTGAAGTTTGTTAGGTTTTGTGTCGAATATGTGTACGAGTAGGTTACATGGATTCTGTGTTGTAATAGGCAGGGTTGGTTAGTGTTAGAGTCGGACTCTATCCAGGCCTCCACTATATAAAGGGAGGCAGCCCTGGTGTAACCAAGAAAACGACTTCATGATAGTAACATAGGCAAGAGGAGGTCAGCGGCCGGCATGTAGCTGTGACCTGGTTAGCCGGTGTGCTGCGGTATCATGGATTGGAGAGGAGCGCCCATAATTAGAGCCCCGCAGATGTAGGCGAAAGCTGAACTGCGTTAACAAACATTGTCTCCTGGCGTCGTTCGTGATCTTGCATCGGCGCACATCCTTACAAAACTTTTAATAGTATTTAGCATTATTTATTGGCGAGCGCTAGGCGTCGGACGTCCGGCCAGAGCACTCACGTCGAACCATCCTCAGCCGTTGGATCGCCGGCACTGCGCGAATCCTAGCGCTGCCGTGCGCCCGCATCCCCGCGCGTGCAAACTAGCGCACGAGAATGGCTAGATGCAGTTGATCAATTTTTCAATTAAAATTCTGAATTTGTATAAAATTCGAAAAGTGTTCAAAATGTGTGAAATAAATTCCGTAATTCTTCTAAAATCGAGAGCAACCCATTTTAAATTCCTTTTAATTTTTTTTGATTTTTTTTCACTTTTTCAAATTTTTTGATGTGAACCTAGGAGAAGACACTTGAAACTTACACGTATACTAGCGAAACTTGATCGTGTGCTGATGAAACTTGGCCGTGTGTTGATGAAAATTGGATGAAACTTCGATGTAACGTGATGAAACTTGGATTAAACCTGTAAAAACTTCATGAAACTTGGATTAACCTGATGAAACTTGAAGAAACTTGGATGAAACCTGATGAAACTTAAAAAGCTTGGATGAAACCTGATGAAACTTGACAATTCGGCAAAGTTTAACAAGTATGAAACCCAAGTTTCAATAGGCGAAAACCAAGTTTCACCAGGTAAGTTTGAGAATTTATATGGCAACATACATCTTGTTTCCTCGCCGAACATGTAGATGAAGTTGCCGTCGCCGAAGAGCTTCTTGCCGAAGGGGTGGCCCATCATCTGGAAGGCGTCGGGGCGGACGTTGGTCAGCACGCGGTGGGACAGCTCGGAGTCTCGGATGAAGACGATGAACCGGCCGACGAGGTAGTCTGCGGCGAGCCCGGCGCCGGAGTCCCGGGCTCGCGCAGCCTGCACGTCCCAGAACCCGGCCGGGTCGCGTATAACGTGCGCGAGGCTGCCGAGGAACGGCACGACGAGCGGCGGCCCGGGAAGGCGGCCCTTCTTGCGGTGGTAAGACAGCTGCTCGACCAGTATATAGTACGCCACCGCCACCATCACGAACGTCGCCACCGCCCGCAGGTCCAAGAAACTGGCAGACAGTATCTGCACCATTGTAGCCCAAGCTTTCCTCGTCGCCCTAATCTGTACACTGCGCTACCTCCCAGCTGCTACGAGTATTTGTAGTGGTCTGGAAGAGAAGGCATACAAATTTTAGAAAATTATACTATAGGTTAGGTCGTTAAAGTTGTTTGAGAGTTTAATTAGACCCCGAAGTGTAAAAATTCTGGGAGCACCTGCAGGGCAGACGACTGTCCTCGCACACATGCACCTCAGGTCCAGCCTCGGTAAGGTGCCGACAAGATGCAGTTGCCTGCGTTTTAGCAAAACCGAAAAAATATCACTAAATTTTAAAAGAGGTACGATTAAAATGCACACAACTTATCTAAGCGTACAAAACAAACCACAACACTGTACTCACACATACATGCATATTCAATGCACACACAGCTAGATGAGAGGCCCAACACCTCTGCATGTAGGCACGCATGGTATACACACGCATGTGTCTTGGATTAAATTGAATTTTATAAAATGCGATGCAACAGGCCGAGCTAGTGCTCAAACCCATGCTGGTAGAACGCAGAGGTTCATATGCACAGGCCGAGCACCGCTCGCTTCGCACAACTAAAGTTATTTAATTAAGTGGTTCATACCATGCCATACACGAGTTTTTTTTATATGTTTGTGCCCTTTATCTATTTTTATCTTGTTTTCCGGCCTCACTGCCTCTTTCACTCTCATGGGCTGGGCCAAACTTGAAAAAGCCCGATGCTCTGGAGCTAAGCCTGAGCCCGGCTTAACATGATGTTTTTTTTTTTTGTAAATTCGGATCTGAGCCCAGGTCCGAAAGCTCAAAAACCTGGCCGAAAGCCTGAATCCTTATCCGTCTATTTGCACTTAAAATTGATTTTTGTGCAGGTCCAAGACTGACCTAAATTTTGCCCTAGGCTTGAAATCCTGACCTGGGTTATCCCATCGGTAGATCTAGTTTGAAGGGGGCTAAGCTATAGCAAGAAATGTCATAGCTTACGTACTATCTTCATATCAAAAACTTGACTTTTAAGACATGCAGATGTTATTTAAAATGCCCTATCGGCGCAAGGTGGAGCATGGCGGCAATCGACAATTCGATCGATGGTGTCGGACACTTCGGACAGGAGGCTCGAACAGTTCGATGGGCTACCGTTGGCAGGGATCAACCAGACGTGGCGATCGAGCTGATAAAGTAGCCAGCGAGGTCGACAGGCGACGGCGACGACTTCGGTGTTCGCGATCAGACCGGCAAGCGCGGATGAATGCCGGATACATCGGAACGGCGAGAGCAGTGATGTGACCGGATGTTGCACAGGAGGCGCTATATCACGTCACTGAGGAAAAAGCCGTGACGTGGATACAGATGGCCAGGGTGCAGCATGTTTTGCTGTGCACGGACGTGGTGCGCGGTGGCGGGCTGGAAAGCTTGCTCGAAGACTAAAAGATTGTATCTAGATGTGCAAATTCAAGGGGAGTCAAACAAATATCCAAAGGAGGAAGCAACCAGAGGCCGGGTACAAGGTTTGCGCAAGACGCTGTAACGACTTCAAGATGGAGAGACCATATTCTCCAAGGTGGAGTTTGTTAGGTTTTGTGTCGAATATGTGTACGAGTAAGTTACATGAATTCTGTGTTGTAATAGGCAGGGTTGGTTAGTGTTAGAGTCGGACTCTATCCAGGCCTCCACTATATAAAAGGAGGCAGCCCTAGTGTAACCAAGAAAACGACTTCATAATAGTAGCATAGGCAAGAGGAGGTCAGCGGACGGCATGTGGCCATGACCAAGTTAGCCGGTGTGCTGCGGTATTATGTATTGGGGAGAAGCGCCCATAATCAGAGTCGCACAGATATAGGCGAAAGCTGAACTACGTTAACAAACATCGTGTCTTCTGGTGTCGTTCGTAATCTTACATCGGCGCATATATTTACATAACTTTTAATAGTATTTAGCATTATTTATTTATAAACACCACTAAAATTACGGTGTTGTAAAAAATATGGAAAAGGTTTTATCACTTTAACTTGCATGTATATCAAACATCAAGTCTTCGTGACAAGAGAGAGTAATATATATAAACAATAGACATAATTTTTTTAAGGATGTGAAAAGAAAATCAAATCCTTCTATATGTAAAAAAAAACTAGTAACGATCTATTTTTGTCGAGCGTGAATGGTAATGGCCTATGGACACTAGGAAAAAAATTAGGTGGTCGACAGTGCATCCTCTTCTTGATAGTAGAATAAAAATGGTCGGCTATTACAAGATTTATTGATGGGTATTACCACTAACCAACAGTTGATGAAAAAAAAATCCTCAATCATTGTAAAAAAAATCGTGCAACATTGACAGTGAGTGCAAGCCTAACCCTCGGACATTGCATATTGCAACCATTCATCGACTAGGTACAACTTTTGTCGTGGATGCGAATCAAACACTCGACTATTGCAAAATTCATGTGTAGTTAGATGAAGACAATCTCTATAGAAAAATATAGCTCTCACTGAGATCTACAACTTTATAGTTGATAACCGTTTCATTTAAAACTATCTAGTAAACTAGATGACTAATATATAATATTATGAGAAAAAGTTTAAAAGGAGAACTTATCTTGCTTGAAACAAGAAGATAGATAAGATGGGTTGGTTAGCGGAGGAGCTTATGTTTAAGTGCTTGTTAGTATGATGAGAAAAAGTCTCCCACCCGTGTTATCCATATCAAGGATTGTGGTGCATATATACCAATTGGAAGGTGGGCCCTAAGTGTGGAAATATATATATTTTTTACGCCAAAACAAAATACTTTACTATATTTCACACCAAACAATCAAATCTATACTCGCATGATAAAACCAAGGGTCTCTAGACCCGACGGATAGGAAAAACCTCTCACCCATGTAATCAATATCAAGGATTGTGGTGCATATACCAAGTTCGAGGTGGGACCTAAATGTGAAAAAATGTTATATTTTACACCAAAATATTTATGTTTTGTGTTCAAGAATTATGGCCCATGCGAGTTGTGAGGTGGACACTAAGTGTGAATTTTTTTCTACATTTTATATCAAAAGAAACTATTTAAAATATTTTACACCAAAAACAATCGCATGTATGCTCACAAGAAATAAACGGCGGTTTACCTATGTAATCTACAATAAGAATTGTGGTGCATACTGTGAGATGGGTCCAAAATATGAAAATATTTTTTTTCTCATATGTAACAGAAAAACAAAATATGTTCCTATATTTTACACCAAACAATCGCATCTATGATTTAGAAATAAAAGAGGGATTCTAAACCTAATGGGGAGAAAAACCTCTCACTCATGTATAAATCCATTATTGAATGCTACATAACCTTTGTTGAATTAATAACTGAGGGTACCATCGGCAACATCCTGAATGGCTGACCTCAGGTGGTCGAGAGAAAGTTGTTGGTGGTTTACGCTCCGCCGTATGCTTGGTCCATGGCATTCCTATTTGCTGGTAAAAGCTAGGAATATGATAGTGATCATACCATAATTAAATTGAATATATCTCACTAAAAAATTGCTGAATAGATGATGAATTGCCTGTTGCTAATTTAGAATCATGGATAAGTACCCTGCAGATAAACCGAGACTATCCTACCATAGAGAGACGATCGGATCTATGAGTCCTCGTGTCGCGCGGCGCCGTCACCTTGACGAGCAACTTCAAGCTATCGGCTTCTCGCGCACGACCTCCCGCGTCCGGATGATGGAGTCGTGCCGCCACGCGAAGAGGGCAGCGATCAAATTGGAGATGTGATCAGGATCGTGAGCTGGTCGTTGCTTCTGTAGACGTGGGCTGTTGGCTAAAAGCGTTATGGGTATTTGTTGATTGCTATTGGTGGGCTCATTAGGATGGTGAATTATTACGACAAAGAACAAGTGAAATTGCATTTGTTTTGGGGAGGGGGGCTGTGCCCTGCTCGTCTCCCCTTTCGGACCATGGCCTCCTACTTCCCTGCAAACCTCTGCCTTCTACCTATAATACCCAGCCGGCCTCCTCCTCTCCATGGCTCTTCCAACCTTCCCGCCGACCTCCTGCCTCTTCATGAGCATGTATAATGACACCCACGACAAGTCGGCGGTGATGGATGTAGGATGAAAAATATAGGTGGGGCAAATGTAAAATCCTTTTTATCTACCGTTGGCAAAATACAACACAAACTAGTTAAACTATAAGAACACAACAATAACAAGTACATTACTTCATGATCACATCCATTGGATATTCAAATTACCGACAAAAATCATGAAAAATTACCCCATCTACAACATCACATACGGGTCAAAATATTAAAAAAATGCTCTATACTTTAACCAAGACATAAATGGGCTTTAAAATTTTAGGTTGGGCCGAGGCCCCACTAGTTACCCTCATAGTGGGTTCGTCCCTGCACTACGGTGCACCACCTCTGCCACTTGAACTCTGCCTCCTTCCCCATCACGCACTGCAAGAAAACGTCAATCTTTTGTCGATCAAAATTATTTTCGTCGGTTTACGAAAAGCCAACCAAACTTCAAAGAAACTTCATCGGCCAGGGCATAACTGTAAAAAATGTATATATTTTTGTCAGCTTTTTGCAGAAGTAGTTAAAATATAATCACCTACCGTCGCCACAAACTATATTCGTCGGATCTGTTCTGTTGTTCTACCTTACATTTTTGCTAGATACAAAACAATAAAATAAATAATATTATATTATATATATATAAATATAAAATCCAGATGTTGATGAAATAGATATTATCCAAATGCATTTACAATTACGAGCCGTGATATTCCTTGATTGATGTTTATATCTGAAACAGTGATAGTGTTACTGGGTACTAAGGAAGGCATTTCGGAAAACATAAATAATCTGGAGGAGTTAGCAAAGATGCCGGAATTAATGGGCAGAAGAAAGACCTTGGCGAGTGGTTACAGGCTTTGGAAGTTTGGATATGCATGGTTTTGAACAAACTTTGTACTCACTCTCATGCGCACTGCTTTGTATATTATTATATTATATGCACTGTTGTATATTGCTTACTCTGTTAATTTTGATAGAAGTGTGTTTGGTAGATGTGCCCAATGGTTAACATGACATTTATGTCAACTTGTGATGAACTTGGTTGCTGCTTCTAATGGATGTATGCGGTGATATAATTTAATGCTTCAAATTTGCTGCAAATTTTGTAAACTTTTCTATGTTTATTTATTTATTATATTATATT
>SPJY01014331.1:782034-809792 GCA_005191435.1 Raddia distichophylla
CGAAAAAATATAACAATTTAGAAAAGAATATAAAAATCTAAAAAATCTAAAATATAATAAAACAATTATTAAAAAATAAAAAAGTAAACATAAAAAAATCAAACAACCAGAAAAATTCAGGTAGACAGGTGCATCGGGTGAACTGAGGTAATGAAGATGAGGTAGACCTAACCAGAGCAACGAACAACTACTGCTAGTGAAGGTGATGTAGACATGCGCATCAGGTCAGGTAGAATTTTTTTCATGGTTTTTTAATATTTTTTGAATTTTTTGAGTTTTTTATATTTTTTGAATTTATATGATTTTTTATTTTTATGGTTATTCTCATTTTTATATGTTTTTTGAATTATTATAAATTTTTTATGGTTTTTCTGAATTTTTTATAGTTTTCCTGAATTTTTTTCCTGATTTTTACATGCCATATCAGCGCCACGTCAACGCCACGTCATCATCTAACGGTGGATATAACAGCTCAGGGGGTTCCGTGCAAACAGTGCCAACTTCCAGGGTGCTCCGTGCAAACGGTGCCAACTTCCAGAGGACGATAAAGTAAAATACAAGTTCCGAGGGCTAAATGAAACAAGGTGCCAACTTTCGGGGGCTACAGTGCAATTTACTCTAAATCATATGTGCAGTTGAAGTATATGGATAATAATATCACGTAGGAAAAAACAAACTAAATAAACGGAGCACTGAAAATAAGCTGCCGATCTAAAACAAGGAGCAAATTCATGAGCTCTTCAAGCAAACAGCATACTATATATATAAAAAAAAACTAAAACTCCCAATGGCACAAAAACAAATTAAATCGGTTTTTCACAGCAGATCGAAGCTACCAGCACGGCTTTGAACGAATATCTACTGAAATTTACTCGACGTTGTGCCAGATCTAGAAAATTTCCGGGCTAATCAGATATCCAGTCCATTATCTGTAGCCCTTAACAATTAGGGAAAATATTCAGTGCACAAGACTTCTCAGTGCACAAATGCAAAAAACGAATCTCAGCCCTTCATCTTAAAACCAACGGTACACTCTGCTCTCTTCTTCTACTGGAGCCTACACAGTTGGGTGTATAACGTGAATGTGCTAGCTGAAATCTTGTGCACAGTTGGGTGTAGGAGAAGAGGGCCAAGCCGTTGGATTTAAGATGAAGGCTGATATTCGTTTTTTGCACTTGTGCCCTGAGAAGTCTTGTGCACTGAATATTTTCCCTAACAATTATTCCCCAGAAGCATCAATTGAGATCGTCGATCTGATGATGCATACCTTCATATCCTAGTTTGAGACGCCGAAGTCCAAATTGGAGATATAAAGCTTGGTGCCAGTCTCAATAGCAGAGACCCTCCCGCCGCCGCCAGATGCAGCGACCGCCGAGTACATGTCGTGCTGCCACACCGAGTCAGGGTCCTGGATCGCGTCACACCATTGCAAGAAAACCACCACTGACCATCCTCCATCTTCGACAAAGACGGAACAGCCCTCCCGCCTCGACGAAGATGGAACAGCCCTTCCTCGCCACCGACGGGGCAAACCCTTAGCTCGTTCGATTCGTTCCCTGACCTCCTGAAGGCGCGCCCTATTCCCTGACCTCTTGAAGGCGCACCTGTTCGGCCCGACGCCTCCGCCGTCGCCGCCAACGGCGGCCCTTGCGGCGGCGGCCACCCCCGCCGGACGAAGGGTTGTTGCTCTTGATGATGTCGTCGAGCGTCATGTCCAGGGTCTCCGCCATGGCCGTTCTCGCGCTGGCAGATCTCCCCACGGCGTCAACGAAGCCGGCGTG
Organism: Raddia distichophylla; assembly: GCA_005191435.1. NCBI lineage: Eukaryota > Viridiplantae > Streptophyta > Magnoliopsida > Poales > Poaceae > Raddia > Raddia distichophylla. Next base: position 783,816 of record SPJY01014331.1, read on the forward strand.
CTCGGCGCCGTGGCTGGGGTCGGAAGGGACGATGTTGGGGATGGCGCGCAAGCGGACGCCGGGCGGCGAGGAGCCAGAGGGGGAGAGGGGCGGAGCCGCTCCTCAGTGACGACGGCAGCAGGCTGAGGCCCTAAGGTATGTGTTGTAGCCGGGCGATGAGAATGGGGAAAAAGAAGAGGAGTGAGGATAAGAGAGCGAAAGGTAAAACTGGTAAAAAAGGGAGCGGCACCCAGGATTTGAGCCTGCGCCTCCCTTGCCGTTATTTTACCGAAAAATGCTTTTATATATACAGTCTGAATGGACGGTAGGATCTGTTGTATATTGCTTACTCTGTTAATTTTGATGGAAGTGTGTTTGGTAGTTGTCCCCAATGGTTAACATGACAATATGTCAACTTGTGATAGAACTTGGTTGCTGCTTCTGATGGATGTATGCGGTCGTATAATGCCATGAAATTTGCTGCAAATTTTTTAAAATTTTCTATGTTTTTTATTAATTATCTTATATTTTATATGTTCTTGAAGTTTTCAACATTTTTTTTTGGAAAATAATCCTCTATTTTCGTCATCTCTTTTGGCCGACGAAAATAGGTCACCACTAGCACTGTCATCGTTGTTGCCACATTAGCCGTGGTACTATTTTTATCGGCTTTGGCCGATAAAATAATCGCCACGTCAGCAGCCCATCACAGATCGGGGTATCGGATCTTATATTCGTTTGCCAAGTGGGCCGACGACGTCGGCAACTGACAAATATGACGATGAATAAATATATGCAAAAAAAAGATTTGATCAGTGGGTATTTGAAAATAATGTTGTTCTTTTTTGTAAATGCCAACATGTGATTTTTCTACTAGTTGTTTTCAGTAAGGAGGGTGACAAAGAAGGAAACAATAAGATGTGCCAATCTATAAAGTTCTACGCCACGGCTGTTACAAATAATAACTGACTATGGCCTTGTTTGTTTCAGATTAGATTAAATTAAATTAAATTAAATGAAAATTTGTTAAAGTTTGTAGTCATTCTTGTGTGGTTTTAAATAGTACTTCTTAAAGTTTGTAAAATATTTTCTTCATAATTTTTTGAACTCGTTAAAACCTATTTTGAGGGTGTCACAAATTTGCTACAGTAAAACACAACTCTACATTAATCTGAAACAAACAAGGCCTATATATGAAGATTTAATAAAAGACACATACCGAACCAATTTGTCTATGGGGAAATTCCTAGCAACGGGATCCCGTCTCTCGCATTCTCGCGCAGCGCCTCCGCGTGTTTCGCAGCCGGCGCGCCTTCCAGGTTCTGCTTTCCATGCATGTTGTGCGAGTAGCTGGGCAGGCCTTCTGTTGCATGCACTTCACACCGGTTGCATCTTGCATGTGCATCAGCGCATGTGCGTGGATTGCATGGAGTTCTTCAAGTAGTAGATTTTAACTAATAATTTTGTTTTTATTTCAAATGAATCCATTTTAATGCAAAATAAAATTTAAATTTTTCTAAAATCAAGATCAAGCTTTCATAACTTTTTTCATGAGTTCGTGATTTTTTATTAACCTTTTGTTTTAAAATAAAATTATACTTGATAATGTCTTTGATACTTGATGATTCTTGCCCTATACTTTATAATTTGACAACATCTGCTTGGTACTTGATAATTTCCTACACTCGACAATACCTCTGGTACTCAATTAGATACCCAACGTTGCGAAAGATTAAGATACACAAAAACCTCCTAATACTCAATCTAATACAATCGATCCCGGTACCTTCGACTCGATTTGATTCTCAATGATACTTGTGATATATATGATGATATCTTCATACGCAACGATATCCCCAACCCGATATTCCTCGATACTCATCCTAATACCTCCAACTCATTATGCCCAATACTCAAACTTATATACGTCAATACTCCCGATGCTCAAGCACTTAATATCCCTTATACTAAGCATGGTACCTACCTTTTGTGTTACTTGATGAGCTTTGATACTCAACGATATCCCAAATTTTTTAAGATGCTCAAGATTCAACGATATACTTAATGGTTCATCTCTAATACCTATATGATATCTTTATAATATTTGTCTTTGTGAATGAGTATAACCTTATTACAAATATATCATGATACCTACTTGAATTCAGATGACATATACATTGCTTTGATACCTACTTGAACGGATTATTTAAATGATAATTGTGGTGATATCTATTCTTTTATATCTAAAATCAGTGTCCAAAATTTTTGCATCTTGTGTTATTAAAGAGGCGAACGCCTAGCATCGGACGTCCGATACGAGCCAAACGATAGGACGTCGTGCGCTGCCCAGCAATCGGGATCGTGTGGCTGCGCAAAAGCTCCAACGACCGGTTGTTGGCCAGACGAGTATGTTGGTGATTGATAAGCGGCCCACCCCGAGGTAGGCCTTGGGCCGATTCCGTACCGGCCCACCGCACGTACGGGAGGACTAAACGGGCCACCATTGGCCGTACCAAGAGGAACGTCTAGCCCGCCAGGGTCATCCCCGGGCTTGACCAAGTCAACCGCGCCCCCAGCGGCGTCTCGCACCTCCCGGGCTATTCTTAGCCCGGAGGAGGGCCCCGCGGACAGCCCGTCTGTCCCTAGGCAGGTGACGACAGCTGTTATGTCCCACCACACTTTCCCCGCCCTTGACCGGGGAGAACTGCTCCTCGCCGTGGAATCCACGGCCCAGGAGGAAGTGCGCGGGCAGCTCGGTTTGTCGTTTGCCCCTTGGGTAGGCGACAACGGTTGTTACGCTACGCGATGCCCCCCAACAGGTGGCGCGGGGCTGGCTTGGTTCAGTCAATGCTATATTGGGGATAAAGGAAAATTGCTTTCTCCCTAAAGCAGGCTTCTCCCCCGTCTAAGCACTCCCAGACAAACACGTGTCCAGTACTGACCAGACCAGCTTCTCTCTGCAGGCCACAGACGAGACAGAGCCCCGGAATGAGACAAGGGCGCCGTCACTAATGATGGGCAAAGCAAAGATGGGCGCGGGCCCGCCGTATCAGCTCCAGGCGACCCGCCGCGCCTATAAAAGGAAAGGCCCCAGACACGCGCATCCGAAGCTTCCTTAGCAGCAGTCGTAGTCCTTACCCACTTACGTGTCCTACGTCCCCTTGTAAGCTCGGGACCGGCGCCTCTAGCCCAATCTCGGCACCCTTTGTACTGTTTTCCACCATATAATCAACGAAGGCTGGAGTAGAGCTATTACCCGGCAGTGGGGGCTCGAACCAGGGTAAAATTGCTTGTATCTTCAGAGTTTGTATCTTCCTCTGCCTTTCTCCTCTCCCCCTTTTTCTTTCTCACCGTACGAGGGATCTGTAGCTGGATCACCAAGTCGCACCAGGTGTAGTCCGGGAAGACCGCGCGGCCTGAGCCCCCGTGAGCTCGGCCGTCGCCCCAGGCTGCTGGGAAGGATTGTCGTTGGCCCTCACTCCAACTACAAATTCGTCTGCCAGTCCATGGACCCGCTGCCCTCCGAGGCGCGTTTCCCAGACACCGACAGAGTAGTTCTTATGTTTTCAATTAAACTTCTGATTTTTGTGTAAAATTCAAACAGTTTTAAATTGCACAAAATAATTTTTTATATTTTTTTGTGGCCATAAATTTGGCTGGGTGCTTTAATCCACCAACCGTTTGCACCAACGCATTCCTCGTATTTTTACTAACAAAACAAGACGTATGTTGCCATATAAACTTCAATCTTACCTAGTGAAACTTGGGTTTCGGCTGCTGAAACTTGGATTTCATACTCGTTAAGTTTGTCGAACTGTCAAGTTTCATCAAGTTTCAACAAGTTTTATCTAAGTTTTTTTCAAGTTTCATCAAGTTTCAACAAGTTTTATCAAGTTTCAACAGGTTTCATCCAAGTTTCATTAGGTTACATCCAAATTTTTTCAAGTTTCATCATGTTTAATCCAAGTTTCATCAAGTTTCAACAGGTTTCATCCAAGTTTCATCAGGTTACATCCAAGTTTCATCCAAATTTCATCGGGTTTCATCTAGTGCTCGCCTTCATCAATACGTGGGCCAAAGTTAATCAGCACACGGCCAAGTTTCACTAGTATACGTGTCAAGTTTCATAAGTGGGTTCTCCTGTGTTCACATCAAAAAAATTGAAAAAGTGAAAAAAAAATTAAAAAGTATTTAAAATGTGTTGCCCTCGATTCTAGAAGAATTATGAAATTTATTCCATGCATTTTGAACACTGTTTGAATTTTATATAAAAATCAGAAGTTTAATTGAAAAATTATCAAATGCACGTCTAGCCAACGTCCAGGGGAATGGGTGGCTGATCGGACGGTCACCGCTGGTCCGATGCGCGCGCGTATGTCCGGACGTTCGGAGTCTGTGCGCCGCCTATTAAAGAACTAAAAAGGAAAAAAAATGAAAAAAATTACGCCGCTCATCTAGCGTGAAATGTAGGAACACGCGGCGCGGAACACACTATGACACTAAGGACTTGTTTGGAAGCCTAGTTTCCGATCGAGATTCCGGCCCATTGCCCGGGCCGAAGCTTGTTTGGAAGCCCACGAGGCCACGAGACAGCAAAATGCTGCCCCAATCCCGTTCCCTTCCCCCATGGAAAAGCCCTCACCTCTCTGGACTCCAATTTTCTCCTGGAGGCGAAATATTTTTTTTCCCGTGACTCACGAGTCCTCGTCTCCTCGATTCCTCGTAGCCTCCGCCACCGCCGTCGCTCATCGTGTCCGCCCCACCGGCCCCGCCGTCGCTCGCCGCGTCCGCCCCCGCCATCGCTCGCCGTCAACGCCAAGCTCCAAGCCTCCAAGCCACCATGGTCCGTGGAGTCCACCGCAACGTCGTCGGCGACGCCCACCTCGCCTCCATCCAAGATCGCGGACATCCAAGATGGGTAGGCCTGCTTCGATTCGGAGGCCTTGAGAACGACGACTGCCAAGCCAACAAATGCGTCGTCGACCATGGAATCTTGATGCGGCATCTGGACCACGCCCTGTGCAAGTGCTTGTCTTGAGAGAGATCGACTGGTGTTCCACCCTATCCTGATGCACAAACGGCAACAATCACTTGACAACTGGTGTTTCATTCCTAGTTTTTTTTTTATCGACAGTAGCTAAATGAGCGCTAATGCGCAACTCAGTTTTTTCCATGCGCTGCGTAGAACGCACGGACGGGAAGCCCGGTTTCTTCAGCGCGGCGCGAAACGGACTGACGCAGAAATCGTTTTTTTTTTCCAGCCCGGTTGGCAAGTGGCAACGGTGTCCCATGCGGTAGTGAGACCCTTTGTATTTTTTTATTGTTCTTACTCCATCGTCATTTTGGTTGGAATTGCCGGAAGAGGCTAGAACCTTATTTTCTACTGCCACCGATTCTTAAAAACATAATGTTTGAACATTGACATGGTATTTAAAATACAGCTTTGACCACTAATGCAATTCATTAACAGAATATGCAAGAATTACGATACTATGAACAACGCAAATCAGTAGCTTTTTCTAATATAATAATTACAAGTTTCAAATCATGTGCCTTAGAGAGCGCCTCTTCTAGAGTGTTCTAAGCTAGCTGCAGGGAGCAGGCCGGAGTGGAAGTTGGAAGGCGTAAAAGTCTCTAGGAGAAAAAAATCATTAAAGGGCTGCGAAAGGCTAGCTGGGCCGAAAAGCCCAGTAGTTAGGTCACCACCACCAGCAAAAGTCTAGCCCATAGTAGTGGCAGCAAGGGCGACCTCAATAGGAGCAGCATGGGCCGAGAAGGCAGGGGAGAGACCGCACGGTCCATGCAGAGGCCCACAGTTGATGAATGAGGTGAGCAGACGATTTTTTCGCAGAAATTCTTTGATACGGTATCCCGTCCGCCAGCCTTGCAAACGGGATAGGCGCTCGCCGTTCGTTCTGCGCAAATCTTGACGCAGCCGTTCCAACGTGGGGGCGAGGTAGCGACAAAATTTTTCACGCGCTCGCTGGATCGCTGGCCCATTCATTTTTCTGGATGTGCTTCCAACGCACCACGCGGGTTTAATTCCTCCGATTTTTACTGGGTAGTTGCATGTACGTGTTTTGCATGGCTTCCTTGTAGCTTTTTTTTTTATTTTTTAATTTAATAATTTCAATTCTATTTTGTATTAGGTTTTTAACACAAAATAAAATTCATATCTTAATTAAGGTTCCCCTCTTTCTTTTTCTCCTTGTACTAGCATTTATTTTTAAAAAGTATATTTAATATTCAACTAGACTTTGGCGCCTGATACTTTGATGATAATTATGCATTACTTTTATATTTTTGATAATATGATACCGTACCTCCATGATATATGAAAATCGACGATACCAACAACATGATACTGTCAATATCAATTTTTTTATTTGCGCTATATGATATCCTTATGATGCCTTTTTTCGATACTAAAAGTTGATGATACCATCAACCTGATACCACCGATATCGAAATTTTTTTATTTGTGATATACGATATCCTTACGATACCTTTTTTCGATACTAAAACTCGACGATACCACCAACCTGATACCACCGATACTAATTTTTTTTTTGTTGTGATATATGGTACCTTTTTCCAATTCCGAAACTCGACGATACCACCAACTTGATACTCGATGATTTTTTCTGATCCGATGCTTGAATTTTTCACCCAATACTTTTGATCTGGTACTTGATTTTTGACCCAATACTTGATGATACTCCTAATCCGTTACTTATTTTTTTGACCCGACAATCGATGATACATCCGATAATCGACGATACCACCAACCTAACATCACCTGATACTACAACTTTGATACTGCTCCAACTTTGATACCACTCTAACTTTGATTCTACAATTTTGATGCATGATACTACATACCTAAAACTCCAACTTTGATACTGCTCCAACTTTGATACTACAATTTTAATTCATGATACTACATACCTGATACTACAACTTTAATACTGCATACATGACACTCCAACTTTAATACTACCACTTTGATACATGATGCTACATACCTAATACTCCAACTTTGATACTGCTCCAACTTTCCTGATACTACAACTTTGATACTGCTCCAACTTTTGATACACTTTTTGATAGATGATATTACCAACCTAATACCCTTTTTATGATATATGATACCCTTATGATACTTTTTTCGGACGATACCACCAACATGATACCACCGATACCACCATTTTGATATCGCTGATGCTGATACTTTTTTGTTTCTGATATATGATACTCTTATAATACCTTTTTCTGATACTGAACTCGACGATACCAACAACCTGATACCACCTGATATCGGTACTTTCCTGTTGTGATATGATACCCCTTATGATACCTTGTTTTGATACTGAAACTCGACGATACCACCAACTCAATACCACCGATACTCCGACATCCAAACTCGACGCTTTGTTTGTGCTTTATGGTTTTTTCCGACACCTCAACGATACCATAGAACTCGACGATACCGCCAATCTGATACCACCAATACTACCCTCCAAAATATGATATTGCATAATTGATACTAATAACCGATGCCTAAAACTAAAAAGGAAACAAAAAAAGGAAAAAAATTACACCGCTCATCTAGCGTGAAACGTAGGAACACGCTGCGCGGAACGCACAATATGACACTAAGGACTTGTTGGGAAGCCAAATTTCTAATCGAGATTCCGGCCCATTGCCCGGGCCGAAGCTTGTTTGGAAGCCCACACAGCAAAACGCTGCCCCAATCCCGTTCCCTAATTCCCTTCCTTCCCCGGGGAAAAGACCTCACCTCTTCACGCAAAATTTTTTTTCCCGTGGCTCGCGAGTCCTCGTCTCCTCGATTCCTCGTAGCCTCCGCCACAGCCGTCGCTCATCGTGTCCGCCCCACCGGCCCCGGCGCCCCGCCGTCGCTCGCCGTGTCCGCCCCCGCCATCGCTCGCAGTCAACGCCAAGCTCCAAGCCACCATAGTCCGTGGAGTCCACCGCAACGTCGTCGGCGACGCCCACCTCGCCTCCATCCAAGATCGCGGACATCCAAGACGAGTAGGCCTGCTTCGATTCGGAGGCCTTGAGAGCGACGACTGCCAAGCCAACAAATGCGTCGTCGACCATGGAATCTTGATGCGGCATCTGGACCACGCCCTGTGCAAGTGCTTGTCCTGAGAGAGATCGACTGGTGTTCCACCCTATCCTGATGCACAAACGGCAACAATCACTTGACAACTGGTGTTTCATTCCTGGGTTTTTTTTTTATGGACAGTGGCTGAATGAGCGCTAATGCGCAACTCAGTTTTTTCCATGCGCGGCGTAGAACGCACGGACGGGAAGCCCGGTTTTTTCAGCGCGGCGCGAAACGGACTGACGCAGAAATCGTTTTTTTCCAGCCCGGTTGGCAAGTGGCAACGGTGTCCCATGCGGTAGTGAGACCCTTTGTTGTTCTTACTCCATCGTTATTTTGGTTGGATATATTGCCAGAAGAGGGTAGAACCTTATTTTCTACTTCTTGAAAATATAATATTGTTTGAACATTGACATGGTATTTGAAATACAACTTTCACCACTAATGCAATTCATTAACAGTATATGCAAGAATTATGATACTATGAGAAATGCAAATCAGTAGCTTTTTCTAATATATTAATTACCAAGTTTCAAATCATCTGCCTTAGAGAGCTCCCCTTCTAGAGTGTTCTAAGCTAGCTGCGGGGAGCAGACCAGAGTGTAAGTCGGAAGGCGGAAAAATCTCTAGAAGAAAAAAATCTAGAAGAAAAAAAATCATTTAAGGGCTGCGAAAGACTAGCTAGGCCGAAAAGCCCAGCAGTTAGGTCACCTCCACCAGGAAAAGTCTGGTCCACAGTAATGGCAGCAAGGGTGCCCTCGATAGGGGCAACATGTGCCGGGAAGGGCAGGGGAGAAACCGCACTGTCCATGCAGAGGCCCACAATTGAGAATGAGGTGAGCTGGCGATTTGCCATCTCCCCTAGACCTTGCCGGTTTCCCTTGCCTCCGACAACTATCCTAGCTCCAAAGAAGGGGGAAACTAGCTGGATATATGGCGGAGCTGTGTACATTACTAGATATTAGTTTCTCTAGTAGATCTAGGTGTTCTCCATCGATGTATGATTGAGAAGAGCTTTTGGTGCTAGGTGTTTGCCCCGGTGATGGCGGCTTGGGCGTGTTCATCGGTGCAGAATGCCGGAGCTTCATCTTCCTCCCTGTGGCACGCGGTTGACTGTGAGGTGACGGCGTAGGGGTAGATTTGGGAAGGGACCAGAGGCGCCCAACCCGAGGTCTGATCCACGACATCGGCTTCGGCGATGGAGGTGGCGACCCGTGCCTCGTTGATGATGCCAACAACCTCCAATACGGTGGTGGTGCTGCGTCGCCATCTGCTTCTCGCAATGGAGGAGCCACCGCTGCTCCACAATTCATGACCCTCCCACTTTGGGTAGGGGTTGGGTTCTTATTTGTTTGTCGGTTCAAATCCCATGTGTGAATAAAGACGTGGAGGATATTCATGGCGACGACAGCGACGACGGCGGACAGCGGATGGCAAACGATGCACTCCTTCCTCACGGTGTTCGGTGGAACGGACTGGATGCTTTGTTTCAGTGTTGCCATGAGAGACTCGAATGTAATTTTATTATTCCTCACGGGTAAATATGTAAGGGTTTGAAGCTCTGTCTGTTTGAGTAATATATGAAACAAGCTCATGTGCCATAGGAATTGGGCCTGTACGCGTTGTCAAAATGGCCATGCCAGCGATGTGATGCACGTCTGGTTGTACAGGAGTTGTCAAAAAGATACATACTTCAAATGGGCCTTGTTATTTTCAGATTAAGTTAAATTAAATAAAATTTTGTTATTTTTTCACAAGCTAAATGATGTAAGTGTTTTTTAGTTATTTTTATGGAGTTTTAAATAATTCTTTTAAAAGTAACTATTTTTTTGTACTTTCTAAGACCTCTCATAAGAAGTCACAACTTTTTCAGATTAAAACTTTCAACAACTTTAAGTCGAAATAAACAAGACCTGGGTGTAGCTAATTCATAATTGAGAACTAAGGATAGTTCAGCTGGTAGCATTTGGTTCTGAGTTGTGAGTGCTATAGACCGAAGGTTCAACTTTCGATTCTCAATTCTCTTTTTTTTTCTCAAGATTTTTCGTTTCTGGTCTGTGTTTAGGACCTCGTATCCCTAATTTTTTATTTATTACTATTGGATTTATTTAAAAAAAATACTTGGCCTAGTAATTTGCTCTATTATCTTGGTTGTTAACTAGAGTTTCACAAGCAAAGAGCCGCCGGGGAGAAGAAAAAAGAGAACCGAGCACCGCCGCAGGTCAGATCGAGATTCTCTTCATCGACGGTCTCGGGTGATCGGTGGGAGAAGACGACATTGGATCCGCGGTGGGAGAAGTATTAGATTTTGCTTTGTTAACCTAAGTCTTCGTTCAGATTAGCCGACAAAAGACTGGAGTGCACCATGGATGAAATAAATAACAACGTACAATTTTCTACCTCAGAACTATAGATAATATATGTCATTTAAGCATTAATCAGGCGTTATAGTGTAGTCGAAACAATCGTCCTTTGCATTGCAAGGTCCTTGGGTTCGATCCCTTATATCCTTGCTTTTCTTTTGTTTGTTTCCCCTTTCTATACCCTTGCTTTTTTTTTTTCCTTCATTCCCCCTATTTTTCTAGAGGACCAAGGACTAGGGGTGCAAAATGGATATGAATAATCAGAATTTTTCGATATCCTTATCCGAATAGGAAACGGATACAAATACGGATACTATCCGGATATTTTTCAAGGATATGGATACGGATATGGTTTCGTAAAAAGAATCGGATACAGATACGGCCGTATCCGAATTGTAATGGTGGTCATGATGGAACGTGGAACAAGTGTTGACTGTATTTCTAATTAAGTACTTATTGCTCGTTTTGTACGTGATGCTTGATATATACATATATATATACCCCATGCTTCTAAGAGTCAGTGACTTCAAACTAATGTAAGGCCTAAGGGATAGATGTTGGCATGTTGGATTGTTTTTTCGCTAATGTGCTGAAGTTGTAGGATATTCGTATCCGACTGAGTTGAGTAGATATCGGGTCCGTATTCGTATTCGCTATGCTATCCGATTCATATTCGTATCTGAGAGTTATCCGAATCCGTATCTGTATCCAAAAAAATGGATACGAATATGATAATGGCGCTATCCGATCCGTTTGCACCCTTACCAAGGACAGTGCGGGTGGTTTCTCCTTTTTTTTCTAGGGCAGTGCAGACGGTGGTGGGTTGCCCTTTTTTAAAAAAGAAAAGAAATGAATTTTGTAGATACAAATAATTTTATCTAACTAAAGATTTATTGAGAACTTATAAAAATATCAAATATATAAAAGGAACTCATATATAAATTTAAACTTTGCTTTTAATTGTGCTCAAATTTTTGTGATGGTGTTTTGACAGCCTAAGAATTATCGAGAACTACGAAAAATATTTGGATTGTTTTTTCGCTGATGTGCTGAAGTTGTAGGATATTTGTATCCGACCGAATTGAGTGGATATCTGGTCCGTATTCGTATTTGCTATGCTATCCGATTCATATTCGTATTTGAGAGGTATTTGAATCCGTATCTGTATCCGAAAAAATATGGATACGGATATGGTAATGGTGCTATCCGATCCGTTTGCACCCCTACAAGGACAATGCGGGTGGTCTCCTTTTTTTTTAAGGGCAGTGCAGACGGTGGTGGGTTGCCCCTTTTATTAAAAGAAAAGAAATGAGTTTTGTAGATACAAATAATTTTATCTAACTAAAGATTTATTGAGAACTAATAAAAAATATCAAATATATAAAAGGAACTCATATATAAATTTAAACTTTGCTTTTAATTATGCTCAAATTTTTGTGATGGTGTTTTGACAACCTAAGAATTATCGAGAACTACAAAAAATATGAAGAAAATTAATCAATTCTAAAAAATAGAAGGAACATTCAACATTTTGTGACGTTGTTCGAGGGTGATCATCGATGAGTGTAACACATGTCGATGTGTCACCCTCGAAGGTGAATTCATAAATCTGCCACTAGAGCGCACACGTGTGTGTGCGTGTGGCAGGACGAGCTTGTGCACACTTTTCTTATACCCTCTAAAAAACTAATTCAAAATTACCTTGATATTCCTATTTTTTTAATCACTACTGCATATTTGTAAAAAATAATAGGCCTAAGCAGAAGAAAAAAAAAAGAAAGTTGAGCGTCCGCTACCGCAGATCCAACTGGGATCCTCTTCACCGGTGGCCTCCGAGCGGTTGGTTGGAGGAGATGTCGTTGGAGCTGTAGTAGGAGGAGTTTTAGTATTGGATTTTGCTTTGTCAACCTAAGTCTTTGTTCAGATTGGCCAATAAGAGACATCTCCAGGTCGTTTGTGGCGTGGATGTGGAAGGGAAAGAATCTCGACGCGGGATCTACTCCACGTGGCGTCGGCGACATGCGATTCAAATCTTTTCGCCGGAGGTTTATTCAAGACAAGAGAAGTTGAAGAAAAGAGAAATATACGGGATGCATTTAGCAGTCTCGATGATGACAATGACTATGTCCGGTAGCGCGTGCTTGATTCATCCTTCTCGATTGTGGCCATGCTCACAAGTTTTTTCAAGTCTATTATTGGTATTGATCTTCAATTATGTCTCCATGTGAGGATGTAGTTAAAGGATATGAAGTGGGCAGCGATACGAATGACGACGATCTTTGGATTCGATGATGACCGAAACCGGAGTGAAGCTTGATGCATTAGTTGTTTCCCAATTAGGTTCTACGAACTTTTTTCTGTTTACACAAGTATCTAATCTTAGTTGTTAACTTAAATTATGTTGGTGGGCTCTACGAAAAGCCCACAAAATCGACAAGTGGTCAATAAAAGCCCAGTATTTAAGGTTAGTGTCCAATTCGTCCTGAAGTTTAGTCCAGACGACCCAGCTTTTTCAGGTCTAGCCTAATTCGAAGAACACGTATTCTCCAAACATGGTATGCACACACCCAGCCCTACTTGGGTGGGTCTCATTAGAAATTACACATTTCTACTATTAACTCTTGTTTTAATGATTTTGCTTTTGCTTTGCAACAATTACTCCATTAAATTACTAAATTTAACTGGACGTTTTCCACTATTTTCGATGTTCATTACTGAATATTGCATCATACTTTAATGGGCCAGCCTTAGATCAGCTTGGTCACAGTGTGACACACTATAACCCTCGTTGGCTCAATCATTGCCGTCACTCTGGAAGACCCAAAATATTTGTGTTTCAAGGTGGGTTTGTAGGTCTCATTTTATTCAGCTATAATATTTCGATGATGCTTTCCGAACTACTACTAGTTCAGTGTCCTCGCTCATTCAAGTGAACAGATAGGATTATTTTGATCAGATATGTGATATGTCATCCAAATATTTCTACAGTACTATCCTGAGGGCCAAATCATCTACTAATCTGTTTGCGTGTCTGATTGTTACGTTGTACTCCAGATGTCTTGAGTACTTCAGGTTGTCTGAGCGTATACCTAGTACTTCAGGTTGTCTGATTATTTTAATTAGGTTGTCTGATGTAATAATACTAGGCACGTTCCTAGTATTAGTACTCTTCGTTGTACGCAGACAATAAATTGTTACGTGTCTGAGTAGTATACTAGGTAACGTTCCACGTTTGCTTTCAGGTCTTCCAGGTGAGAATTTTCAGCGAAAAATGGCGGCGGAACATGTTTGCTTTCAGGTGTCAGGAGAGGCCTAAAACATATCGGCTCGTCTACGTACACCGAACATTCAAATCCGAACATTGAAATAAGTCCATTTTACGCCTGTCAACAATCTAAAAGACTGCATTCTATACCTTAAACTATAAAACTGGATATTTAACACCATCACCTATCAAAATCGAGCCACTTTATACGCTCAGTGTTTTAGGATGGAGATTTTGGTGATGTGACATCCAGTTTCATCAAGTTGCATGTATATATGGCCTAATTGTTGATTTTTGAACTAGAAAACTAGAAATAATCTTGAAAATATTTTAGTGCATAAGAGTAAAAAAAATAACTTTAGAAAAAATAATGTATAAATGTATAAATTAATATAAACTTCAAAAGGTGGATATATTTCAACTTAAATTTTTTCAAATAAAATGAATATTGAAATTAATGAGTATATTTAAACTATTTTTGCAATCAGTTTCAACCAGTTTTAACATTTTTTAAAAACAAATTTTCTTAATATCGTTATCCACCAAAATATTCTTCAAATTTTATCCATAATTTTTGGAGTGCAAAAATCACTAATCATGAAACTTATATCGGTGGTGTGGAAAAAAAAAACTAGATGTCACGTCACCAAAACCACCCTCCTAAACCACCAAAGATGGTAAAATGATATAGTTTTGATAGAGAAGGATGTTAAATAACCGTTTCGTAGTTTGGGTGTAGAGTGGAATTTTTAGATAGTTGAGATATGTAAAATGGACTTATTACTTATTTATTATTATACCCTTTTTTAATAAAGGAATAATTTCAAACTCTGCGTCCATGACATATATAACCAATATCAGTTCAAAACAATACACAGTGTTAAAATCACAAAAAAACTGTCATAATAAGAGAAATTAAAAAAACACTAAGCAGTAATCTTGGTATTCGCTCTCCAATAGTGCTTGAAAAATAAAAGCATGGCAATAACGTCAAGAGAGTGGCTATCACGTAAAAGGGGTTGTTGACTAATTTAAAACAGCTTTATAAGCAATTTTAACGGAAAGATCTAATTACCGTAATGGTACTTAATTCAAGTTAAGAAGGCTTATTCCTGTTATGCATACACATAAATCAGGTAAGTGTTGAGAATGAGTATATTAACCCCCCACCCCGTCCCATCATCTCTAAGCACTCTATTCAATATGTACATATAGGAAATATAGGCTAATAAAAGTAAAATATTTATTAGGGGTTTAGAATGAGCATTTATAGGGGTTTATAGGAAATATAGTTCTATAGTGACGAACAAGTCCATTATAAAAAATGTCTTATATTCTTGAACTGGCGAAGTATTATGACTTTTCACCGACAAAGGAAAGCGCGTACGTGTTTGTTTTTGTGTCTCCAGATGTTGTACTCCTATTTATATCTAATCCATAAACTTAATATGATTATGGACATGTACATATATAGCATGGCTTTAGTTGGACTAGAAGTGTCTCGACAAACGTAAATACTATTTTCATAGATATTTAAGAACAACACGTGTTTTCGACTGGAAAGATGAGTACTACCAACTATCGAGAGGTAGCCAGCAATTATAGTATAGCGGTGTTTAGGCCTGTTTGGTTATCCACATACTAAGTTTGTCAACAAATGGTACATTTTGCCAGAGCCAAAGCTTTTAAAGGAAAAAAAATTGGAAACGTTGGATAAAATGCGGTAAATTTTGCTCCCAATCAAATCTATGTAATGGAGCAATTGATCATCTTGCGTGCTGATTTTCATGTGATGAAAAATGGCTGTTGATGGGCATGAAAGCATGCGTGCAAACAAATTACGCGTAGACATGCTTGCAAATCACAACACCCAAAACTAAGAAGGGTCGTCCAATCAAGTTGCAGGAAGGAACAGGAAGCAGCGGTACGTGTACAGGACGTGGGGAACATGGAAGGACGAAGGACGGAAGGAGTATGAAGGTACGGAGTTCGTACGGACGAGGTGTGTAAAGAGACGTGGCATTCGTGATTCAATTCATGGATAGATAGCGCTATCTGATGATCGAAATGCCCGAGCACATTGCATGTCTGGGACTAGCTAGGAACATAGGGGTGCCCGTACGAGCTACTAGGGCTTCTTCTCTTTTTTTTTTTGTTTGATTCTAATATTTGGCTTTAATGTGCAATGTGACTTGCTTTCAGCGTGAATCTTGTACGTTTGTACTTCCACCGATCTTAAATACTTGAATTTTATTTACTACGGCCATACCAAGGTAATGATTGTTTAATTAAACTAGTTGTGCTTTGCTACGAATTTTAAAAAATAAATGATGTCCTGCTGTGATCAATCTATTTGGTTCAATCTATGCTCATACACTCGACTATTTTTTGACTGTTTTTGACTGTTTTTTGCGCAGGTATTCGGATAGAGTTCCATGGTATATAGACTGCGTCACCTATATACCCTTAGATTAAGTAAACATATTAAAATCGAAAGGCAAATCAAATCACTAGAAAATATTTTTACTGATTTAAATCTTTAATATACAACACACTAGCTTGTTTACAATGTTCAGAATTACATACACTATACTACATGAATTTTGAGAGGTTGAAAAAGGTATAATTAGTTTGTTACGATGGATAATATGGTAGGTAATTTTAGAGAAAAGAATGGCATCGAATTGGTCAAGGCCAGAGTATTGAACTTTTTACAGTTTTAAATGTCACTACAAAACAACTACAATTTCGAAACTACCATTATAGGGGGTTTCAGCACATACCACTTCAAAATACAATCTCATGTATAAAAATATGGTTGGCCCCATGTCATTATCAGGTCTTCTTCCTCCTTCCCTCATCTCTCTCTATTCTTCACTCTTCTTTACAAGAGCTCTGCCGGCGATGAGGTCCTAGAGGAGTCCAAGTCCCTTCCTCGACCCGAATCATCGACTCTTGGTGAGGTCATGTAGGCTGCCCTCGCGCGCCTCCTTGGCTATGCGCGTGACTAACTTCCATGGCTGGTGTCCAAGCCCTCTGAGTCATGACGGTTGTGCGAGGCTGCGCAACGGCGGAGGAAGTGTCTTGCCGTGGGGCTCATGGTGCTACCAACTCGTCGTGTGGGCCGCGACCGCTAAAGTAGGGGAGATAGGGCAGGCCAAGAGTTGGGGGAGGTGGAGGAGCCATCGGAGTTGGGAAAGGTGGAACTGCCAGAATTGAAGGAGATGGGGCGGAGCTGGAGTTTAGAGAGAGAGTTGGGAGGGAAAAGAAAGTGTCGAATAGGCTTATGGAGAGGGAATGAGTGTATGATATGTGGGACCTAACAGGCAAATGTGTATTTTGGATTTATTTTGAACTCCTACATTCTAGAAAACCCTTGTAATGACAGTTTTGAAATCAAAGTCCTTTCGTATTGACACTTCCGTGAAATCATTGTTGTATAATGATATTTACAGAGAAAACAAGTGGAAAATGGTGAAGTTTATTTTGAACCGAAACAATTCGCGGTCAACGTGCCATGTATAGCGAGGCATGCGTGTTCGTTCAGTGTGACGGAATGAAATTTCCCTCTGAGGTACCCCTGCTCCAGTGGCAAAACATGAACACTGCAGCAAGCATGGAGCCATGGACACATGAAGAAATAAGAAACGGTTTCGCCAGAGACTTGCCCCAGGCACCGGCGAAGAAACTAGAAACCTACTCACCGAATGCGAAGACGAGACGACACTGCGGAACGTATGGAAATAGCCGGAACTGTCGAGAAAATCCAACAACAAAAGATGCATGGCAAATCCAACATGAATTTTGAGGAGCGGAGCAAGCAACCGGCACTCGTTTGCCAAAACAATCGAGCAAATTTCATTGCAGATGTAACCAATTTCGGGACGCGCCAACCACCACCACACATGCGGCCACGAAACCTCTAGGTTGTATTGTCCATGCCTCGTCTCCCTCCGCCGGCAACGTCAGCCGGCAGGGACCCAACCCAACCGAACCCAATTAATCACGAACAAAATAATTGACGAATGGACCATCCCACGCTAGGCATCAAACACCAGCGCCTACAAATCATCACGCACCACAGCGACCCGACCAGATGAAGAAAAGAAAATGAGGAAATGGAGATGGCAGAGCAGCCGAGCCGAGGAGGAAACCAGGGAAGGAGCAGGAAGAAGACAAGAAGAACCAGCTCAGAACGACGGGAACTTGGAGCAGCGTTGCTTCAGGTACACTGCGCAGCCGTCCTTGGGCACGATGGTCGGCATGTACAGCGGCTCGTCGCAGCCGTCCGTCCGGTCGCGGCGGAAGTCGGCGACGGACACGAAGAGCGCCATGAACAGCACCAGGTGGTTCAGCGCGTACCGCTGCCCGACGCACTGGTGCGGGCCGGCGCCGAAGGCCAGGAAGTTGCGCTTGTACACCACGTCCTCCCTGCGCGCCTCCGAGAAGAAGCGCTCCGGGTCGAACGCGTCCGGCTCCGGGAAGCCCTGGAACGACGACTCGTACACCGACGGGAACACGATGGCGCCCTTGGGGATCGTGTACCACTCCGTCAGCTGGAACGCCTCGCCGGCGATGTGCGGCACCATCGTCGCCGGCGGCCGGTGCCGGATGACCTCGCGCGCTACCGCCTGGGTGTACTTCATCTTCGAGATCTTGTCGACGGTGATGAGCTCGCCGGACTCTGGGGACCAGAGCGCGGCCACCTCGGCGCGCACGCGGGCGAGCACGTCTGGGTGGGAGTCGAGGGCGGAGACGGCCCAGCAGAGGGAGGAGGTGGACGCGTCCTGCGCCGCGAAGAGGAAGTCGAACAGGAAGCCCCCGAGCTCCTCGTCGTTGACGTGGGCAGGCGGTGGCCGCCCCTCCGCCGCTGCCTCGTCGATCTCCCGCACCGTCTCCTGCATCCAGTAGTCAACGAGGCACTCCGGCTCGCCGCCGGCGCGCATGCGCGTCTTGCTCTGGCGCACGCACTCGCCGAGCGTGCGCACCAGCCGCGCCACACCCAGCCGCGCGCGCCGGAATGCGAACCCCGGCAGGTCCACGGGCAGGGCCATGAGGCCGACATTGAAGAGGTTGTAGTCCCTCTCGAACCTCTCCCTCGCCTCCTTGGTCAAGTACGGCCCCGCGAACACCGTCTGGGAGGTCTCGAGGTTCATGTCGCGGCAGGGCACCCGTATCGGCATGGCCTTCCCGGCGGCGGCGCTCCGGTCGTCGAGCCACGTCCGGAGGTGGGCGAGGATGACGCGCTGCTGGATGGCGGCATAGGTGGAGAGCGCGCGCGGCGTGAAATTGGGGGCGATCCGGCGGCGCAGGTCCTTGTGGCCCTCGCCGAACATGTAGATGAGGTTGTGCTCGCCGAAGAGCCTCTTCCCGAACGGGTGGCCGATGAGGTGGAAGGCGTCGGGGCGGACGTTGGCGAACACGCGGTGCGACAGCTCGGTGTCGCGGATGAAGACAATGAACCGGCCGACCAGGAAGTCGGCGGCGAGCCCGGCGCCGGACTTGCTCGCCCGCGCCGCCTGCGCGTCCCAGAACGCGGTCGGGTCGCGGATCATCTTGGCGATACTGCCGAGGAACGGCACCACGAGCGGCGGGCCGGGCAGGGGCCCTTTCTTGCGGTGGTACGACAGCTGCTCCACCAGGAAGTAGAACGCCGCCGCCGCCGCCACGAACGGCGCCGCCGCCCGCAGGTCCAAGAAACCGGCAGACAGAAACTCCGCCATTGCCGCCGGGGAGCTCACGGCACACGGCTCAAGCTCTCCTCCCCCTCCTCTCCCTAATCTGTACACTACAGCGTCAGCGAGGACTAGCATCCGTATCGGTCTCGCAAAGACGGCATATTTATGCCATGTGTGGGGTGGGGAGAAGGAAAGGTCGGGATTGGAATCGGCGGTCAAAGGCTGGCTTGAACGAAAGGGGCGGCCTTTTGGGGCTGGCCGCCTGTGCCTGTGCCTGGCTGGCCCCCTGGGCTCGCTCGCGCGGGCGGATTGGCTGATGGCTGCCGCCTGCGGCACCCACGGTGGAAGAAACTAGGCGCTCGGGCGGGGCAAGGAGAAGGAGAAGGAGACGCGCGCGCGCACGGGGGAGCGGAGGGAGCGTGGCCTTGTGGATAGGGGATTTTCACGGGAATGCGAAGGGAGGAACGGGGATCCCAGGTAGGTGGCCACAGGAATGATGGGCGAACGGCGAACTGGCGTTTACCCAGATTCCATTGAAATTGTACACGTGGATGCGGAAGCAGTGCCTCCACCATCGGTAACAGTTCACCGTTCGAAAGGAATGATGGGCCAGATTGCCGGATTTGGGAGCAGTCCACTGAAGAACAAAGCCTGAAATGGTTCTCCATTCCTCGTCTACTTGGTGATCGGAGGCGCAGAGCTCTAGCCGCAGGCTCGCCGTGAGTGGAACCTGCGGCGGAGGGACAGCTCGCGGAGGAGGTGCTCGAGAGCAGGGATGGGCGCTGCACGGACCCCGATCACCAGTTCGGGCCCAGCTTGAAGTTTTCAAACCATGGTTTTACAATAACATAACCTGCTAGATGTTTTACCATAGGGAGGGACTACCCAACCCCAATGGACTACCCAACCCCAACGAGATCCCTCCCCCTCCTCTCGCGCAATACGCCGCCTCCTTTCTCTGTCCCTCCGTCGCCCCCAACGGTGCTCCGCGCATGTCCACCGCCCTCGCCGCCTCCTTTTTCCGCCCCGGCCGGCGACACCCTCACCATTGGCCGCTCCGCCACCGCCCACCCTAACCCGAGGGTGTGAGGTACGGTCCCCCTCCACCGTCGGCCAACCGCCTTCACCCTCTCCCCCGGCTTCGGCGGCGCCACCGCCGCCTCCGCCACCGCACCGACGAACCCCACCCACCGCTGTGCCGCTGCCTTCCCGGCCGAAATCTAAACCCGAACCCCACCCTGAACCCTAACCCGAACGGCCGGCGGCGAGGTCAACGATGGCGACAACAAGATCGGCTCCTTCTTCCTCCTTCCTCCTCCTCTACGACGAGCGCGGGGAAGGGGGAGACACGTGGCGTGCGGGGAGTGATCCCGTCCAGATCCCGTTCCCCATAATTTCTCTTTACCATAAATATTATGTTTTTTATGATTTTACCAAATCTCAGTAAAACCATGGTAGAATTACTAACCGTTTGGTTGCAATAGTTATTGTAGAACCGTATGTTTGTTTAGGTCATGTTTGGAAGTATGGTTTAGAAAAACCATGGTTTTCTAATACGTAGTTACAAATGTGTACATACAGAACCATGGTTTGAATTAACACTATCTAAATCATGGTTTTTCTTAAACTACAAACTGTTTGTTTGCATGGTTTATGTATGTTAAACTTTGGCCAAATACAATATAAGAGTAACAATCACAGCACTAGCCAATAGTCAAAGTTGAAAAAAAAAGAGATATATAGGATGGAGTTACAAAAACTCAAAAAAAACCGTGATTTTCACCAAATCAAAAGTTTTGGAACCACGCCTACACTTTATATCCAAACACCACACAATTTTTTAAGCTATGGTATTCTAAAAAACCATGATTTTGCTTTCAAAATATAAAATAACTATGATGCCATTTGATTGTGTTAGTTGAATCTATGGTTTTATATGCACACATTGTGGTTTCCATGGTCTTTTAAACAGAGTTTTCTCTAAACTTCGGTATCAAACAGGCACGACAACTTTAGCTTAAATTAAAGTTTTCAGTACTTAAAAAAAGGGAGGCACTATTTGAAAGGCGCCTGCAATTTCAGCATTTGTGCAGGCGCCTGCCACGTACATGCATGCACATCTCAGGTAAAAAAAATTCCACTATCGCAAAACATTTTTTCAATAAATGAAATGTGGAAAAACAGTAGAAATTTAGTTGAAAAACAAAATAAAATTTATAATAAATAGAAAACAAAATAAATCTATAATAAACGGAAAACAAAATAAATCTATAATAGATCAGACCTCGCACAAAAAATTCCACTATCACAAAATATTTTTTTTCAATAAATGAAAATGTGGAAAAACAGTCGAAATTTAGCGAAATTTTCAATTTCACTAATTGAGTGCTAACTATTGGATTAATCCAGACGCACCCAAGATCAAACGGCCGATAGCGCTCGCATGTAAGATCCAACGGTTGATCGCGGCACCTGTGCGTTTGGGCGACGCGCAGGCGCCTGCAAAATAGCAACAGCGAAAAAAACCATGGTTCGACAAAACTATAGTTTTTAAAATAAAGCTTTCTACACGTACCATGTTTATTATCTTGAAACTAGAAATATATTTTAATTTCAAACAGACCCTCGGTGAGCAAATGACGTTCGGTCAGGGAGGTGGAGGGGAGGCGTGGAGCAGCATTTAACAGTCGTCGCATCGCAACTCGCAGATAGAGATAGGTTGCGGATATCTCCGGCGGCAAAAGTTGGTACGGAGGTACGGAGGCTGCGGAGGCGAGGTTGAGCCGGCCCGCCTGCCTGTCAGCCTTGTTCTTCAATAACACGAGCTCGGCAAGTCTAGTCTAACACCGTAACACGAGTAACACGAGTGAGTAGTGACAGGAGTAAATAGGTTTGAGAAAGGTCGAGTAGGTTCGTATAAAGTTCCTAAGTTTGCATTTGAGTATATTCAATAAAATATCATTTATATAGGTAAAATAGCCCAAAACATCTCAACGAAGATCGAGCTCGAGCTCGGCTTGGGCAGACACGTCTCGAGTTCGTTTTGTGCTTATCTGCTTGGGCCAAATTCAAATCAAGATTTCTGCAAGTCGAATACGTATAGACCACGGACTCTTGCCCATAACTCGATACGTATAGACCACGGACTCTCGCCCATATATACATATACGTAGAGACCACGGACTTTTGACTCGATACGTATATACCATGGACTCTCGATAAGTATAGACCACGGACTCTTGCCCATATATACATATACGTAGATATCACGGACTCTTGACTCGATACGTATAAACCACAGAGTCTTGACTCGATAAGTATAGACCACGAACTCTTGCTCTTGCCCATATATACATATACGTAGAGACCATGGGTACTCTTGACTCGATACGTATATACCATTGACTCTTAACTTGATACGTATAGACCACGGACTCTTACACACAACTCGATACGTATAGAGTCCGTGGTCTATACGTATACGTATAGACCACGGACTATTGCCCACAACTCTTGCCCTTGCCCATATATACATATACGTAGAGACCACAGACTCTTAACTCGATACGTATAGACCACTGACTCTTGACTCAATACGTATAGACCGTGGACTTTTGCCCACAACTCGATACGTATAGACCACGAACTCTTGCCCATATATACATATACATGGGATTAATTTTTATTTTCCCATTATAAATCTTTCTAATTTTATAATTCTTCATAGACTAGAACTAACAAACTAGCACCCGTAGAGACCATGGACTCTAGCCCATATATACACGGGATTAATTTTTATTCCCTCATTATAAATCTTCCTAATAATTTTTTCTAATTCTTCCTAGACTAGAACTAACAGACACGTACGCCTCAATCATACATACTCATATATATGAAACATCTGCTCGGGCCAGACGGTGGAATAAATTCAGGACTCCGTATAGAAGTAGGAGTATTACGTAGCTCTCTTAAGAATACGCTCCAGTATCCTCCCCTCCATGTCAATGCTTGCGGATGTATACAACCTGTTAATTAAGCTTACAACGCGGTAAGTAACAATTGTGATGTACATATACAATTACAATTTACAACCTTACTGGCCCATCGAGAGGACGCATCGCTACTTTTAATTAAATGAGTAAGTGTCACATGTATTTATGCGTACATCCATGTACAAAATTGATTTGTTAATAAAAAATATTATTTGAATGTTATTGCACCCGTTAATTAATCTATATCTATATCTATATCTTGATTATCTGTTATTTAATTTTGCTTGTTCAGTTGTTTCATGAGATGAGCCATGTTAATATCAACCGAATGAGACAACCAATGCAATAAGGAATGCTCCTACACCTGCTCCATATAGATATAGACAAATAGAAAAATTGCACGTGTCCTAAATGTTTTTTTTCTACAAATTGTTGATATCAACGTTGCTCCGACGTGCTTTGCACGTGCACGCTTGCTAGTATAGGTAAAATAGCCCAAAAAATCTCAACGAAGATCAAGCTCGAGCTCGGCTTGGGCAGACACGTCTCGAGTTCGTTTTGTGCTTATCTGCTTGGGCCAAATTCAAATCAAGATTTCTGCAAGTCGAGCTTGATCAATCGAGACGAAAAAAAAATAAATTGCCGCTCCTATTTATGAATACGGAAAAGTGACAGCTTGGTCCCTAAACTTTCGCTCGAGCACCAATTTGATTCATGATGTACAAAATCGAGCTAGATCGGTCCTTACAATTTTGAAATGATAACATTTTTTGTCCTTTCACATATCAAAACCAACGTTGTATGTGGTTTTTGCTTATGCAGATCCCACCTAGTCCAATTTTGCACATGTGGCACTCGTCGATACCACATCATCGCTGATGTGCAATCTAAATTAATTTTAATAGTTCACTAATTTTTGTAAGGAATAATATTTAATATTTATTCAAAAAAGTGATGTTTAGATTTTTAATCCTTCAAACCAAAATGTCATACTAATTAAATAATATTATTTGAATATTTGGAAAACTTAATAATATTAATTAAAATTTAAGATATATTAAAATGTAATTTTAAATTTTTAAAATATTTTTATACTTTTTATATTTTGTAAATAATAGTTATATTTTAATATTAATTTACATTGCTCCACATCAACGATGATGCGACGTTAACGAGGTGCCACATGCGTGAAAATGTACTAAATGGCACACACATTAGCAAAAATAACACTCAGAAAGATGGTTTTGACTGATCAAAGGATGAAAATGGTATAGTTTCAAAACCGCATGGACTGATCTCACCCGGTTTTAGGACCAAATTAGTGCTCATGTGGAAATTCATGGATCAAATTAGCAATTTTCTGAATATTCCATCGTAAAATCTAAAATCGTTCTATCATGATTGTATCAAAATATTTTATAATCAAACTATACCATGTACTCTTCTTTCTTGTCTCACCATATCGGATTATGCATGTTGATGTCACCTTGTGGGCACAAAGTGATTCCTTGGGCTCAGGCTTAGGGAGCTGGCCCAGGTCATCTCTACGGAAGTGATTGGGCATCGTTTACCCTAGCCCAAGTCGTCTGTGGCTCGGGCTCAAGAGTCCCCAGATGATTCTTAACCTAAGACACTGCACGTCATGAGGGCCAGCACAGTTAGTTCTCACGGGCTACGGATATGGCAAAAGTTGTGCATCGGTTGCATGATACCTCCTGGTCCATGTTTATTTCTAAGTTTTCATGCAGGCTTTTCATATCTATAGTATCAACATGCTACCCAAGGCAATGCTACATCAATATGGAGGAACTCGGGGCACCTTGGAGATCAAGTTCAGCTCGTATTCAGCATGAACTACTCCAATTAGGATCTATTAGACGTAGGCACTATATATACCCTCGTATTGATCCTTGTGATCATCATCGATCCAAAACAAGAACACATACACCATGTAGTAAACCCTCTACAATCGTAATTCTCGATGAGATTTGTCCTCATCTGGAAGCACCACCATGCACAATCTTCATCTCAACGTCTTCCTGAGAACCCAAGTCAAGATCTCCCCTTGTGCTCATATTACATATAAGTAAAGGAAAGTTGAATGAATGATTGTTACTTCCTCTGAGAAGGGCCTGAACCAGAGTAAGAAACATTGTCTCTCTTGTTTATTCACCGTCGTCCGAATGTAAAGTATTCGATGGTTGAGGCATGATTCCTTATAGCAATAGATTGGGGGCCGTCTAGTAGGGTGGAGGAGGAGGTGGTGCAGTATGGTGAAGCTAGAAGAGAGAAAGGAGGGTAGTTTGGCGAGGACTACAATTTACTGTGACCGGAGGAAGAAGGGGAGGAGGGAGGAGGAGACCCAATGGCAGTTTCCTGTAAGTTTGAAGAGCATAGAGGAGTCAAAAAATATATTAGAGCATATATGTGAGTCTTACCTCTTTATAATAGTATTGGACAATTTTAAACTTTTCAACATCATATATGTGAAGTGCAAACTTTATTATAGTATTGGTCAATCCCCATGCTTTGCTATGTCCACCATAAAAAATATGAAGCGAGACGATCATAC
>SPJY01014331.1:826785-859799 GCA_005191435.1 Raddia distichophylla
TTTTTGGTGAGAAAATGTTTTGAAATGGGTAAATCTGATCCTACGCTCTTTACTAAGCTAGTAGATGGTGATATCTTTGTTTGTCAAGTTTATGTTGATGATATCATATTTGGATCTACTAATGAGTGTTTTTGCGAGGAGTTTAGTAGCTTAATGACTAAACGCTTTGAGATGTCTATGATGGGAGAGTTGAAGTTCTTCCTTGGACTACAAGTGAAACAAATGAAGGAAGGAACTTTCATTAGCCAATCAAAGTACGTGAAGGATATGCTTAAGAAGTTTGAGATGAGCGACGCCAAACCAATCAAAACTCCTATGCCAACAAATGGTCATCTTGATTTAAATGTAAATGGTAAGGACGTCGATCAAAAGGTATATCGTTCTATCATTGGCTCTCTGCTTTATCTTTGTGCATCTAGGCCTGATATTATGCTTAGTGTGTGCATGTGTGCAAGATTTCAAGCTGCACCCAAGGATTGCCATTTAGTGGCAGCCAAGAGAATCTTGAGATATACACACTCCCAACTTTGGCCTTTGGTATCCTAGAGGGTCAAACTTTGACCTAATCGGCTATTCGGATGCGGATTATGCCGGTTGTAAAGTGGATAGGAAGAGTACCTCCGGTACTTGCTAATTCCTTGGAAGGTCGCTCGTTTCGTGGGCGTCCAAGAAACAACATTCCGTTGCCCTGGTCGATTGTTACATGTCTTTGTAGCAGCAAAATTTCCCTCTTCGTGACTTGGAGTCTCAAGAGGAAGACCCCACTCTAGTGAGTCCTTCCACTTGAGTCTCGGGGGCTAGCTGTCGGGGATAGAATTACGGCCTATTGCCATGGCCCACTCCCTGACGGCCCATTCGAACAGCCTACTAGGGCCCAGCTCCCTAGAAGGTTCTATCTGGCCCATATGCATCCTGCCGAACAGCCTCTTGGCTGGCACGGTGCGTGACGGCCTAGGATTCATGTTTGAGTCCTACTCGAACAAGAGTTCTGCACGACTACGTGAAGACCCGGACGTTGGTTTCCCGGATTGGAATAGAAGTCGTGATCCCCAAGAATTGGAGTATACCTTATCTACCTCGGGATGTATTTGGCATGTACGAGTTCGTTACGTACTCGTGGTTAGCCCGGCCCGATTATCCCCCGGTAGGTCGGTTGTTCAACACTATATAAACCGAGCCCCTACGGCGTGTAGAGGGCACGTCCAAGATCATCGGACGACACGAGATCATCGCATACTACTCTCTGTACACACATTACTCGCTGAGACTTGTTCATCTCGCCGGGTTCCACCTTGTAATCCTCTTTGATATAAAGAAAGGCTGGACGTAGGGCTATTATCTCTTCGAGAGGCCTGAACCAGGATAAAAAGCCCTGTCTCCTGTTCGTTGCTGTTCGTTCTGTTCGGCGTGTCTCCTATCTCCTTCCTGAAGAACCTTAGTTGACTTGAGATCGATATCTCAACCGTCGACAACTAGTTTAACTTGTAGTACTTGAGACTGCATGCTTTAATCTGGATGGCATTATTTGGGTACCTAGATAATGAATATTAAGTCTTGATAATCATGTACCCAATACGTACGTGACTAGATGATAAGAATTAAGCAATTTTGCTTGTTCAGAACACTCACGTAACGTGTTGCATGTTGATGCTTCATGCATGCATGAGACGTGTTGTGTTGCCAGTTCTTTGCCTGGAGATACAAATTCGCAAAGGGAGATAGAGAGGGAGCAGTTGGGTAGAGATTCACTTTAAGGGATTACTGTTGGAGGCATGCATGTTTATAGGGGATGGATTTTTTTTACAGAAAACCCTTATATCAAGCTATTGGGGATCAAATTTAAGGGGCCTTGTTGGAGCTAGCCTTAGGGAGGATGACCCCGCTAAGGTGACCGTGGTAAAGGAATATCTGGACGTCTTCCCCAAGGAACTACCAGGACTGCCACTGGATTGTGGCGTGAAGTTTTCCATTGACTTAATCCTTGGAACCTCCCCAATATATAAACCATACTACAAGATGAACCGGGTGGAGCTGGCTGAAATGAAGAAACAGTTGGACGAGATGTAGTGTCAAAGATTGATTCACCCTAGTTACTCACCATGGGGTTCCCCGGCCATGTTCGTAGATAAGAAAGACAAGACCCGGAGGATGGTGGTGGATTATAAGGCCCTAAATGCCGTCACTATCAAGAATAAGTACCCTCTTCTCTGGATAGATGATCTGTTTGACCAGCGTAGCCGCAGCAAGTTGCGCAGACCATTTCCCATTTAGAGCGTTTGAGTCTATGCTAATGTATGGTCTACAACCACTCAAAAATCCGTAGATGCAAGGCTTAAAATGCAATAAAAAATCTGTTGAAGTAGATGTTACCTTCAACAGTTTTGTGTCAATTTCGACGATACTTCCTGGGGACCTCAACTCAACCTCCGCCTTGTAGTTGTACAGCAGCTGAAAGCTGTCTGCCCAACTACCATAGAGCTCACTCATCGCTCTCTCCATCCCCTTCCATACAATGCTATATTCAATGTTCACATTATGTTCATTATCTAACTTTACGTTCAGTTCCATGGCACCCATGTTAGGATATAACCTCAAGTTAGGCACTACCATACGAGCTATCCAACTTTGATCTGTCATTTTACTAGATTTCCTGCTAACTGAAGGACATCGATGATCAGGTCCTATCTCTTTTACCTACAAGAAAAAAGAGGTATAAGTATAACTACAACATTACTACACAACAAAAAATACTTAAAATAAAATTACCATGATTCTTTCTTCCCCCTGCACCTTTTTAGCTACAATTCTCCATGGACATCCTACCATTTTGCATGCACCAAGATACCTGGTGGGATCAGACTTCTTAGACTTTACATCAAACTCCCCTGAGATAACATATTGTTTTTAAACCATTATGAACTCTTTCATTGAAGAAAAAGTTGAGCCAACATCCATGGTAGCAATTTCCTCATCAGAGTCCGTGTGCTCCTCTACACCATCAACTGATAAAGCTTCGCCAGCTTCACCTTCAGTGTCAACTTCTACATTGCTTCCCACATTAGTCTTGGCAATCGTTTTCCTCCTCCCTCAAACCAAATAAAGAATACATCTCTTCCTCAGCCATGAAAACATTTAAATCATCCATGCCTTCCTCGGACATGGGAACATTGCAATCATCCATGCCTTCCTCGACCATACAAACATTGCAACCATCCAAGTTTGTGCCTTCCAAACCCAAAGGGTCCATGTCTTGCACTATTTCAATACTTGACCAATCGATCGAACTATTTTGATTTGGTGACTCAACTATATGTGAAAGACCCTGGAATGAAATGCAGCAAAAATGATATTCTATTGGAGAAATTGCATTACAATGAAATCAAATATAGTAATATTTTATCACTCTATTGAAAAATTACAGTGCGAGGGGAGGGCGCTGGCGGGGAGAGCACCGTGGGCCATGGCAGCGGCGGGGAGGGCGGCGCCGCCCGCGGCAGCGGCTGGGAGGGCGGCGGCGCCCGCTGCGGGGAGGCCGGAGCCAGCGGCAGCAGCGGGGATACCTGTGCTCGCGGCAGGGGCGGGGAGGGCGGCGCCCGCGACAAGGGTGGGGAGGGCGGTGTCGCACGCGGCAGCGGTAGGGAGGAGGGCAGTGCTTGCGGCAGCAGCGGGGAGGCCATGGTCGCGGTGGCGCCTCTCGACAACTCCTCGAAGCCTCCTCTCTTGCCTCTGTGGTAGGAGATGAAACGAATAGAGTTGCATGATAGAAGGAGAAATTGTATTTTTTAGAAAACCCCTGTGGTCAAAGAAATGTCGAGATAATCTATACAGGACAAAACTATGAGTCACATCATCTTTGGGCAAAAATAGATAGGCACATAACTTCGGGGAAAAAATCCATTTTCCTCCTCTCCTTCCTCTCTGTTGGTCCCCAGCGCCACCTCCACTGCGCCGCCTCCTTTCCCCACCGCGCCCGTCTTCTTCCCTGGCGAGGCCGGTCTCCTCCGCCGCGACTTTCTTCTTCCTCGGCAAGGTCAAAGAGCCGCCGCGCCCTTCTTCTTCCCGCGCCCGGCTGCTGCTTCTTCCTGCGCCCGCGGCGGAGTGTGGCCGCTCCTCCCCTCCATTCCCCTCCCCTCATGGCCTCCCCCCACTCCCCTTCCCTACCGCCCCCTTATCATTCCTTCCCTTCCTTCCAGGCCGCATCTCCCCTCTTAGGTCGCACATCTCACTAGCCACTGCAGTAACTCCTAACTCTGGGCACCATGGATGCCACGAACCAGGGGCGGAGCCAAGGCCCGGCCACCCTGGGCCTGCCTCTTACTAGTATCTTGGTATATAGAGCTGAGTTGGGTAGATTTGGGCCAAAACGAGAAGGCCCAGTCGGCCATTCCCTTAGGCCTCATGCCCTCGTCCAGAGGCCAGCCGGCCACGGCCTCCGCCCCTCGCCACCGAATAGCAGCGCAGCGCCCCTCCAACCCTAGCGCTCGCCTGACCGCCTCGGCTCCTCCGGCCTCCGCGGCTCCGCCCATCGCCGCCTCAGCGCCTCCGGCCTCGGCGCCTCCGCTCCGCCCCTGACGGCCTCACGCCCTCACCATCACCGGCCGCGCCGCCTCGGCCGGCGCCTCCGCCCTCGCCACCGAATAGCAGCGCAGCGCCCCTCCAGCCCTAGCGCTCGCCTGACCACCTCGGTGCCTCTGGACTCCGCGGCTCCACCCCTCGCCGCCTCCGGCCTCGGTGCCTCTGCTCCGCCCCTGACGGCCTCACGCCCTCACCGTCACCAGCCTCGGCGGCTCGGCGCCTCCGGCTTCGCCGCCTCGGCCGGCGCCTCCGCCCTCGCCCTCTCTCTGTGTTGCGGCGGCGCGACGCGGAAGGCCCGACGCGGCGACGCCGGACGCCCGACGCGACGACGCTCCCTCGCCCTCTCTCTCTCTAGGCACTAGGCAGAGGCAGTGACTCAGTGAGTGAGTGAGGTAGGTAATGCCGTCCTCTTTAGGCAATTAGGCTTAAACTCTCTTAATTTGAAGTTTGAACGGATATAGGGTTAATTTGCCTCATCGCAGACATGAGTAGCTTCGATGGCCCGACGCGGCGACGCCCCTCGCCCTCTCTCTCTCTAGGCAGTGACTTGGTGAGGTAGTCAGGTAGGTAATGGCTTTGTCTTCTTGAGTCTTGCTCCCCTAATTTGAACGGATTTATTAATTCAGGTATTTATCATGCTTTTTCTCATTTTATTTATGTGAAATATTGTTAGACAATGATTTGAGTTAAAAATGACTATTATGTAACTCAAATTTGCTTGTGTTATATATATATGATGTGGTAGCATTATTTAGTTGTCCACACGTTAGTTTAGGTCGTGCCAAGGCTCTTCGAAAGTCCTGGCTCCGCCACGCCACGAACAACCCCTCATGTATGTGTTCCAATTTCTCTTGTTGTATGCTGCTAGTGAATACTATTGTTGGATCATGCTCTTTTGTCAAAGGATCTATTTATAAATATTGTTGCTGCACTACTGCTGCAAATTTTTTCTGCTGTTCTCTGATGTATGCTGAATATTTATGGTTACCTTAGGTCTCAGAATACGCAGAATCTTTTGTTGTGGTACATGTCTGCTGAATTTGATTACTACAACTGTGAAGAAGACAACCAATGTTCTAACGAGTACTTTTGATGTGTTCATTCAGTCTGGAGTGGGGAAGACGATTAAGTGTGCCTATCTTATATATTTGCTACATACAACGTAGTGGAGCGGCATGAATGTTGCCATTTTTGAGCACTCTTTCATGTGAATACCATATATTCATGTATAATGTAGTGGTTAAACTGTTAAAGGACCAAGAGAGAGCGCAGCAGCATCAGGAGGGATCCAGCGATGGGAGATTAGCTGTCTAAATAGGGAGGGTCAAAAGCGTCTTTTCCCATGAGCAGAAATCAGAAGAAACAAGCTAAATGATTAAAAGACTCAAAGTGACAAAAGTTAGATTAGGAATATATTGGTGTGGAAAATATTAGATTGCAATGAATAGAGTGGCAAATGTGAGATTGACAATCTTTTGAGTGGCAAAAATTAAATTTTCCCTAGATTTTTGCTATGACTAATGGAATCCTTCCAGGATCCAAGGTACATCTTCCATGGCCATGGAGCAGTGCCGGATTTGGTGGCCACGGCAGCAGCTAGAGCCCAAATCAGGCTCTGGCTCCTCCAGCCTCATCTTGTTCGGATGGCTTTTTGCCCAAAAGGGCTCTATCGACGTCGTTGTTGCATCAGCTCTCCCACAGGATGGGATCTTGCGGTCCTTCTCCACCTTTGACTTCTTCCAGGTCAGTAATGACTACAAAAGTATTCATTATTTAGTAGATGGTGTTGTTGATCAGTTAAAAGGTGCATGCCACATTATTTTGTTTATCCTGAATCCTTGTGGGGTTTAGTTGGATGGTGTGAATGGTTAGTTTGGTTGAAATTTCTATGTTGATAAGTATTGTTGTTTTAAACCAAATTAATCTAATTCCATATACTAACAGTAACTTAAGAAATCAAAGCGTTTTAGTTAGTCCATACCATTTTTCGTTAAATAAACTTGGATACAAAATGTTCTGTAAAATGCCAATCTAGATAGTCTTCCTTTTTATACACACATGCATCTTAATTGTTCCCACTCAATGTCAAACAAATGTGTTGAAAACTAGCTTTTTGTTTAAAGCAAAGCATTCACTGAAAAAAAACTTAAAACTTGGTTAAATTTGAGCTATACTTAGACCAGACAATCAATGAAATAATGCAATTTAGATCTTTTCTAATGTGGATAGATACCCACTGCATAAAAGCGGTCCAATGGAACTTTTGAATATGCCATATTCAAGGAACAATAGCAAATTAAGATATACAATCACTACAAGGTGGATTATTGATCGAGCCCTAGTTTTTTTTTTCAAAAAAAGATGATACAAATAGTAAGGAGCTGTTGAAACTCAATGGGTTTTTTCAGGTGTCTGTCTGTCTACGCTTGGTTTACCAGGCTTTAATTGCTCAATCCTCTTTTGTCTAGCTTCACTTGCCATCGGGCCTCCCACTCTCTTCTTCCTGGAGGGTGCTTATATAGCTGAATGTTACTTTCCCTGTAAGGAAATAGATAACCTGTTCTACGCAGATATCTGTCTTGCCATCTAGTGTCATATGTCAGTGCTGGGAATTTCCTTTTTATCTGGTTTTAGTGGTAGCAATGCCTTCGTGACAACCGAACAAGATGCTTTATTTTTCCCTCCTGATATCTGCGTGATCATTGTGTTTTGGCGAGTCACACCGTGATGGCCGGCCACGCTGACACGCTATTAGGTTGACTGTTTGTTGAATGTCTGCATGGCAGTAGTGCTTGGAAGGTTATTGGGTGGCCATACGGTGAGGAAGTGTTTTTGGAGAGTTTATGCCGTGACTACCTTCTCATTTTGACACTTTTACCTGCGTTACTATGCGGTCAATTTTAGCATATCTCATGCTTCGGTGGTCATGTCCCATAGCCGTTAATGTATCGTCAGCTTGTGTGTGGATTGTCCTGACATGCTATTAGGTTGACTGTTCGTTGAATGTCTGCATGGCAGTAGTGCTTGGAAGGTTATTGGGTGGCCATACGGTGAGGAATGATATGTTGTCACAGTGTTTTTGGAGAGTTTATGACATGACTACCTGCTCATTTTGACACTTTTACCTGTGTTACTATGCGGTCAATTTCAGCATATCTCATGCTTTGGTGGTCATGTCCCATAGCCATTAATGTATCATCAGCTTGTTTGTGGATTGTCATTTGAGTGAAGTTGTTCTGGTTTAAACGAAGAAAGGAGTTCCCTTGGTAGGTTTTGAAAACCGAGTGTACAATGTTTTTTAGGACACTGGTAGCACGTTTTTATTTTACGAAAATCTTTTCTCAGGAAGGAATTGCATGACATGTTCCTCCACAAAGGACAACAGGAATCAGAGAACTATTTTGTTTTGTGGGTGCCCCCATCCTGAAATTTTCTGATCCTGTAGGTTTTGGCTTATTAAAATTCATAATCCAATCTTGTAAGTTTGTTATTGGCTAGCACAGTTGAATGACCACATTTTAGCTCTAATAAATCCCCACCTGTAGGCCTTCACTTCTGTTAAATTGTCAAGACCAGCATCACAAGGGACAGTGCACAGCAGATCGCGGCTGAGGCTTGATATCTATCTTGCTAGCTCTAGACCAAAGCATCAGCAGCCAAATCCTTAAAATTTGTGCCCTCATGTGCGACATTACACAAAATTTGTTAGATGGCCTCATGAACTGAATTTAGGCAGTTCGTACCAGTGTACCACAAACTGAATAGCCTATAAAGAGATGAAGAGTATTTGCTTGCTAGTACAAATAGTTGATCTTTTCCTTATATTTTTCTGTACTTATGTTTGAAATGCTCTGAATCTTTTGTATCAAACATGTTACTCAAATTGCCTACATGGAAATGTTTATGATAATTGGTTTGTTGGTTTTTGCACATCCGTATTATGCATAAAAGATGATAGCTTCCCTTTTTACAATTACTGATTAGTGCTTGCGATGGATTACTGGAGTGTATTTTGTAAATTGTAATCCTTAATTTCTTGTCTCTACTCCCTTATAATCCTGTCTCAGCTTGGTTCACTGCTTTTTTTTAATATACAATGACGCTTGATTACTGCAATCTTCCATTTGCATACTATAAAATAAGACATTGTGAGTAGGGGACATCTAGTGCAATTTCATTTTTAATGGCTAACTTGCTAGTTCATGATTGGAGCCGTTGGATGAGCTTTATCTGGAATAGAAAGTTACATATGCTCCTTGCCAAGTCATCCATTTATGCATGAAGGTCTTGTTTATAAATGCCCCTTCATGTGACTCTCACATCCCTCTGAATTCTAAATTGAGCACCCAAAGATAATTTTGCAATCAATACAGCCCCTTCTAGCTCTATATTTCCTTTTTCTACGCTTGGTAATAATCCATTGTTTTTAAAGAGTTTCCTCATGACATAATTGTATTTGCATTGTGCTATATAGAAAGAACACCTCTAGTTCTTTGTATGCTCTTCAGGATGACATTCTCCTCTCTTGGGAGTTGGGACCTTGGTTAACTGGCTTGGGATTTTTTTTGTAGTTTAATTCTACAATATAATATATTAGGTTCATGCTTTTAAGTTAATGTCATTTCCTAATGCTGCAAGAAAGTATATTTTATTATTAATTTATCATTATTATTATTAATTGCTTCCGTTCTTCTTGCTGCTTTGCTCAATGTTATCTCTCTTGTTAGACCATCATCCATTCCTCAAATAAAAGGATGCCAGTAAGGCTACAGGAATCTGCTGCATTTACCATTCTTGGGGATTGTTGTGTACATGTTCCAAGAGAATTTAAAGTCTGTTGTGCTAAACAAAAACATCAGCCCTTGCGGGCTCAGCTTGTTCAAAAAGAGAATTTCGACACAAAGCAAGGCAGTTCTGTTTTATCGAATGGACCATTGGGATGTGAATATCGAGATCAAAACGACATTAATAGAAAATGGGGATGTGATTGTACTGTATTAGATGGTTTTCTGGATACTTGCAAGAGGTCTGTAATAAAAAAGCACAATTGGGTGCACTTCTGCTGTGAGTCTAGAAAGAGCTTGGAAAGCAATCTTGATCAAATTCCAATGCTTCATCATTTCTATCTTGGTGACCAGAAGTTTGAGATTCACCATTGCCACGTATGTAAGTTGATGTTTGCTTGTAACATCCATGTATTCTTTCCTTCCTACCTTCGAGTTTCTTTTAGTGTGACCATGACCAATCCTTTCAACATTGTTCAATTTATTTAGGTCATATTATATGATGTTCCAACTGCTGGTAGAAACCATTTTTCCCTGGGTGAGCATGCACTTTACAGGTTGAAGGATCCCTTAAAAAGGCCATGTTGGATGGATAATCTGCAACAGAAACCATTAAATTTTTATCTGGTATGTACCCTAAATCTTTTAGGTTTTGTTACTGTTTAATTTGAACAATCAGCTAATTTGGTTCATATTTTTGTTTTAAGGATTCAATTATTTTGGCACTTAATTGTTCAAATGCAGTTAGACTACCAGTTGCTTGGGAAATTGCTGCCAGTAGTTCTGCGGCCCATTTCTTGTTTGTGACCATGTAAGCATTTTCCTTTATTTTATCTGATGTACTGCTGCTTTTTCTTGTCTTACGAGACCTCTCCTTGTTTATTCAGGTTTGATACCTTAGTTCAGCTGACACAACATTGCATTGGAATGTTTTTACCTACAGTATCGACTATCATCTACATCTTTATTCAACTATTCCAAAAATATGTGAGCCATGTAACTCAGTACTTAATGTTACAAAAGATTTTCAGTCATTCTTGGAAAAACATCCATCTCCGCAGTTGCCAAATTCTTTACTGGCCGATTTTCCTCCAAGATACCCCAAGGTAAACATGGAATGCCTGTGGTGCTGCTTAATCAATACTGTAACATTAGCTACTGATTTAACTAGTTTCGTGTTGACATGTCAAATGGGGTTACTGCTTAATAACTTTTGCCAAACTCACATGGTTTGCTTGCTTTATGATAGTGTACTACTGTATTTCGTTACATTTTATTGTTTCATCTTGAGCCTTAATATATGGAACCTTTGTGCTTTCCAAATGTTAAAAGGACAGATTACAGATACTAGCTACTAAGACTGATTATAAAAATAGATTATTATTCATAATAGGCTTCTCCTCAGTTAGTTACCCATGATTCATTTTTTAAGTGTCACTACTGATACTACAGCTCCATGGTGAATGTCGAATATGCACACAGAGCTGCAATTCAGAAGCATGGTTTGTGGTCAAATGTGGTAATGGATATTCTGATGGGTTTCGTGCTCGGAGTGGTATTATTGTTAAACACACAGACAATTTGTTCTTGGATTTTCATTCTTGTCCACAACATGACAGATAATGTCTTGAGATCTGGTTGTGTTTGGCTGATGGGTGTTCCAGCGGGCTTTAAGCTTAACACAGAATTAGCAGAGCTTCTAGGCATGATTTCTCTGAATGCAATCCAAATTTATTCCACCCTTTGGTTCATTGTGGGAGGCTTCCTGAGGCATATAATTCAGGGCATTGCATTTTCTGGAATACTTCTAGGTTTCACGGTTCCTGTTTCATTCTTCGTAGACATTATCCAGCTTGCTACATTGCATGTCAGAACACTTCAATGGTTAATCTCCATGATATATTCAAGGCAGATTCAGACAGTGACATCATTATGGCGACTTTTCAGGTATGCAGGCACATTCATGTGGAGAACTTCAATATAGAGGAACTACTGCACAGCCTGAATGCCTGATTGCAATAGCTGAATGACTATTAGGAGTTCATTTCAAAATGCTAATGCCAAATTAATCTTTTGAAAAACTTGCTATGGTTTTAGTAGACCTTTGAAAATACCTGATATCAGCTAGACTTGATTTTGATAGACTTCATTTGTGGCCTGTGGTTTTTAGGTGGCAACTTGTCATCAATTAGGAATAGAGGTGCCTAGGGGACTATCCCATTTTTCATGTAATTTTGTTTCTTTTCTCTGTTCTCAATGCTTTCTTAGATTCACATGGCATCACCTAGGCGTCCAAGCAGTAATTAACTTCTCAAATCAGTCAGATGTATCTTACAATTTATAATTAAAACACAATTCCTGTTCCCTATACAGATTTCCACCTAACATAAATTTGAGGGGAGAATTCGATAAAAGTCCAAAAGTTGAAGGGAGCTCTTGTTGTCTATAGCCCAGGAGATCACAGCCACTCACAACCTAAGAACTAATCTTACAATCTAGAGCTAGCACAAAAAACAAGAAACAGAATGCAGGAAGCAGACTATTTTCTATATGTCTGCATTGCATTAGTTTCATCATTCTCATTTACAAGTGCACTTGCAAGTCCTATTTATAGACTTGCTATGCCAACCCATATATATATAGAACATTCCATAGCGAGTTATTAATATTTTAGTCCTAGTAACATCTAGATGCTTCTAGTATCTAGTGTTTAGTATCTAGTTCATCTATGAACTAGATGCTGCTAGCATCTCCATGCAGCAACCAACTAGCTACTCCTACAATTTTCTAGTAGATGTCAAGATTATATCTAACAATCTCGCCCCTAATCTTGACATCTTAACTCTATCTTGTCGACGCATTCGGGTACTCCTACGATATGCGCAACACTTACTAAGCATGCATAGGATGGCGACGCAGACTAACACAAGCCGTGGTTTGCCTAGACATGCTTGCCGCCGCGAGGACCTTGAGCATCGTCGCCACTGCTGGCCTGCTTGACGGCCACCGCCACTGGCCTACATGCCACCGCTTATGCCGTCACACTCCTTTGGCCACGCGCTGTCGCCCTTGCCTGCATCCATCGCTGCCGTGTGTAGCTAGGGTGATCTTCGAGGCAACAACCTTGGTCTGCCTTCCTTTTTCCGACCTCTCCATATATTATCTCTTTACATATGTGAGTAGATGAGTCAGATGGGGGACAATTTGTTCGGTTGGCCCAAGGAGGGGTAAAAGGGTCATTTCTTATCCTGGTTTGATGAAATTCATTCAAACAATTTGAAAAGTGGCATATATGAGAGCATCATATCCAACGATCCCCTAGGCGGGCCTAGGCCCCTAATAGGCGCTGGATGCTAGCCTCCCACCCCAATTTGGCCATAATCGGCGTGCTCAGTGGTAGCCCCGCCTAGGTGGCGGTGTGGCGCTGGTTGGACTTAGGCGGCGCCTAGGCGGTGATGGGCGCAGCGGTGCCTAGGCATCTCAAGGGGGAAAAGGGGGGGCGAGTCCAGCAATTGGAAAGAGAAGCGAGACTGAAGCAACCTGATTTGGGGCTAGGGTTTTCCCATGGTGAGCCACCCCCACTGGATCTCCGTTGCTGGTCGCCAGAATGTCCTCTCTTTATGCTTGCTTCCTACCTTCCTCCAATCCTCTCCTAGCCTGTGTCCTCTCTCTGATGCTCTCCGCCTCTTCGGCAACCGGCGGTTCACTCTGGTGACCGGCGGCTGTCCTTGCTTTGCCGTCTCCTTTCTCCGCGGCCTTGCTTTGTCCTTCCCTGATCTTCCTGTCGGCCTTGCTCTACGGGCTACAACTCTGCCCCTCCCGTAATCTCCTCCCTGCCACAAACAAAAATCCCCCCTGCCAAGCCTCTTCCCCCTACCATCCAATACTCTCTGCCAAGTGCCAACCCTCCTTCCCTAATCTATTCTTCCCCCCACGAGCCTTACTCCCTGTCACGATGCAGCAGTAACATAGCAGCACCAGTGTAGGATTACAGTAGCAGTGTGGCCTTGCTTGTGCGGTCTTACAAATTTATTCATATACATGTCTTTAAATAGCTCAAATTGCTTGTATTTAGTTTGACCGCCTAGGCCCCTGTCGTCGGCCTAGCGCTTAGTGCCTAGGATAACCTTGATCATATCAACTTTTGGATATAAGAAGTATTACATACAACTTGATGGCATATATGAGGGCTCCCTTCAAATTTTTGACATTGATCGAATTCTCCCAAAATTTGGGTAAGACCTTTTAAAACACAATTGACAATTCTAATTGATGTGTTAGTCTGTTAGACCTTTTAAATTCCAAAATCCCATCCGGCCAACCCTCAAGTTCCCAGTTCATTCAGTACTGTCCTGTTTTGTGCCCTTGGCAAAACAATAAGCTTGAAGGATAATAAATTAGGAAAAGTGTTGATTTCATCCCTGAACTTTCACCCAAGCGCCAAATTGGTCCCCAAGGTGCAAAAATGGGTGGGATCGGTCCTTGTGGTATTGAGAAAGCCCCATTTCGATTCCTTGACCGATCAAACCCGCCTTCGTGGGCGGTTTTTTCTTACATGGATGCCAACTAACCCGGTTTTGCTTGCGCCCTATTGAGGCCACGTAGGCACTGACCTCATCACCTGTCACATTCTCTCTTCCATCTCTCTCTCGGCTCCATCACCATCTCGCCAGCTGAAGATGGCAGGGAGGGGTTGGCCGCACTCGGCATTTGAGGTCAGCACGTCGGCTGGCACGAGATGTGGAAGTGGTGATGCATCGACCAGCAGTGGAAGGGGGCAGCGGTGGCTGTTGTAGGAGGATTGGGGTAGCGGCGGTTGGATCCAGTGAGGCATTGGCGAGGGAAGAGAGCGGTGTCGGTGGGTAAGGGCAGAACGCCGGTGCTCACACAGAGAGAAAGACCCGATGCCGCTGCCGTGCCACCCTCTTCCTCCTGTGTCGACTTCGCTGTCCTCTCTGTGCTAGATGCGACCTCCTCGCGTCATCCGCCTCTGCCGTTGTCACCGCACTAGACACCACGCTGGAGATGAAGGGAACCCTAGAGAGAGCCGCCGCTGCTTCCCCTTCCCCTTCCATACACGCGACCCACCAGCGTCGTCGCCTCTTGCATGATTCACCACCACCGCTTCCTCTTCCTCTTCCCCTTCTTCCCACGTGAGTCGGCGCCGTCGCATCCTCTTGCGCAACTCGTGGCCGGTGCCGCCGTCTCTTGCGTGCTCGCCGTTGCTTGGTTGGGGGAGATAGGATGGGAGAGATGGAGAGAAGGGGTCGATGGGAGGGGAGGGGTGGGGTGGGGTGAGGGATGATGTGGATGTGCTATCGTGTTCAGTCAGTGCAAACATGGCATCGACAGGGCATCCATTGAGGCAAAACTGGGCTAACTCGTCTCAACATTTGCAAAAACCGCCCACGAAGGTGGTTTTGACCAGTCAAGGGACTGAAACCGGGCTTTTGCAATACCACAGGGACTGATTCCACCCGCTTTTGCACCTCAGGGACTAATTTGGCGCTCAGGTGAAAGTTCATGGACAAAATCGACACTTTCTCCTTAAAATTATTTTGCTTATATAGATGTGGGTCACATGACCGAGGGTGGGGCATTCAGTTTCATCTAACCATCGGAAGAGCTCTTTAATGACCGATAGGGTAGACGTTCTAAGTTCTTATTCATCGCTTCCATAAAATTAATACAACGTTTTATAAGAATAATTTGACTTCATATGATTCTTTACTAATTCTATTGATTTGTGACAAACATATCACTAATATGTTAAATGCTGTGATATGCAACTCGCAATATATCTTTTAAGGA
Source organism: Raddia distichophylla (assembly GCA_005191435.1). Taxonomy (NCBI): domain Eukaryota; kingdom Viridiplantae; phylum Streptophyta; class Magnoliopsida; order Poales; family Poaceae; genus Raddia; species Raddia distichophylla. The sequence continues at coordinate 841,956 of SPJY01014331.1, forward strand.
GACTATTCTTATCCCGAATGATTTTCTTAACTAAATTCGTTTAGGGCCCGTATCTCATAACTTATTTCCTATGGACTACCACATGAACAGTACCATGGTGCTGTAGTACAGGTAGTATTATCTATGCGAGTTTGTGGTTCGCATGCATCCCAATTCCATAAGTGTTTTGTAGGAAGAACACTTTTTGAGGGAGCTCAAAATCTAATAACAAGTCTTTGATGGTTTTGTTAAGCGCACGTGAGCACCAACAGGCAAAGGTTAGGAGCTGAGATCACAGTTCACGTGCGTGAACAGTACCCAGCAACTAGCTTAGTAGTTTGTTGGGTCATTATCTTCTTAGTTGAGTTGTTAGCAGGAAATAAGGGATTCTATCCTGTTAGTTAAGGTTATATTTGATAATCTGTTAGATGGATTTCACTATGCCTGGGCTATATATATGCCCTAGCCAACATTAGCAAAGGCAAGCAAATAAATAATCATGTTCTTATTTGCTCCTTCCGCGGCACACATGTAGCTGCCGACAACAAGATCCCCTCGTCGCCACTCTTCCTGTCCTCAAGCTAGACCATCAAGTTTATGTTCAAAATGTAACTTTTGAAAAATATAATAATCATCAACTAATACATTTCAAATGAAAACATCACAATGGTGTAATTTCTTCATGACAATTTTAACAAATTACTTATTTGATATGACAAATAAATCTGATCGCGACCATTATAAATAAATCCATAACATTTAATGCCCAAAATGTCTGCTCCATTATATTTATTTCTTTGTACGTTTGCTGTACATTTGCTAACACATTTTTATATTATCAACAGAGGGCGCAAATGGAATCCTCTTAGGCAGAGATTAGATAGCTATGACTACACGGTTGAACAACATGTAGTGGGTTCACTGTTGTTTACACCAGTCCTGCTTCTTCTGCCCACAACTTCTATATTCTATATATTCTTCTCTATCTTGAGTACCACAATTATCTGTTTGTGCATAGTGTTGGAAACTGTGATATCCATAATCCACTTTACTCCTTATGCTGAGTTAATTCTGTGGGTGACAAGGAGGCAAAGATTTCCTGCTAGATTATCATTCATACCTGTGTCACTATTATCTGTATGTACTGACGAATATGAAGCGATATCAGTTGAATGTTCAACCAGTGGATATGATGAAAGGAGAGTAGATAATCTCATCCTTGCACGTCCAGGACATTTAGTTTCAGAACTTTGCTGTATCTATGCCACTTTCGGTAAGCTGTTTATCTTATCTTTGATCTAGACCTATCTTATGCTGATGCAGTAGTTGTCTAGATGTCTAATTTTGCAACGAACATTGGCAGTTTCTGCAATATATTTTATTCAAGCATGTATATTTGTAGCTATTTCCTTTGGAATAGATGTACGCCTGCTGGATTGTTATTTTATACAAACACTTCAAATTTTGCATATTGGGTTTGTATATGACAGGAAAATATTAAAAGCTTGCTTCTAAGAATGAAATTCTCTGTTTTAATTAGCATACATATTCTCCTAAGATTTCTTTTAATCAAGATTTTCTTGCTAACACCAGCTAATTTAAATGCAGGGCAAGTAGTGGGGCCAAAATATCGAAATGTTTTCCTTGGTATTGGTTTCTCCTTCTGCAAACAATTGGCATATGGAATCCTTAGTGGCGCAAGGTTGCTATTTCTTCTGTCAATTTGGTTTATTCCTTTGGTAGCATTCACTGCGAACTCTTTCTCTGTTAATTTTCAGGATCCCTTCAACACTTAATCTGCAGCTTTCTCCATTACCCTGGATGCATATTGGCATTAGAGAATACTGGATGCTCTGCCATTGTTCTCTCCTTTCACGTGCACAAAAGAAGTGACAAAATTGGATTTTCTAGCATACTGACAAAATAAGTTTTGCCCCCAGAATTTTGCCTTAATTGCATAAATTACTTAAGAGAACTTTTTTAAGTTGTAAGACGACGTCACGTTACACTGCTTTAGTGAAGGTTGCTGTAATACCATCTGCAGTAACAGTTTATCAGCAACAATATATGATCATGCTTACTATGCACTTTGAAATTACGTTTGTATAATACGAACTCATCGATTTTGTTTGTTCAACATGTCACCCTTGTTGGTTTAATCGAGGTTTCAAAAATCTTAACCGGAACATGTCTGGTATTTTTCTTTGGGTAACTCGAGTTGAAACCACTATTATCACGATGATGCTCCTTTTCAGCCCTTGATTGTAAGACCCTGCTGCTTGGTGGATTTCTGTTATGCCCTTGCTTTCCGTTGTACAACATTAATTCGGTCGTAGAACATGGGCATAAGGCTAGTTTATACCTCCGTATCATAAAACTTTCATGTTTTAAACTTGTTTTAACTTAAGGTTTTAAATCTTTATATATGAAAATCTTTTAAACTATTTAGATTGGGTACCTAAAAGTCATACATATAGATTGTTCTTCGGGACATTTTCATGATATCATTTTTGTTATAGGTTTTATAAAATGAGTGGTCCAAAAGAGTGCTTCCCTGTCCCTGTGATCCAAAATTTTCATGTCCCTGTCCCCATTCCCTGTCTTGGGGATCAAAATTTCCCGTCTCCATCCCTATTCGGAGAGTGGGGCCCGTTGGGGACCCATTCCCTGAAAATTATAAACAAGAGAAAAACACTTAATCACCATTTTTACCCTAAAATCATGTTAAGAGAAGAAAAAAATAGAAGTATGCTTTAAAGATTTGATTGATGCATATATGATAATATAGATGTAATGCGCTAGATATGTTTACGACCTAACAATTCAAATAGAGTAAATTAATTTCGGGTCCCCAACCGGGTCTCCGTGGGGAAAATTTTTACTGCCCCCGTCCCCACCATCCCTGCGGGGTTAACTTCTTCTCGTACCCGTCTCGTAATAGAGAAATTCCCCATCGTGGATCGGGGAACGGGTCCCCATTGCCACCCCTAGTTACATCCTACCCCATCCTAATACTATATATCCTTCTTTTTTTTTTATCATTATTCTACTTTTCCTAGACAATCACTACATCTCTTGTATTTTACTTCAATCCTACCGTTTCATACCGCGGCTTGAATTTGGAGGCAGGATATGCCAAGCATAACACATGCCCCAGGTTTCTAGGATTCCTATTCAGTCCCTTCATTTCAATGGTTTCTCTTAAATGCGTGAAGGTCCTTTCAAACCTTTTGCCCCCAAAGTTTTCCATATCCGTGTTTTAGGCCCTTGTTTTTCATTTGAAAAAAAAAATCTCAAAATCAATAACCGGCCATTTTCTGAGCATTTGTAGGTTCTGTTTTTAAACAAGGGATGCTTACCTCGTGAGTAATATAAACGGTTATTTTTCTTCTAACATTTCTATAAAATTCATCTGACGTTTTTTTAATAAAATAATTAAGATTTTCATTCATACCGAAATCGTTTTATTAAAAGATCCATGCTCAATAACTTCACTTTAGTTGCTGCCTAACTTTACTCTCGTTGTTACCTTCATTGATAAGATAGTCGTCAACTGCGCCACTATCAACTTCATCTTCTTCAGGCACATCCTCATATGCAGACGTAATTGAAGATTAACATCAATAATAGGCTATGATCATGACCGAGAAAGATGAATCGAAGCACACACTGTCGAATATCGTCGTCATCATCGTAGGGACTGCTAGCATGCGAGGTTTCCAAAACACATCCCAAATCTTGCCCTTTTCTTTGACTCCACCTTGAATAGTCCTCTGTCAAAGAAATCTAAACCGCGCGTCGTCACCGCCACTTGAAGTGGATCATGCATCGTCTCTTTTCTTTCCTCATCCGCGTCACCAACGACTCGAAGAGGTCTCTTACTGGCTAAAGCAAAGACCAAATGTGGCCAAAGTTGAACAATCCGACGCCGACCTCAAACCTGCATAAATATATTTACAATGCAAAATTCAGTACTAATGTTCCTCCCGTCGAAGATCCAACGCCGTCTCTCCGCACCGATCGTGTGAAGATCCAACGCCTAAAGTTCAGAATTCACCTAATCTTATGTAGGTTATTTCTACACGTGGCACAATTAATTTTGCACTAAAGAACATTACAAAATCGAAATACTACCTCCGTTTTTTTATTTGACGCCTTTTACTATTGGACACATCCTAGACTATTCGTTTTATTAAAAAATTTAGTACAAACATGCAAAACAATAAGTCATGCTTAAAATAACTTTAATGATAAAACAAATCACAATAAAATAAATAATATTTACATAGTTTTTTTAATAAAACGAATGGTCAAATTTGTGTTCAAAATTGAAAGGTGTCAAATAAAAAAAACGGGAGGAGTAATAAAGATACCACACAAGGTCCGTAATATTTGATAATTCCACTCTCTGACCAAAATGACGGAGTCATGTCGATTCGCTAGCCAGCGAGCTAGCACTTGACAAGTCGAGATTTTCTCAAGGATTTTAGTTGTGCCATCCTGTGCGACATCATCTTGATGCAGAATTTTGTCACGAAAAAGCTTGTTACAAACCGGTGCATGGCTTGGAGAGGCTCGGAATCGTTATGGATGACTTGTGCAACGGTTCACATCCTTAGACATGTACATAACAATTGTCTCTAATCATTGTCATGTCACTTACAGATAGCACTAAAGACAACTTATGCAATAATAGGGATGACCATATGTTATTTTAGACAACATATTCACACATAACTTTTTAGTTCTCATACAAAATCAACTCTAGCATTAGAGACATCATCTCAAATTTCTATGCATTCTCTTTTCTACATCACCATTCATTCTATGTGACAAGTCTTATAGATGATTTATAGACGGCTAACATGTATTGTTGTATAGTACTGAGGCTGCATCTTACGTCGAGTCCCGGCCAGCTGATCTTGAAGTTTTTTCTATGGGTGTTTCCAAGTACAAGTGTCCCGGTAGCCATGCATATTCAATTCTTGAATAGCTATTTTTCTAATGTCACTAATTCAATTGCTCATGGAAATTTTTTTATTATTAGCTATGTATAATAAAGCAGAACCGTCCTATGAACAGCTAGCTAAGTCATGGTTTTTTTTTCTTTGAATAATTCTTGATCGATTCGGTCTTGAACTATTGCGTTTGAACCAAATCTCTCCGATATATAAAAACGGTTGAGATTAATCCTCGAATCGTCAGAACCATGCTAATTTGGCCGCTCGAAGAGGTTAAACATGGTTTCGTGAATGGTTTTCGCTCATGCAGCATTCGTATTGGCCGTTTTGCGTGATGTGGATTGCCACATCATTTTTTATATGTGATGCAAAGTTGTTAAAATTGTAATGTGGATGCCTCATAAGCTAAAACCACTCACAAAAACCATGTTTTGATCAGTTAAGGAATCAAATTAGTACGGTTTAAAAAGTTTAGAGATCAATTTCTCCTTGCCTTGTACCACAGTCCAATTTAGCTTGGATACGATAGTTCACTCAACAAAACCTTTTCCTCCTTTTTTTTTAGCATAAAACCATAGATTTCATAGCCGGCCGACATATCACCCTGCTAGAAAATCAAGCTCGGCGTGAAAAATCTGAATTGAATGAATATTAGCCGCATTTCATAAAAAATGAATTCAAATGCTTGTTTGAAATTTTTTCATGGTAACAGGAAGGTCTTTCTGATTACCAGTCCTATGTGCCCTACCATGCTACTAGGCACCTCTATTATTTTAGAAATGCTAAAAGATAGATCATCATTTAGGGTGATTCTGACAAAGTAGTGCCTACACACCTCGTCTTCTCCATGCACGCCCCCATCCTTTCACCACATCCCTCTTCTTCACCACTTGCCTCATTTTTCCTTCGTGTTGTTGCGTCCTCGCCGATGCTGCCTTCTCTCCCTTGCTTAGGGTTAGGTTTGGGTTTAGCGATGGGTTCCCTGTGCCCCTTGGGCTTAAAAGAAGGCCAAGGAGACAGTGGCCAGGAGGTGGGGATGAGATTGTGTGAATATGTGAGGTAGGGAGAGGTGGCAGCGCTGAGGCTTTAGGTGCGTATGAAGATGGCCGGTCGGCACTGGTGGACGGACCGACACATGGTGTCGTCATTGAAACCTTAGGCATGGTCCGCGTGGACGATGGTAGTGGGCCATCGGCGACGAACGGACCGACATATGGTGCCGCAGCTAGAGCCTTAGGTGTGGACGAAGGAGGTCGGCCGGTGGCGGCGGATGGACCAACACACGATGACTAGAGTTAGGGTGGGAGGATCTGACATGGTCGTGGAAGGATGGGAGGCGGAGTGGTGAGGGTGGTGATGGCGCCGTCGGCTGCAGGTGGTGGGGAAGGCACACAAATCGAACCGGGGGAGAAGGATTGTGGAGGCATGAGGGAGGAGGCGGAGCTAGGGCAAAATTGCAATGAAGTGGGAAGAAGGAGGAGGTGGCAACATCATGGGCTGGTCCACCGTCGGCCCACCACCGTTGTTGACGCTTGAGGCTCGAGCAGCAACAACGTGCCAGTCCGTCCGTAGTACACGGTGATGACGGGCCTAACGTGGCTATGGGAGGATGGTGGGTGGAGCAGTGTGATATCCTAATTTTACTTATAATAATAATAGTAGTAGTGGTAGTGGTAGTGGTAGTGGTAGTAATAATCATCATCTCTCCTTCCTTTCTCTCTCACCAAACTGAACCACAACCCATGGCCGATCCCTGGGACTCAGCCTAAGCCTGATCTCAAGCCAATCCTATCGGTTCTTTTTTAACCTATTACTGAAGTATCAATCTTGGATGATAATGGCTTGGTGACCTTCTGAAGGAATTATATGCCCAATTGACAATCATAGACCACATCGGATGTGAGCTCAATGATATGTGGGACCACGTATGACGTGGGCTACATGGACCATGTGAGACATGAGCCATGGACCGGGTTAAGGCCTCTAGTGTAGAGGGCCCACGGTGAGACTATATAAAGGAGGCGGTGGAGAGGCGCGAGAACACCCTGAGAAAATTAGGTTTTCCCTCTCCACCAAACCCTAGCCGTCACCTCTCTCCCTCGCCTGCGATCGGCGCTAGCACGTCGCCGTGGGCAGATTCCGATCACCGGATGTGTGTATTCCTGTAGAGGCGCAACACTTGGGTAGCTGGCTTGATCAATCGCAAGATGAACTGAAGAAGACGACGTGATCTGTTCGCGTCCAGTTTCGGGCCGTGACCTTGTTTCACAAATTCCCGTTGATCCAGAGGGAATTTGGTGATGGGACTGGATGCGTTGGAAATCTCTCGTCGTGGGCTTGTCCGTAATGTCTGAGATCGTCAAAAACAGACTCCGGACGAGGCCCGGGCGTTCGTTTGAAGACAGGCTGCGCGAGGAGGTCGCGAATCTTGGCGAGCACGCGGAGCTCGTCGACGACCTCCACGGCATGGGGATCGGCCACGGCGCACCTCGTGGCTTGTTGCTGACCAGCGAGGAGGAGGCGATGGGATCGCCGTGAACGACTACTTCCGTACAACTATGCGCAGATCGATTGAACCGGCTTCATCGGCTCATCTTCCGCTGCACTGCGCATTGTAAGGTAACTCGATTGGTGGTCAATTACTTGCAGGGGGTCCTGAGTCTCGGGTGTAGAATTTTGATTCTGTGCTAGCGTAGCGTCCGCGTTTCTCTTCACCTTCCAAGGAGGAGCTTGTGGAAGGCCCAAGTGGTTTTGAAGGCTAGAGTCTGTCCAAAAGTGGGAAGGGCTACCACTAGTGGGCGATACCCCTCTTCGTGAAGGGTGCTCCAACGGGGATGTAGGAGAAGGGAAAATTTTGATCCGAACCTGAGGATAAAAATCCTTACCCCCTCTCTTTTCTTACTTGCAATTTACTTCTTGTGTTGTGTTTCTAGTTCTTGTATTTCTTTGTAGCTTTAGTTGTACAAAGTTTAATTTTACTCTAATTTTAGAACCCAGTGCTCAGGTAGTTTGGCCAATTGTAGGACAAGAAATATTGAATGGTGATGTAGGTGGGGGTCTCGTATATATGCATATTCGAGAATTGAATAGTTTATGACAATAATTTGGAGTATATGGACATCTTATGGGATTATATATTGGTCCTATGCATACATTTCAATCTTCTTATGGCTGGTGTGTGCACATAATCGCATCCAAGCAATCCATCTATCTAATTAAGCTGTTGTGTATCTTTATTTTTTTTAAAAAAAAAAAGATCACTGTTGATTAAATATGAGTCCCTGTTACATACAACCCCTTGCATAACAAGAAAATTACAATTTCTTTTATCTCTATTATTAGAAAGAGCCTTATGACGTTGGTGGTAAGGCCAACTTTTAACACCATAAATCACTCTGTCATCCAAAGGTTCATACATCATTGGCATATTTCCAGTGTTTTTTAACATTTTTCTTATATTTGTTTAAGCAAGAATGTTTTTTATTGACTTGGTTTAATTTTCTATTTATAATATTTATATATTTAATAAGAAACTGTTGTTTGTGTCACACAAATAAATACTTAGAGACGAGAATATATAGATACGATGTAATGGATTGAGCATGTTAGTGTAGCTTAATGCATAAGCAAAACACATCAATCACAACATTGCAAGAGATATTTCTTTAATTTACAGCAAAGCAGAGGCATTTGGCTAGGTATAGAAATACGGAAACGCTACTGTGCGGGTGTCCGGACACGCGCTCGCGCCGGACGCCCGCAGCGAACGCTGCACAATGTGGCACTGTAGCATGCAAGGTGGGTCCCACAAGCATTTTTTTATGGCCATAAATTTCGACTGGTTGCTCTAATGCACAAACCATTTGCACCAACGTGTTCCTCGTATTTTTACGAACAAAACAAGATGTATGTTGCCATATAAATCCACAAACTTACCTGATGAAACTTGGGTTTCACCTACTGAAACTTGGGTTTCATACTCGTTAAACTTTGTCGAACTGTCAAGTTTCATCAGATTTCATCCAAGTTTCTTCAAGTTTCATTAGGTTTCATCCAAGTTTCTTCAAGTTTCATCAGGTTAATCAAAGGTTCATAAGTTTTCATAGGTTTCATCCAAGTTTCATCAGGTTACATTGAAGTTTCATCAGATTTCATCAGCATATGGCCAAGTTTCGCTAGTATACATGTAAGTTTCATAAGTGTCTTATCCTAGGGTCACATCAAAAAAATTAAAAAAGTGAAAAAAATAAAAAAATTTAAAAGTATTTAAAATGGGTTGCTCTCGATTTTAGAAGAATTATGCAATTTATTCCATGCATTTTGAACACTGTTTGAATTTTATAAAAAAATCGGAAGTTTTAATTGAAAAATGATCAACTGCATGTCCACATCTAGCCAACGCCGGGCGCGCACGATGGCTGATCGGACGGACGGCGCTGGTCCGCGCGTGCGTGTCCGAACGGACGTCCGACGCCTGGAGCTCGCCATAGAAATAATGCATACAATAGGGGTGGAAACGGTGCGAATATGTCCGACCGACCGACCGACCGAATTGGTCGACTAGTTATTTGAATAATTTTAGAGTATCCGAGTTTTTTACGGATATAGATATGAATATGGATAATGACAGATAATATTCAAAAAAATATGAATAATATTCGATGGATACTGTTCGACTCAAAGGCAAGGGACACTACTCTATATTAATTGGACAACGCCAAACAAAACATATTATATCTATGATTTTTCAAGTATGCATTTTTTATGTGTTATACAAGTAACAATCGTTCCAAACTATATCCAATAATATCGATTTTTTATGATCCATATTCATATCACTATTCGTGCCACGATATCAATGTTTGTATCCATGTCCGCACTATTCATATCTGTATCCAAATCCGACATATAATATGGATCCGTATCATCCGATACTATCCGATAGTATCCGATTCGATCACGCCCCTAGCTTGCACCAAACACATTATTTCTTAAAGTCTTCTGCACCAACATTAGATTGACCGAGCAAGGAGCATTGGCAAGTAAATATGTTAGCATTGCTGTGCAAAGTCTTGAGAATCATGCCAAATTTTGGTAGCAAGCCACCAAATTTTGGAAAGCAAAGTAGGAGGTAACAGTATTAGGAAACAAATCAAACGCAAGGCCAGCGATCAAGAAATATTGCGAGATACAAAGATACGCGCGCTACTTCTATATACAGATGATTGCAAGAGATCCTATGCCATTTTGAGATCCCTGACCCGTATAAAAAGCCAAGGCCTAGGCGCCAAGCTAGTACGTACATTCAGCACCGCCGCCATCGCCGCGTTGAGTTCTTCGCCGATCAGCCATGCCGCCGCCGCCGACCGACGTCTCGGCGTCGACCATCCGCTCCACGGCCACCGCCGCCGGGTGCCACGTGCTCAGGATCGACGACTACGCGCGGATCAAGGAGACGCACGGCACCGGGAAGTGCGTCGAGTCCGGCAAGTTCGAGGCGGCGGGCCACGCCTGGCGCATCGTGTGCTTCCCCAACGGGAACACCCACGGCGACGCCGGCTTCGTCTCCGTCTTCCTCGAGCTCGTCGGCGGCGCCGCCGACGAGAGGCCCAGCGCGGAGGTCCGCTTCTCCCTGCTGCAAAGCCACGGCGGCGGCGAGCCGCGGCGGGCGGCGGCGATCTGCAGCAAGAGCTACGCCCGCGTCTTCAGCAGGGGTGCTCCCTCCGGTGGCTTCCCAAAGTTCGTCAGAAACCGAACCCTAGAGGAGTCTTTCCTCCGGGACGGCGGCTGCACCATACTGTGCGAGATCGACGTGGTGGAGATGGTTGTGGTCGAAGAGCCGGTTGCACCGGCGGTGCGGCAGCTGGAGAGGCTCGGAATCCTGTGCATCTGCAAGGATGACCTCTGCGTTCGCCGCCACGCAGCACTGAATTGATCAAGGGCCACCTTTCAGTTGTTTTATGGAAACGATCATCTTCACTTCTGCTACTAGTTTTTCTCTACTTTTGTCGGAGTAGTAGCTCTCGCAGATATGCTTAGTGCTTCTGGTTGTTATGTTATTTGGACGATATGTGAATGGTTCAGGCCCTCTTTTATTTAGCGTTTTGGTTTGATTCAGTTTTACTTGAAAAAAAAGGAGATTTTAGAAGAAAAAAAACATAAAAAGGTTAAAAAATTATTAAATTTTCTTTTAGATCTTTTTTAAAAAGGGAAAGGCTTGTGGCCGTACGTCCGGCGCGGCCGGACTCGTGGCGCGCGAGAGTTTCATGCGGGACATGCACTGTGCCGGCATGCAGGTGGAGCCCACAACATTTTTTTTTTCTTTCGGCGACCATAATTTTTGATTAGGTGCTCTAATTTACAAACTGTTTGCACCAACGTGTTCCTCATATTTTTACGAACAAAACAAAATATATGTTGTCATATAACATTATAACTCTTCAAACTTACCTGATGAAAATTGGGTTTCGCCTACTGAAACTTGGGTTTTTGCCTACTGAAACTTGGATTTCATATTCGTTAAACTTGCCGAATTGTCAAGTTTCATCAGTTTTAATGCAAGTTTCATCAAGTTTCAACAGGTCTCATACAAGTTTGTTCAAGTTTTATCAGGTCAATTCAAGTTTCAACAGGTTTCATCCAAGTTTCATCAGATTAAATCAAAGTTTCATCAGATATCATCAGCACACGGCCAAGTTTTATCAGCACACTGCCAAGTTTCGCTAATATGGATGTAAGTTTCATAAGCGCCTTCTCCTAGTTTCACATCAAAAAAATTAAAAAAGTGATTTTTTTTAAAAAAAGTATTTAAAATGGGTTGCTCTCGATTTTAGAAGAATTATGAAATTTATTCCACCCATTTTGAACACTGTTTGAATTTTGTACAAAAATCAAAAATTTCATTGGAAATTTAATCAACTGCATTGACTAACAACTCGCCTAGCACGCGGGCGCACGGCAGCGCTCGGATGCGCGTAGTGCCGTTGATCCAACGACTTAGGCACGTCCGACACCTGGTGCTCGCCTTAAAAAAACCGTACAAAATTTTACCCTAGATGGTCTATAATTTTTTTTTTCTAATTAAAACTGGTCGCGGTCTTTCTATTACTCTAGCACTAAACAAACCAGATTATACATAAGATCAATCATAGCCGGCAACCCCTCTTACATAACATTGTGCAAGAGGAGATCAAAACTAGCAGATTAGGGACGGCGTCCTCAATAAGAACTCTAAATACATTAGAGATATGATTAATTAGAAATAAACCTATATTAGTGATCACACAGACGCGGTTGATCGAGATTAATCCTAACAGGATCTGGCATCAATTATAATTTTGAACAAAACTGAGGTGTGCAAATGCTTTCCCGATCCCTCCATCTGTCTGAATTCATGGTCTATTATCAATTCATCGATCACATGTTATCCACCATGTATATTTAGGTTTTATTTTTTTTATCTGAACAATCGAACAGTTGAATTGAACTGATTGAATTTTGAAAGCTTCTCGAGGTAGTCTCGAGATTCAAATCAATTTTGTTTGACTTGTTTTTTAAAGCGTTAGGACCCATTTTCGAGACAACAAAAAAAATGAATGAAAAAACCTAAAAGCATATGTCTTCTTGAAAGGTAAGATAAGCCATTATGTCTTCTAGCTTCACATCAAAAAAATTAAAAAAGTGAAAAATCAAAAAATATTCAAAAAATATTTAAAATGGGTTGCTCTCAATTTTAGAAGAATTATGAAATTTATTCCACGCATTTTGAACACTGTTTAAATTTTGTATAAAAATCAGAAGTTTAATTAGAAATTTAATCAACTGCATTGACTAACAACTCGCCTGGCACGCGCACGCACGGCAGCGCTCGGATGCGTGTGGTGCCATTGATCCAACGGCTCAGGATGGTCTGGCCCATGAGCCAGGCGTCGGACGTCCGACGCCTGGCACTCGACTTAAAAAAACCGTACAAAATTTTACACTAGATGCTCTATAAGAAATATTTTTCACTACTACGGAACGGGCGTTCAGTCCCGGTTCGGAACAGGCTTCAGTCCCGGTTCCTGAACCGGGACAGCCCTTGGAGACTGATGCCTGCTGGGCATCAGTCCAGGTTACAGCAACCGGGACTAAATCTCTCCTCGATAGGCCGGCCCGAATACACATGGAGCCGTATTAGTCTCGGTTTTACCTACCAACCGGGACTGAGAGGTGCGGACGTGGTAGCCAGGAGGAAGTGCTGGGGGCACTATTTGCCCCGGTTTTATCTACCAACCGGGACTGATATGTGCGCACGTGGTGACTAGCGGCAGCCGCTGGGGAGACAATTGGTCCCGGTCGGTTGCTCCAACCGGGACTGAGGTGTATTTTTTGAATGTTATGCTTCTTTTCTATAAACCACATTTAACACAATTAGAAGATGCACAGCTGGTTGACAACTAAAATCGAAATAGCATTAAATCTTACAAATATGTATTACGTCAGACCGGCTCTGGGCATTGTGCAATCATCCAGCCATACTGTGCAATTACAAATATTCAGAGTTTAAGCCGGCGCCACCCGTAGCTCTCCTTACCCCTCTGTCCGGCCGTTGCCGTGGTCGTTGCCGCCGTGGGCGTCGCCTCAGGTAAGCCACGGTGAGCCCTCTCTACCGAGCCGTTAAGCGAGAGAGAGAGAATGGAGAAAGAGAGAGGAGAAATAAAAAAGAAAAAGAAATACGTGGCAGCCAAATCAGCGATACGTGGTGCCACATCAAAAAAACCACGCTTACGTGGCGCCACATCAGCAAAACCGCCGAGCAAAACCGGATTTGATGTGTTTTGAGCCGGTTTTGAAAGTTCAGGGGCAATAGTGGACCAAATCATAGTTTAGGGGGTTTTCTGGACCTTCGCGATAGTTTGTGTACCTAAAATGGACTTATTCCTAATCTTTATAATATAAATAATGGCGAGCACTAGGGTCCGGACGTCCGGACCTGCTGACGTCAGCATGACGTCATCGCGTAACCTGCGCGAAAACCTACGGAAACCTGGAAAATAACGATAGAAACCTGATGAACCGTTGCAACCTGAGGACGAAACTTGAGATTTAAGAATGTTTTCGAGAGTTAGAACCAAGTTTCGATAGTACAAATTCAAGTTTCGGTAAGCAATATCCAAAGTTTCAATAGGCAAAACTTAAGTTTCAGCACAAAAAAGCAAAGTTTTCAAAAAATCGTGAAACCTCAGGTTTCGTGCAACCTGACGATGAAACCTGAGGTTTCAGAAATCGTCTCGAGAGTAAGACCCAAGTTTCAATAGTGCAAAGTTCAAGTTTTAGTAGGTAAACATTCAAGTTTCAGTAGTAGAAAAGGTACATTTTCGTAGAGTGTAGCACCCAGAGTTCCAGACCGAGAAGAGAGAAGGTTTCATATGTGCAACTGCAAGTTTCAAGCACACAAATCGTAGGTTTCCAGAGACAAACCTCAGATTTTGAGTCTAAAATGGGATGGGTCTCCTTCTGGCCTCCTTCTTCCCCAGATCCGACGAGACCCTACCCCTTGCTCGCCGGATCCGGCGGCGCAACGGGGAGCTTGACACCCCCCGTGCTCCCTCATCGTCCTGGTCGCCGGCCCCCTCCAGATCTGGCGGTGGCCCTTGCAGTGGCGTCCCTATGGAATTGGGCGACGGCGCCCAACTCTTCTTCTCCATTGGTGCGGCGGCTCTCGGCAGGTGGGGCGGCACCGGCGACGGCGGAGGGAAGGAGGCGTGAGGCGTGGGAGGAGGAGGCGCGGCGCTGGACGACGGCGAGGAGGCATGGGAAGAGGCGGTGGAGGGGATGCGACGGCGAGGAGGCGCGAGAGGACGGTGAGACGGCGAGGAAGGCGCGGGAGGAAGAGTAGTGCGAGCGAGCGACGCGAGCGAGGATGAGGAGCACGAGGGAGCGAGCGAGTGCGAGCGAGGAGTCCGGACGCGCCGGACCTCCGGGCTCAAGCGTTTCCCTTAGAAAAAAAAACCAACAAAACTCTGGACAAATTATTACAAAATTTTACAATAGATGCTCTATTAAAAAATAATTTTTTCTAACTAAAATCGGTCGCGGTCTTTCTATTACTCCAACACTAAACAAACTAGATTATACTCCATAAGATCAATCATATCCAGCAACCCCTTTTACATAACGTTGTGCAAGAGGAGATCGAAACTAATAGATTAGGGACGGCATCCCGAATAAGGACTCTAAATACATTAGATATAAGATTAATTAGAAATAAACCTATATCAGTGATCACACAGACGCGGTTGATCGAGATTAATCCTAGCAGGATCCGGCATCTATAAATAGTACAAAGCCGAGAGGCTCGCAGCCGCTGCCCCGCGCGGGCCACGTGGCTCGCCTGGCCGGCCGGCGCCGCCGCAGCCGTTGGATCGTGCGAGCCGGCGAGATCCAGCCCGTTGGTTTCGCGTTAACGTATAAAAGAATTTCCCCCGGACAGCTTGCAAGCATGCGGCGGCTTCGGCCGGTTGGTTAGAGCTGGCGAATTTCGCGTGGGAGGCGCGGGTTCGATTCCCGCTGGCTCCTCCGTGCTGCCCATTTTCCTTCGCGCGTTGCTCGCGTCGCCTGCGTGCTCGCTCGACCGTGTTTTTTTTCCCGTCGCTCTCGGTTTTTTACACCGCGCGCGCGTCGCTCTGCCCGCGGTTTTTTTTCCTCGCGTGCGTCGGCCGCTGCGCGGGTTTTTCTCTCCCGCGTTTTTCTGCCGCGCTGGGGGCGCCATAGGCGCGCTGATGCGACTAGTTAATTATAATTTTGAACAAAACTGAAGTATACAAATGCTTTCGCGATCCCTCCATCTATATGTTTTGTAAATACCACAGGTCTGAATTCATGGTCTATTATCAATTCATCGATCACATGTTATCCACCATGTATATTTAGGTTTTGTTTTTTTATCTGAACAACTGAACAGTTGAACTGATTGAATTTTAAAAGCTTCTCGAGGTAGTCTCGAGATTCAGATCAATTTTGTTTGACTTGTTTTTTAAAGCTTTAGGACCCATTTTCGAGACAACAAAAACAGAATGAAAAAACCTAAAAGCATATGTCTTCTTGAAACGTAAGATAAGCCATTAAGTTGTTCAACCGTTAAGCTGTTAAGCAAAAACAGAACATAGCCTTAGTATTTATATAACATTTCAACGTGTTCTTGAGTTTAATTTTGCATGCTGAACACAAGACCCAAAGCCCAACTGTGGCTCACGAGGTGTCATATAAGGGCATGTTTGGTTACTACCTAACATTTACAAGCCTTAATTTGGGCAAGTGTGGCAAGCCATTGCCAAAATTCTAAGGGCCTATTTGGTTGATTGCCGCAGCCCGCCACTCCGCAACTGCGGCACGCCACGTTTGCTTGGTCGATCTGTTTGGTTGGTTGCCGCACCTAGGCACGCCACAGTTCACTCAGACGCGCTCAGTTCATTTTTTTCGCCGCAGCTCGCCTAAGTTGCGGCGCTCGATTCGGCCGCCGCATCCTCGACGCCACCACAGTTGCGGTGGGAACCAAACAGGCCCTAAACCACCATCCTTGTGGCAAAGTTAGTAAAAAAACTGAGTATATAACAAGCGGGACATGTGTTTATGAAAATATGGTAAGCCACAGTTGTGGCACGAACAAAACGCCTACCAAATAAACAGTGATTTGTCTAATGTTAGGCGAGGCAAGGTTAGGTAGCAAACAAACAGGCTCTTATGCTTTTTACTCTTCTCGTTGATGCCCAGCGGCAAGTCTCTTTGTTTTATGGTTGGGTTCGGTTTTGTTTGGTTGACACAAAATTTATCAATTTTTATGCAAACTATTTGGTGTAGTATTTCGTAATATTTTTTTTGAAACTTCGTGAGGTTTTACTCAAAGTTCTCAAAAAAAAATTAAATAAATTTTTGGCCTTTCAAATTTTTTACTCAACCAAACCAAACATAATCGAACCGCGAACCAAAGAGACAAAAGGAACACGAACGGATAAAATAGCTGAAAATATTAATGGGTTCCGATCTCCTATCTATGGGTTCTGTCCTTTTGAGCTGATTTGAATGGCTGAACAGCGGAGCAGCTGAAATGATTGAATTTTAAGAGCCTCGAGGTAGTCTCGAGATTCGGATTCATTTCATTTGAATTGCTTTTTAAAGCGTTAGAACCTACCTTCGAAACAGCAAAAAAAACAGAATAAAAAAAATCTAAAGCATATATTTTTTTCAAAACTTAGAAAAATCGTTAAGCTGTCAAACCGTTAAGCTCTTTAAGCTGAATAAAGCGGAGGCTTAATTAGGTCATGCACAGTCGGCGCAGTAGACGAATGCTCCACGTCAAGTTGCCGTATCTGAATATAGATAGATGCTAGTGCAAAGTTGCAGGTTGCATGTTTGATGTCTTGATTTTTTTTCTTGGTAAATATGTCTGCTCGTTTGCTTAGAAATTCTTCGTCTTATCCTTGCCGTTGGTCATGCACCATAATCCGTGCACAAACCACCTCCTCTCTCATATGTCTTTTTACAAAAAGACCTTTCATCTTTCAATCCAAAAACAATTAATCGAATACTCTTCCACCTATCTCTCTCTCTCCTCCCGTCCACTCGACCGAGCAAAGCCCTCCCCAGCGGTAGGGGTGAAAACGGGTCGGATACTACCCGACGGGTTTCTAAATTTCATGAAGTAGTTTGTGCAGAAGAAGATAATTCAATAGACAATTTGCATGCTCTTGTGTATCCCTCTTCGACTAACCTTTTACAGGAGATTGAAAAGAATGAAGAGATCGAAGTTGATATGGTCGAGCATGGGACTTTCCCTTCGAGCATGATGCTAGATGTGGTCACACCTCTGAAATCCACATCCCATGTTCAGATCGTGGTTGATGGCAATTGCGCCATTGCTGGC
>SPJY01014331.1:859805-931011 GCA_005191435.1 Raddia distichophylla
TCCAGATTGGAGAAACACTCTCGAAATCCCTTGTGTCAGTTGACCTATCGATTCTGAGCTTCAGAACCTCAGTTCGAGTGTGTGCTTTATCCTTGTTCTTGCGAGTTTTTCGATTGCTTGTAAGGATAGACCTTCGTGGTCAGGTCATCCGGGCTTTGGCACGGTTGATAACAATCAGGAGTGTGGTTTAGCGATTGCGGGCGCTTATCGTTGCGTGGTTTGTAGCCGGTTCGTCAAAGTCATCCTCCGTCCAAATTGAAGTTATTCTCTGAATTTAATATTCCTGATTTGCATAATGTTGAATTGATTACTCACGACAAAGTTCTTTGTAAAGCATTTCAAAATAAATCTGTGTGGTATGTGCTATTTGATGAAACTGTTGAACTATCTAGTGTGATTGATAACGTTGCGGAAATTTCTAGTTCCAAATCTCTAGATAGTACCTGTAAATTTTATTTGAGTGAAAATTATGATGTGAACAACAACTTTCATGTTCATTAAATATTTATCACAACCGATTTGCTTGCTGATTTGAGGTTGAATTCTTACAATACGCCATCCATTGTGTCTTATTGTGGTAGCATGCAGATAAAGGAATTGTTCGACGATCACTATTTTAAAAAGAGATCTATATTCATTTGCTCATATGTCAAATGCGAATCATTTGTTAAAAATATGTATGGCCCAAATAAATAATGCTCTCTTCCAAACGACTTGACACAATGTTTAGTAAAGTTAAGGACTACTTTCATTCAATCACGCCGAAATGATGAGAAGGAATGGTTTTTGGGTAAAACATTACATAATTGTTTCCATATTGAAAGCGAGAATGACAAAACAATTAATACATACATATACCACGCGTACACGTTGTTCTTTCTCTCGAGTACCTTTGCGGATTGTCAAAAGACGAGGACGTGTATTAGTGAAGAAGGAAAGGATGAGAAGACCATGGCACCAATGCATATGTGGAAGTGTTCCTTGTTCTGGAATCTAATTCGTCCCCCAGAAGCACAACAAGATTTCACGTCATACTATGCAATAGAAGATCAACTGGAGCCGAGGACGACTCCAAATAAAGAAGGGAAGGATGATGAGGACATCGCTACATCGGATACACCCATAAAATCAATAACCAAAATCATTCCAAATGACCCGCGACCTTTGATCATCATGAAAGGACCCAACACGAGCCAGTGCGCGACAAGTCAATTATCAGGTAAACTCATTTCTTGGGTTAAATAATTATACTTTGGAGAATAGAATACTACCTAATAACAATATTATGCATAGAAAGTTGAACAAGCACCAGCTTCAAGGCACCAACGCACCAATAAAGACAATAAAGCATGGTGGGAATGCAAACGGATTCCACTCGGCCATCAATGACCAGTCTGAATTAAAAACAGCCTAGAGAATGCAAACCGACTAAGATTGGAACGTGTGAGCACTCATTGGAAAGATAACTTCGTCATCTTTCCAACGGATCTAGCCAGACCTTCAAATTCTAAGTGAGCTGGCCGCAGCAGTAAAAATATCGCACGGACAGAACCAGTCTTTTGCTCTTCTTGGGTGCTGCGTCACCATTAATTTGGGCTGAGTCCTCATGTATTCCTATTGCGTGAGTGCACCTCCTAGAGTCATCTTCCTGCTCTATATATAGGACAAGCCTCTCCCTTTTCTCCTTAGATTTTGTTCATTTGTTGTTGTCTTTCAGATTGGAGAAACACCCTCGAAATCCCTTGTGTCGGTTGACGAATCGATGCTGAGATTCAGAACCTCAGTTCGAGTGTGTGCTTTATCCTTGTTGTTGCGAGTTCTTCGATTGCTTACAAGGATAGACTTTCGTGGTCAGGTCATTCGGGCTTTGGCACGGTTGATAACAATCAGGAGTGTGGTTTAGCGATTGCGGGCGCTTATCCTTGCGTGGTTTGTAGCCGGATCGTCAAAGTCATCCTCAGCCCAAATGGAAGTTATTCTCTGAATTTAATATTCCTGATTTGCATAATGTTGAATTGATTACTCACGACAAAATTCTTTGTAAAGCATTTCAAAATAAATCTGTGGGCTATATGCTATTTGATGGAACTGTTGAACTATCTAGTGTGATTAATAACGTTGCGGAAATTTCTAGTTCCAAATCTCTAGATAGTACCTGCAAATTTTATTTGTGTAAAAATTATGGTGTGAACAACAACTTTCATTCATGTTCGTCAAATATTTATCACAACCGATTTGCTTGCTGATTTGAGGTTGAATTCTTACAACAAATTAAATTCTTGCAACATGCCAGCCACTGTGTCATATTGTATAGCATGCAGATAAAGGAATTGTTCGACGATCACTGTTTCAAAAAGAAATCTCCATTCATTTGCTCATATGTCACATGTGAATCACTTGTTAAAAATCTGCATGGCTCAAATAAATCATGTTCTAGTCCAAACAACTTGACACAATATTTAGTAAAGTTGAGGACAACTTTCATTCAATCATGCCGAAATGATGAGAAGGAATGGTTTATAGGAAAAACATTGCATAATTGTTTCCATATTGAAAGCGAGAATAACAAAACAATTGATGCATACATATACCACGCGTACACGTTATTCTTTTCCTCGAGAACATTTGCAGATTGTCAAAAGACAGGAAAGAATGAGAAAATCATGGTACCAATGCATATGTGGAAGTGTTCCTTGTTCTGGAATATAATTCGTCCCCTAGAAGCACATCAAGATTTCACGTCATACTATGCAATAGAAGATCAAATGGAGTCGAGGACGACTCCAAATAAAGAAGAGAAGAATGATGAGGACATCGCTACAACGAATACACCCATGGGATCAACGACCAAAGACTCCCCTCCCGACCAGCAGCCAACGACCAACATTCAAGAACTAATTACCCGAGCCCTTAACTATCAGCTTGGAGGCATTAACTCAACAACAAGAGCAATAAAGCATCGTGGGAATGCAAAGAGATTCCACTCGGCCATCAATGACCTGTCTGAATTAAAAATAGCTTAGAGAATGCAAACGGACTTCGATTGGAACGTGTGAGCACTCATTGGAAAGATAACTTCGCCATCTTTCCAAAAGATCCAACCACACCTTCAAATTCCAACAGAGCTGGCCGCAGCAGTCAAAAATATCTCGCGAACAGAACCAGTCTTTTGCTCTTCTTAGGTGCTGTGTCACCATTAAGTTGGGCTGAGTCCCCATGTATTCCTGCTGCGTGAGTGCATTTCCTAGAGTCATCTCCCTGCTCTATATATAGGACAAGCCTCTCCCTTTTCTCCTTAAGTTTTGTTCATTTGTTGTTGTCTTCCAGATTGGAGAAACACTCTCGAAATCCCTAGTGTCAGTTGACCTATCGATTCCGAGCTTCAGAACCTCAGTTCGAGTCTGTGCTTTACCCTTGCTCTTGCGAATTCTTCGATTGCTTGCAAGGATAGACCTTCGTGGTCAGGTCATCCGGGCTTTGGCACGGTTGATAACAATCAGGAGTGTGATTTAGCGATTGCGGGTGCTTATCCTTGCGTGGTTCGTAGCTGGATCGTGAAAGTCATCCTCCGCCTAAATCGAAGTTATCCTCTCACCGAAAGATCGGGAACCCGTGAGCGCATCAAAATACTAATCTTAACTAATATTATCTCGTAAACAAACTAATCTTATCTAATTTAACAACTCGATTTAATTTTAATGAGCCTCCAAACTAATCTCGTGCTACAGTACCGTGGCACTATTCACGGCGCTATAGTACATCATGTACTGTTCATAGCCTTTGCGCCGCGGGTGTACCAATACTCCCCCCTTCAAATCAACCTTGTCGTCAAGGTTGAAATGATGACGCTCGAGGCTTCGATGTCGATGCTGGAGTTGAAGAGCATCCCCATGCGCACGATGTAGCCGTGCCGGCCCAGCATGCACGCAGTCCTCCGGCAGGTGATAATGGAGGTGTCGTGGTTGCTGAAGGTGTGCTTGGCATAGAAGATGTGGAGCGACAAAGGGCTGGGTCCAGTAAGATCGGTTTGGTTGGACCTTCGTCACCTCGTGGACCATCTCTCTAGAAGAAATCGCCAAGGCGTTGTCAGCGGGATCACCTTCCTGCAGCTTGATGTCGTCGACGACGTCGCTGTTGGTGTCGTGGTCGCTATCTTCCGCAAGAGAACGCCCTTTCGGCGTGCCAGAGTTCAGCACCAGCTGTACGCCGAAGGCTTTCGCGATCTCCGCAACCATCATCTGGATCCTTGCCATTGATGCCTTCATTTCATCAACAGAAAACTCTAGCTTTGTGAGCCTTTCCTCCACAAAAGCCACGGTAGGAGGATCGTTAGCTGTTATCGGAGCCATCGCCTATGAGACTAATCCTCGATTTACTTCATTTGATTAGATGAAGAGAAACATACATGACACATCCCTTACATAGGGATAAGAGACTTGGTCTCTAACAAATACTAAATCTTAACTAATCTTATATCCTAAACAAACTAATCTTATCTAATTTAAGAACTTAATCTAATCTTAATGAACCTCCTAACTAATCTCGTGCTACAGTACCGCGGTACTGTTTACAGTGCTACAGTACCACGCATACTGTTCAAGGCCTTTGGGCCGTGGGTGTATCACATGGCCTTGTTGGTGTTGCATAAATAGAAGATGAACCAGATGTTAATGAGCCAAGAAGAAGCACTACACTTGAACTAATTGGGACATAGTTTGAAGATGCAACACTTCTTCTAACTTGAGCAATTAGTTGAGCATGTTATTAACATTTGCAGTCTTCTAACTTGTAGCAACCAGTCTGTTCATTTGTGTATTGTGGTATCATGAGCAAATCAATGGATATTTTGTACTCATTTTTTTAGCTAGTCAATATTGTTGTGCTCTATATGATCAAAGTATTACCTTTGATATAACTGACCTTGTCCACCTGTATTTTTTAGGGGAGCCTCCTCCATCTGTTAGATACAGCTTGTGCTTCGGATTCATTAAATTGATCAGTAAACCTGCGAATTCACATTATCTAATGCAAGCATGTGGAAATTTGTGTTCTTTACTGTCTGGGCATGTGAAAACGTGTGTTTCCAGCTTGCAACAAGTAGGTGAGAAAAAAATCCGATTGTATCTTGTGCACTAGAAAATACAAGCGGAAATGTTTATAGGTGTGAAATTTTTCATGATCTACCGACGCAACAATATGTAACCATTTTATGCTGCATGTTGAATCATTAAACAGTCCTATGTTGATGATGCAGCGCCTTGATGAAAATCTGTAAAATCCATGGTAAAAAGAAATGGTAACCAATCTAAATAGAATTAATCTACTATCTTAAAGCACCTTGTGGTCGTCGTGGTAGTCCCAACTTACAATTCGGAATGTCCATCTCGCGCTGTGACATCTGCTCCGTTGGATCTATTCCCACACTTGCCCGCCTGTGTAAACCCTAATCGCCCTGCTCCTACCACGCCGCCGCCTCCCTCTCCCAAGCTCGCTCGCACTACCGTCCCCCTCCCTCGTCCGTCGCCTCCCCCTCCCTCACCTCAACCACGCAGCCGCCCCTGCTCTCCCTCACCTGCGCCACCTCCCCTCTTTTTCTCCCCCAACCACGCCGTCTCCCCCTCTCCTGAGCTTGTGCCACCGCCTCTGCTTGATCCTTCGCGCCCGCGCCGCCCCGGTCCTGGCCGTCACTCCTTCACGCACGCGCCCGCGCCGCCCCGGCGTCCTCCCCGGCTCCCGCGCCGCACCGGTCCTGGCGCACTCCTTCACGCCCGCACTCGCGCCGCCCCAGCGTACTCTAGGGCGCACGTGTCGCCCCGGTCCGTGACCAAGTCCATGGACGATTTAGATAATTCATGGTCATGTTTATTGCAGCACCAGCGAGGTCATTGTTACCAAGTCCATGGACGATTTAGATAATTCATGGTCATGTTTATTGCAGCACCCAGCGAGGTCATTGTTTACAAGTTTCGGATTTAACCTTTTAGTTTTACTGATGCAGGGCTATATGTATATGTATTTCTTCAGTTGCAATACTCTATTTCTGGAAGCTCAAATGATCTTTTCCATCAATCATGGAGTAAATCTTTTGTAGGAGTTTATAGAGTAGTTTTTTGTTCGTTGATCTCATTTGCACTTTCCGATTCAATACTAGCTATTATGTTATTAGGTGTCGTTGCAATTGAGTGCGTATATATTAGTTTGTCTTTCCAGATTCAATACTAGCTCTTCAAAACCATTGTAGTATGCATTATTAGTTTGTCTTCCCCATCGCAGATCATGGAGCTACTGGTGAGGCGAGGCTTGTTCTTATAAAGCAAGAACTATTGACTACAGGGGAGAAATCCTTTTTTGATAGAGCTCAAAATGGGATGTTTACTTACACGTATGGACCATTTTAAACAGTACATGATCATCCAGTAGTTATAGTGTTATTGTTGCTTCACTATATCAAAAATATGTTAGCAAAATCAGTGTCAATATTAGTCTTGTAAAGACAACGGCATAAGGCCATGTGGTAGGATAACAGGCACACGGTGTTTTTTTGTCAGCAATGTTGTTTAGTTTAGGTGCTAGATAAATTAAATTTGATGTTAACTTTGTCGCCTTTGGTTGTTTCATAAGATTAGTTGAGGTCTAAATCTATTTGAGTTAGGAGAATTAGTCCTTTATACACTACAGAGCCATTCCTCCTTGTGCATGTGCCGAGAAACCTTCTCATCGGATTTCATTCAAGTTTTTATAGACAATGACAATGGTGGAAGTTTTGGTCTAAAGAATAGTATCGCTTTCCATGGTCTGCTGCACCGGCGTAGTCTTCTGTTGCAGGCTTGCGAAGCAAACTCTGTTTCTCTACAAGACTCAATTGATTTGGGTAGAGTTGGTCTTGGTACTTGTTTGCTTGTTGGTTTGCCTGGATGATTTGTTGCTTATAAGGCACATGTGGTAATTATATTTGACATTTTTGGTTCAGACAATCAATTCATGCATGAGTTTTACTGATTTTATAACAGATGTTAGCACATCGATGCAAATTTGGTGAGAGGAAGTTTTTGGACCAGTCATTTGTGTTAAACAATTTAAGACAGAGGGTGAAGCTGTAGAGCTTGCAAATAATTCTCAGCGAGTTGCTTGATTACGCAAGATTAATGGAAAAAAAATATTTGTAGGCGCTTATATTATTTATTCACCTGCTCTACCATTTTTATTTCAGTTATGTTTTAGCTGGTGGTGTAATTTCTAATGATCCTCAGAGGTGTGACTGCATGTCAAAGGTAGTTTGAACTTTGAAGTACATAT
Source organism: Raddia distichophylla (assembly GCA_005191435.1). Taxonomy (NCBI): domain Eukaryota; kingdom Viridiplantae; phylum Streptophyta; class Magnoliopsida; order Poales; family Poaceae; genus Raddia; species Raddia distichophylla. The sequence continues at coordinate 867,102 of SPJY01014331.1, forward strand.
CTGTCAATTTTAACCCCTGATTAACTGCTAGGATGTTAGACTACCGCTTTATGATATATGTAACTATGTCGACTTTTAGCTCACCATTGTATTCATAATTCTTGTGATAGAACTAGCTTTTCTGTTCGGTCACCTATTCTAACTGTTTTCTGCCACTTAGGGATTCAGAATATTTCTTCAATTTCCTTATTGAATAGTAAAATTAGTGAAACTAATATGCATAGATCATGGATATTATTGGCAAACTCTGGTGATTTGATTGTTCTCTTGCCTGAACTAAAGCTTATGAATGGGAGACTACTTTCTTTTATTTAGCTACAACACTCATGCACTCATAAACAATAGAGCATAGAGTTTTTTTTTCTCATGAGCAATATGTGCAGATTGATGTGTTCTGCCATGTAGAATTCATAGTCAAATTTTTTTCTCGTAGACCTAGATTTCTATGTGATTTTGCTCCTGAGCGTGTTCCTATGCATCGGATGCATTAACTGAGCGGATGAGAAAATTTAACTTTTCCCTTAAAAATACAAGCCATTGAATCCATATAGGTTTCCGCACAAGTAGCTATGTACACCAAATATGTCCATTGTTGAGAAAGCTGAGCAAGATAAAATAATTTTATGGTGCTTAATCGTGAAAACCTATGATCTATAACCAGATCCCTATTTCATTTTCAGAAATTTAGAAGCAAAACGACAAGAATGTCATACATTTTTCAATTTGATTTAGTGAATCTTGAAATAGACAAATTCATTATACTTTTATTTTACATGGGTTTGGTGGGTGCCATTGCATAAAGTCTATTTCTACGACATACTGTGCCTTCCAATCTCCTTTGTAATCTGGATAAGTTTAAGAGAATAGATCTAACCGCTCAAATCATTGCAAACATGTCTACTTTCCTTGCTGTAATTAATATTGAACCTGCTAGCGAGGTCTCCTAAAATTTGAAATCATGATGAACTAGGTATTCCTTGATTCAGGGGTTCCTTATTACCTAACTTAGTGTAAAAGATTGCACCTTTATGTTTCTACTTTGAAACATTTAGCATTGCCTTCTTTTTTCTCAATGTTTTCAGGTATGATATATACTACAAGCTGACGAAGTCACAAGGTGGAAAGGATCGTTGCGGAGTTCTCAAGGATTTTTCGAAGATATTTGATCATAGTTAGATTTTTGTGCAAACGCATTGTTGCATTCTCCCTTATGTGATTTAATGATGTGATTTAACTTGGATACTTTAGCTTTGATTTACTTGTTGGTCGTAGCGTCGATACGGTGAGCACTGATAGTCTCTACTTCAGTGTTCACATATATTTGCATTGAAATATTCACATGTGACCTCAGTTACCATTAAAACTTGATAGATGTTCAGCCTCACCATGCCATGCGTAATGAATTGCTCATATCTGACATAATTCTAAGGTAGATAATCTACTAATCATTTTGTGTGGTTTATGTTCCTAATTGTTTGTTTATAGTGGAAAATTTTGATAGTCCACATCACTTGAGATTTCAACCTAAACGATCCAAGCTACAACATGTCACGTGCTACACTCTCGATCTTTCCTGCAAATCACCCTTCATGCTTATATTTTTGTCTACGAATTATGTTTTCCTTTCATCCTTTTATGGTCCGTGGCAGAGCACGGACATTTTACTAGTAGAATTAATGACTACAATAATAAGTATGAATAACCATGTTATTCCTTATACGATGGTCTGACGCACTATATGAAACGACATCTTGTTCTTCCCAATACACTGGTCCGGCGCACTATATGAACCGACAATCTTGTTAATTTCCTTTTATAACGAGCTGGACATGAGCACTTTATAAAAAGGCACCTTATCAATTCCCTTATATGACGATCTGATCTGGCGCACTATATGAAACGGCCACATCACAATTTCATTTTTTAAAACTTATTTTAATAACAAAATATAGATGGTTCTCTCTCCTCCCCCTATACAATTCTCTATATAGGGGACACTGTTGGAGATGAGAAAAATATAGGGAGTGGATTTTGTTTAAGGGAATCTGTATATGAGGCTATAGGGGATCAAATTTAGGGGTTCCTGTTGGAGATAGCCTTAGGGTTCCCTTGTTTTGGTGCGGCCGCGGGGCGCCGCCCCCCTTTTTGTGGGCCTGGCCGAAAGCCGAGCCCGGCCCGGCTGCGGTTACCTAATCGTGCCCGTCTCGTGTTTACGAAAAGACGATGCGGTACTCGGGTACGGCTTGATTTAGACGTACGCATGGTGAAGCCTCGGGCTCGTGGAGTCGTCGGAGAGCACAAGAGCACAACCGAAGCACGGGGTCACCTCTCTTCAACCTTGGGCTAGGTGGGTAGCACCAAGGGAGAGGGGGGAACCGAAGGGTAAACACCTAGGAGTGGCTATGGAATGGACCTAGACACACACACCTCCTCTTTCCCTTCTTCACCCTCTCAATCTCTCCCAAACACAAGCTCAAACCAACATGGCCATGGGAACTAGGGTTTGGCATGGGAACTCACCATGGACATGGGGAAAGCAAGGAAAACCTAGGGGAACTCACAAGAATGGTCTTACCTTCTCCCTTCTCCCTCTCAAATCTGAGCTCTAGACATGGGTGGACATGGTGGCTAGGGTTGGGAGCACCATGGGAAGACTCTCTCTTCTCTCTTGGGTGTGGGTGGATGCAAATGAGAGCCTCGTCTTTGCCTCCCAAGAAATCGCTCTATTTATAGAGCTAGCACCCAGGAATTTAAATGGACGGCCGAGGTTAGATCGTAACTGGATCGGGTGGCTGAGAGCAATTCGACCCGAGGTCGGAGTACTCATCGGACACGTCCGATGAGTTCATCGGACGCGTCCAATGAAGCCTGGGCGCATGAGGGTTGAGGTGCAGACTAGGTGTTCGACACAGTGCCGCGCCGGCGTCGGACGCGTCCGATGCCCGTGTCGGACACGTCCGACAGTGAGGTTGCAAATTTGGGCCTCTAGGACATAGCCGCTGGGCGAGTTGGGGTGTGCAATCTGGGCTCATCGGACGCGTTCGATGAAAGCGTCAGCGCTGGGACTTGGTGATTTGGAGTGATGCCCCTGTTCCCGAGTGGTCGGACGCATCCGGTGGCTTACCGGACGTGTCAGATGAAGCCTAACAGTGCCCAGTTTCACTTTCTCTCCTTCTCTCTTGGCTCTGGCACTAAGGCAATGAATCTTGGGTGTCTATGGCATGACAATGGCACTGTTCCAAGCTCCTGGGCGACGGCGTCCTGGCCTCCTGGGCGACGGGCGACGGCGTCGCTGCTGCGGGTTGGGGGCGGCGGCGGCGGCGGGGGGGAGGGGTGGTGGCGAGGGCCGGCGGCTAGGGTAAAGGGAGCATGGCGCGGGGTGAAGTGAGAGACAGAGAGGCATGGGCTGTCGGGGCGGGGGCAAGAAATGGGACATAAGTATCCCACCCGTGTCCTGCAGTATCCCGCCCATATCCACCTTTTTCTAATTATTTAAAATTCATGAAATTAGCAGATACGCCCCAGATACGTTTCCGGACATATCGAATACACATCCGTATCCGATACGTGTCCAGATACTGGTATGCGGGTTTTTTGAAGTATCCAGGTATCCTAGCATGCCACGATGGCGAAACCACCAACAAAACCACACTTATGGGGTTATTTGCACCAGAATAACTGATTTCGTAGTTCAGGAGGGTAAATAGACGAACCGTCATAGTTCATGATGCAATATAGACTTTTTCTAAATAAATAATACCGGTGCCAATGGTATTACTCCCTGAATTACCACAGGGGCATATTTTTTTGATGGTCGCATGGAACTAAGCTAAACAAAAGTCGGCATGCCTCTTCTCACACAAATGCTTCAAACAAAATGATATCTTCTTGCCCAAGGAAACTGACAGCTTCAAATCTTTCCCAATAAAACTAGCAGCTTCAAGGTACCCGCATATCCTGAACCAAAAAGACAGCATGCCTCTTCTCACACAAATGCTTCAAAAAAAATGATATCTTCTTGCCCAAGGAAACTGACAGCTTCAAATCTTGCCCACTAAAACTGGCAGCTTCAAGGTACCCGCATATCTTGAACCAAAAAGACAGTTAGTGATACACTTAACCCAAAAAAGCAATACATTTTGCAAGTCCACAGATAAGTGCAAAACAACATGTCCATTAATTAGTACTACAGTTAGTGATACACTTAACCCAAAAAAGCAATACATTTTGCAAGTCCACAGATAAGTGCAAAACAACAAGTCCATTAATTAGTACTGAGTATAATTAAGTCATACATGTTAAGCCAGCATTTTTAAACTTTTATTGCTTTTACAATGACATAAAAAGACATCTATAATTGGAAAAATTTTGTTCTTGGTTTTTGCATTACTTATTTTTGTGCGCCTCCCCCACTTTGTGATTCTTCGGCCTCCCCCTCTCCCGAATCCTCTCCCCAGTCTCTAACCCTAAATCGCCGGCCATCCACAAATCCAAGGCAGCCGCTTTCCTCCGCTTTCCGCTACTTCAGTTTGGTGCTGAATTTGAACCTCCTTCTCAACATCATCTATGGGGGACTTTGTTGACCAAGGAATATGCAAGAACCAAGAGTTTGTTGCAAGAGTGTGATGCCGAAAAGATGAATGGGTGCTCCATTATGACGAGTGCACAAATTATGCCGCCAACACAAGTGAAAGTGAAGTCATCTTCGAACTAGTAGACAAAACAATTGAGGAAATTGGTCCTGATGAAGTAGTGCAAGTACTGACAATGCGCCTAACAACATGGGAGCAAAGAAACTATTATTTGAGAAGAGACCAAACAAAGCTGTAGGCGGTTGGTCGCCCGCTTAGCGCTTTTTGTAAGCTGACAGACAATGCACCTAACAACATGGGAGCAAAGAAACTATTATTTGAGAAGAGAATAAACTATTGTTCAAGATAAGTTGTAGGCAGTTGGTCGCCTGCTTAGCGCTTTTTGTAAGCTTGAATACATGCAAAATTAATAAAAGTGATGGTGCGTAGTTGAAGAAGTAGCATTAACTTTATTTTAATGACAACCTAAGTATTCAAATCAGGTTGCTTTAGATAAAGGACACGAACATGAATTTATTTTGCAATCTTGTTAACTTCTTTCTTCAACCACAAACTGCGCAGGTTTTTCATATAGAGAAGGAACATTCATCCATGTGATGAGCTTGTGTACCCAAAGCATTACAAAAATTGAAGCATCATACCACAAGAGCCAGGAAAATATACAATTATTAGCAGGCGTAGCAGTAAATTGCAGGTTCCTTAATTCAATTTTCAATTCAGAAGAAAAAATTGAAGCATCATACCACATCAGCTAGAAAAACTGCAGGTTGAATACATGCAAAATTAATAAAAGTGATGGTGTGTAGTTGAAGAATTAACATTAAGAGATTAATGAGGGATTTTTTAAAACAATACATAACACTAGTTTACCTTCACATACCTTCACATCATAGGCCTAAAGATTGATTGCAGGAACTTGTGTCCTCGATCACCCATAATATCTATATTGCTTGCTGAAGCATGGGAATCAAAAGGGGGAAAAGCACAAGGAGGATAAGATCGTATTGGCATGGTGTAGTTACAAGACTCCGCTGTGATCTGTGACTGACTCCATTTCGAATAAAGTCCAACAGCAGTTCAGCAGATTCAAGCTGTATATCCACTTGAGACTTGGGTTTGTTACTGGGATCATATGCTCTATTAACAAATGCATAAGTTTCTATAAGAACATAATTGTAGTGAACTATTGTTCTCCAAGTATCATGATACGAAAGTTTCAATAAAATATTAGCTTTGTTCACACTATTAACCTTCCTTTTGACATACCCGTACATCTGAATAAATGCCCACCCAGTGTTTGTATGAGGTACCAGAGAACCATGTATACTGTATAACCTGGGTTTCACTTTAGCGTCCATGAGTTTTATCAAGTGACCCAAATTGACAAGAACGCGCTTTCCAAAGAAGCCCCTAATAACAAAGTGTCTTTAAGATTATCATTTCGAGCTTGGTAGGAAGGGTTTATCAATGTGACATTCTTAAACAAAACATCTCTAGATGGTGTTAGCACAATATTTGATAAGTCAAACCGAGAAAAACAATGACCAGCAGTGAAATTATCTTCAACATTTTTTATAAGTGATAAGGTTACTGTCTTCCCAACTTCCGACACTAGTGCATAACTTGTATTTTTAACAAGATGCCCAACCAACTGATAATCCCATGCTAGTGTGCGGTCCATCTTTGGAGCAATCACAATGAATGGATTTTTTCCTTTAAATTTGAGAGCATCGTAAACATCATCTTCAAGTGATAAATTTGTAGCTTTGTCGTAATAAGCATCATAGTTAATGTACCGTTTTGCTGTGACAAACATAAATAACACATTAGTCTTACACACCAATCACTGAAAAAAACATCACATACCCCAAACAAACACACACAAAGATAAACACACAAAGAGATAAAAGAGAGAATAGTGTTGCAGTACCTTTTGCAGGACCTCTATTTAATGTCCCCAACTCCATTTAAGCATAGGGATTATCAGTTGGTTGGACATCTTATCAAAAAAACAAATTATGTACTAGTGTCGAAAGTTGGGAAGACAGCAACCTTATCACTTATAAAAAATATTGAAGATAATTTCACTGCTGGCCATTATTTTTCTCGATTTGACTTATCAAATATTGTGCTAACACCATCTAGGGATGTTTTGTTTAAGAATGTCACACTGATAAACCCTTCCTACCAAGCTCGAAATGATAATCTCGAAGACACTTGTAGTGTTATTAGAGGCTTCTTTGGAAAGCGCGTTCCTGTCAATGTGGATCACACTGCTCCTCCACTAACACCACTTATCTGCACAAGAACACAAGAATGGTATATTAGAAGAAAAAAACATGGGTCAGGCTTAGCAAGTGAACTTAACCAATTATGAACATATGACAGCAAATTAACAAGACCTTGATACTCCTTACTGGATTGCAAGAAAAATGCTACCTACATATTACTAACGGGTCAACCCATTCAGTCCTCAAGGAGCAAGCTCAACAAGTTCAAACTTCAAACTTTCAGAAAGGGTCGAAATATAATCCAAGGAGCACCTTTTACTAAACAAACAAGTGAAAGGAAGAAGGCAACTATTAAATCTGACAAATGCTAAAAAATGGTACTCTGGTCATATAGGATGAATAATCAATTCAAATTAGTGGATAATTCAGATATAGAAAGAGAACAACCTAGTGTTCTTCTTACGGAAAGTGCACAGGAAGAAACAACACTCCAACCTGACATAAATATTCATCCCATCCCTTGCAAGGAACACCCTCTCTTTTATTGACCCAAAATTTGCTGTAAAAAACCAAGGGAGATATTAAAGGAGCTGTCAGTAAAAGCACTTGTAGCTAATGGTGAAATCATGAATACTAATTCCTGCTGTATCAACACACAATTTGAGATTCAAGGACTGCCATTCACCAAGGACTTCCATATACTTAAACTAATGGGGTATGATATCATTTTAGGGGCAGACTGGATTGCTGAACACAGCCCCATTGAACTCAATCTCAAAACTCAAGAAATGGTTATCCAACACAAAGACAACCACCGAATTAAGCTGAAAGATGACACCATTCCAACAATCCAACCAAGAATCTCTTGATATCAGGGCACAAATTAAACAAATTACAAAGGAAAGGAGCAGTGGGTGCTATGCTATTTGCAGTACAAACTGACAAAAATTCACAAGACAATGCACCAAACAATGCTGCATTACAAAATCTAAATGCCAAGAGATTTTTGAGGAACCGTCTGAACTACCACCCAGAAGAGAATGTGATCACCATATTAATTTTGTGGACTCTCAAAAAACCATCAACCAGAGACCATACAGATTAGCACACAAGCATAAAGATACCATGGAATCCCAAATTTCAGAACTGCTAAAACACAGCATCATCAGGCCAAGTGTGAGCCCCTATTCTTCTCTTGCTATTTTAGTGAAAAAGAAAGATGGCACTTGGATGAACTTCATGGGTCTACCATTTTTTCAAAAATTGATCTCTGATAAGTAAGAATGCAAAAATTGATGAATGCAAGACAAGGACATTCCAAAAACAGCATTTACTACTCATGTGGGACACTATGAATATTTGGTGATGTCATTTAGAATAACAAACGCTCTTAAACATCACCAACTTTTTGCTAAAAGAAGCAAGTGCATTTTTGGCAGTGATCACATAGAATACCTGGGGCATATCATTAGTTCTCAAGGAGTATCTACTGAACCATCAAAATCAGAGATATCATCAACTGGCCCAAACCTCAAAATACAGCACAATTAAAAGGATTTGGGTCTTACTGCCTATTATAGAAGATTTATCAAGCACTATGGTCTCAAATCTAAGCCATTATTTTTGGCTTTAAAGAAGTCTGGATTTCTATGGGGGCAAGATCAGTAGAAAGCACTTCAGCAATTAAAGGAAATCATGACACCTCGAGTACTTCAATTACCACATTTTACAGAATCACTTATTTTAGAAGTGGTTATGGCATGGGAGCGGTTTTGATGCAAGAAGGAAGACCTATAGCTTTCCTCAGCAAATCCCTTAGACCTAAGGCTGCTGCCAGTTCAACTTATGATAAAGAAGCTATGACCATTCTTGAAGCATTAAAAAAAATGGAAACATTACTTAATGGGTTGTCAACTAATCATAAGGACAGACGATGTTGGCCACACGAGCTCACAAAGAACTCTCCCTAGAAGAAGACACAAAGATAAACTCATAACAGAAGCTTATTACATGGCTACTAGTATTACCTCTATTCTCTTCTTTACACCCCTGAGGTTACAAGCATGACTATCTATTTATAGGCTTCAAGAGCCTTATACAACTCATGACAACTATATGACATCTAATAACATCTAGATGACAACTCAACTACAACTTTTCCTATTAGCTCATATACAACTCATACTTCACAACTCATGACAACTAATATCTAGCTACTAGCATTTTCTAAGAATTTCTACAACGTACATACACTAAGTAGACAAGTTCAACTTTGCTTTTTCTAGCCAACATGAGTGCATGCACCTAACTATTACCTAATCAATATCCTTTACATGATAAATGTCCAGATTATATCCAACAGACGAACAAAGCTTAAAGTATATTCATGAACAAAGGTTGAATATAAAAAACGAAGAGAAAATCGGGCAAAGGTTGAATATAAAAAAGAAAATCGGGCTGCAGATGCTCTCTCAAGGCTAAGTCCTGAACAACATTGTCAAGCAATTTATGTGTAGCACCGATACGGATACGGCGACACGATTCTCCGACGCGGCGATACGAGGATTCACCAATTTCCTAAAAAACCCGATATACATATATACATACATACATACATACTATTGACTATTGTGATTTTCAAAAATACGAAACAAATAGTAAAAAAATTCTAAAAAAATTGAAATTTGACGTGTAGTTTGATTTCATGGAGATGAACAAGATTGACGGTTCGGATCTTTCATTTTGGTCCTAGAATCTCCAAAACCGGTCTATAGCACGGGGAGATCCGTGCTATCTATAGCACAATAGTCAAGCACATCCATTTGATGATAATGATAACATAAGTTCATAAATTCTTCTGCGTTTGCAACTTCCTTTTGGAGCTGACCAAGAATCGACATAGTAACCTTTGGGCATACTTTGATTCCACCATTAGAAACTTTCAGCAAGTGTGACCTAACTCTTGAGTAGCTAGTAGTTGCCACATGTTTGCAATATTTGCATCTCCATTTAATATTTCCACCCGCTGAACTATGCCCCTCTAAGGTATCTACGTGATTCCATAGTGGAGCTTTGAGTCTAGCACTTTGCTCTTCTGTTGGTGATGCATTTGAACCAGTACCAGTTTCCATGACTAAAAGAACCACCAGTTTCCATGAATGGGGCAAGATCAGTAGAAAGCACTTCAGCAATTAAAGGAAATTATGACACCTCGAGTACTTCAATTACCACATTTTACAAAATCACTTATTTTAGAAGTGGTTATGGCATGGGAGCGGTTTTGATGCAAGAAGGAAGACATATAGCTTTCCTCAGCAAATCCCTTGGACCTAAGGCTGCTGCCAGTTCAACTTATGATAAAGAAGCTATGACCATTCTTGAAGCATTAAAAAAAATGGAAACATTACTTAATGGGTTGTCAACTAATCATAAGGACAGACGATGTTGGCCACACGAGCTCACAAAGAACTCTCCCTAGAAGAAGACACAAAGATAAACTCATAACAGAAGCTTATTACATGGCTACTAGTATTACCTCTATTCTCTTCTTTACACCCCTGAGGTTACAAGCATGACTATCTATTTATAGGCTTCAAGAGCCTTATACAACTCATGACAACTATATGACATCTAATAACATCTAGATGACAACTCAACTACAACTTTTCCTATTAGCTCATATACAACTCATACTTCACAACTCATGACAACTAATATCTAGCTACTAGCATTTTCTAAGAATTTCTACAACGTACATACACTAAGTAGACAAGTTCAACTTTGCTTTTTCTAGCCAACATGAGTGCATGCACCTAACTATTACCTAATCAATATCCTTTACATGATAAATGTCCAGATTATATCCAACAGACGAACAAAGCTTAAAGTATATTCATGAACAAAGGTTGAATATAAAAAACGAAGAGAAAATCGGGCAAAGGTTGAATATAAAAAAGAAAATCGGGCTGCAGATGCTCTCTCAAGGCTAAGTCCTGAACAACATTGTCAAGCAATTTATGTGTAGCACCGATACGGATACGGCGACACGATTCTCCGACGCGGCGATACGGGGATTCACCAATTTCCTAAAAAACCCGATATACATATATATGTGTATATATACTATAAATAAATTTAAAAATAAGACATAACAAATACATCCATCAGCTGTATTTGTTGATAATGATAACATAAGTTCATAAATTCTTCTGTGTTTGCAACTTTCTTTTGGAGCTGACTAAGAATCGACATAGTAACCTTTGGGAATACTTTGATTCCACCATTAGAAACTTTCAGCAAGTGTGACCTAACTCTTGAGTAGCTAGTAGTTGCCACATGTTTGCAATATTTGCATCTCCATTTAATATTTCCACCCGCTGAGCTATGCCCCTCTAAGGTATCTACGTGATTCCATAGTGGAGCTTTGAGTCTAGCACTTTGCTCTTCTGTTGGTGATGCATTTGAACCAGTACCAGTTTCCATGACTAAAAGAACCACCAGTTTCCATGACTAAAAGAACAGAGGCAAAGGAAGGAAATGGAAGAACATACTCAGATCTATGCACGTCCAAACAAGAGGCAAAACCGTAAAAGAAGCAACTAGCAAGTAGCAACAAGCAGCAAATCGTGACTATTGCAAGATGGATTTGGTACCGACTGAAATGGAGCCGGGACCGATGCAAGGGGGAAGTGGTCGAGTTCCCTCTCACAGGAGCCTAGGTCGCCGCCTTGCCGGACTCTAGATCACGCCGGCGCCGCCGCACCACTGCCTGGACAGAGAGGAGCAATTGGGATCACCTGCAGTTGCTACTGTAAATGCACGGTGTGCATTTTGAGCTAAAAACAGATAGTAACTTCTATAAATATGTCATACGTTGTTCAATTTGTACGAAACAAATTTTGTAATTCATTTTAAATCCTAAACAACCCATTTTCGAAACTTTTCGTTTTTTGATTTTTTGAATTTTTAAAATTTAAAAAATTCTAAAACAATCATAAAAATTGAAAAAAATGAAAATTTTCAAAAATGGGTTCATTATGATTTTAGATGAATTACAAAATTTATTTCATACAAATTAGATACCGTATGACATATTTATAGAAGTTACAGTCTGGTTTTTAGGTCAAAATGCACACCGTACATTTACAGTAGCAACTGCAGGGGATCCCAATTGCAGAGAGGAGGGGCTGGGGACTTAGGGTTTAGGCGCTGCCTATGCCTTTGTCCTTTAACCCTTGCTGGCTGCTGAGTGGGCCAATGGGCCGTATCGGACGCCTAATGGGCCGACGTGTCCCCCCGCGTAATACCCATTTATTTTGGCTCGCGATTTTCCTGATACGTGTCCGACGCGGATTCGCTGGATCTTGAACGTATCGGTGCTTCAGTTACAGGTACTATTCCCACTTGGACTACTGAAGTCTTGGACAGTTATTTAGAGGATCCTTGGTGCAAACAATTACTCATCAAAGCTCAAAATACAGCCCCACTATACAACACAGGGTGGTACAAAGGCAGATTGGGGATTGGCAATTACAAACTTCATCAATGGGGGGACATTCAGGAGTAAAACTGCTATTTTATTGGAAGGGAATGAAAACTCAAACCAGACAATATGTTAGGAGTGATTTATCCTAAAACTTGTATGGTTTTATTTATAAGTTGAGTCTAAGGTTGCCGCACTATTAATAGGGATGCAACATTGAATGGCTTGGATATGTCTCAGGTGATCATTCCTTGAGAGAGATCGAGGGAGAGGAGTGTTGGTGGTGTCGGAAAGTGAGAGTATTAGGTCTTTCGTGGCTTCTTTTATGGTTTCTGCTTATTTCCTTTGGGATTTGAGTAGTGAGACCTTGTGGGTTGTGTAGCCCTTGTTCTTAGCTTTCCGTAGAGCCCAAGATCACTGAAATCGATGTTCGGAGTCAAAAGTTATGTCCGTTTCCGTCATTAACTGTGTGCTGTATCGGACTATCCGATGTTGGATCGGAATGTTTCGATATGGATCAGAACTATCCGATGTTGGATCGAAATATTCCGATATTTGGTCCGATTGACCCCTCTCTGTCTCCAGATCCAAAAATATCGGAACATCCGATATCAACATCGGACTATCCGATATCTGTCAGTTTCAAACGGCTGGTTGAGGCTATTTAGGGCCTCCCTCTTTTCCACGGGCTAGGGTTGCCTTCCACACCATTTTTTAGTAGAACTCCCAAGCAACCTAGAGCTTCTTGCCCTCTCTATTCTAGATCTAAGTGATCCTCTTTGTGAGAGGAGTTGGGAGAGGGTGTGAGTGCTAAGTGAGAAGAAGTCGATCTTTGAGCATTTGAGTTCATCTCCAAGTTCGTTCTTCGTGTGTATTTGTTACTCTTAGAGGTTGAGGACTCCTAGACGGCTAGGAGTCAACCACGAGCCACCGGTGCTTTGTGTGGTGAGCCGTGCAAGTTTGTGAAGGCCGATTCCGCCTCCGGAAGGGAAGGAATCAAGGAGTAAAACCGGGGGTCTTGGTGCGACCTCGGTGAGGGAAAGGATTAAAGAGACCCGGGTTCAAGTGTGACCGAGCCTATCTCAACGAAGACGTAGGATCCCCTCAAGGATCCGAACTTTGGAAACAAATCTTCGAGTCTCCACTTCACTGTTGTTTCCCCCTTGCCCTCTAACTTGATTTACTTTGATTCGTGGTTATACTTATGGTTGGCTAGTACTGTGATACCCATGGGCCCATTGGCCCAGGCCGGCCCACTTAATGGGACTATTAGGCAGGGAGGGGGATTGAACCCATCGGTTCACTCCAGGGCAACTGCCGCCGCCGCCCCTGTCCTTCCTCTCTCCCGTCCCTGCTGCCCAGCCGCCTGGCTGCGCCGGCGCTGCCGTCGTGTCGCCGAGCCGCCGCCGCCATGCTGCCGTCTAGGGCCGCCGCCGCCTTCCAGGGCCGCGCCGCCACTGGCCAACGCCGTGCGTCACCGCTGCCCAGCGCCACGCCGTGCCGTGGCCTAGCCACCACCGTCTCGCCGTCCTGCTGCTTCTAGTGGAGACCGACGGGAGGAGGCAAAGGGGAAGGAGGTAGAGAAGGAATAAGGTAAAGAAAGGGTTAGGGTTTGTTTCTCCCGATGGATTTCCTTTGTGTATTGCTGCATAGGTTGTGATTAGGAGATTGCTCGTGGAAATTTATGTCCAATGGATGTTGGATGTGGGTATTAGCGAAGGCTAATGGTGGATGGATGAAAGTTAGCCGTGTGATACCATTGCAGCAGCTTGCGAGTTAAATTCGTGGTATTTATGTCCAGAATCTGAGCACGGTCTTATGGAAAGAATTGTAGACTATGTTCTTAGCTTTCCAACACATTCAAGAACGCATGATTTGGCATAGCGGTTTGGGAGATATGATCGTTTTCGTGTTGCTATCTAGTGTAGGCCGTGACGGGGTTTCTTATTAAGCCTTTGACATGTTGGACTAGATAATGAAATTTTATATGGATAATAATTGATGGTTGGTAAAGTAGACTCTTTGGTATAGAGAATTAAAAGTTAAGCTAGTTGTATTAGTTTTCTCATGATGTTGGATATCGGTACTAGTTTGGTTGATTGGTATGTCTCTTGCAGATGGCTTTCTTTCCGGGTCGGCGTCATCGTTCCATCCCTCCGACTTGTTTGGTAAAAGAGGCAAGTATATGTTAAACAAGTGTTGGCTTGATGCTATATGACTGTGTGGTCGGATTGCTTTGTGATTGTTCTTATTGATTGGTTGGAAGGAGGGCTTTTATTATTTTGATGCAATTTAAATGTTCAACTATTTATAGTTAAGTGATGGAGGTATATGATAGTTGTATGACAGAGAAGTGACATTATTGCATTATGTGCATATGAGTCAGGTCGGTGAGAAAGTCACTTTTGACTAGTCCGGTGAGCTCGGTGAGAAAGTCAAAGGTGACTAGTCCGGAGTGCTCTGAAGTCCTACTTGGTAGGCACTCCACGGGAGTGGAGTAATTGGTCCTCGCCTAGAAAGGACGGGCAAGGTGTGGCATCAACGGATGCGCACCCAGCTATACCGGTATAAGCTCACAGTACAGATGCATGTGCATTGCATTGCATCGAATGGATGAGAAGTGGTTTCATCAAATGGATGAGAAGTGGTTTGTTGGAGTATTTGGATTCACGATTGTTCTTGTTTCTAGTGTGAAGAGAATGAGCTTATGGAAGTGATCTTCTGGTTCTTGTATTTGTATTCCCTAGTTGTTTATACATATACTTTGCTGAGTATTCTTAAATTTGCTGAGTATACTTAAATACTCACTCTTGCTTTTATTTGGTTTTTAGGTACAGGTGATGTCAATCATGCATGGGACATGGGAATGTAGCACATCTATCTAAGCACTCACTACCTTCCACACTAAAACTAGTTCATATTGGTTTAATATGAGTTTTATTTAAATAGTTGTCATGTGTTTAAATGAGCGTTGCAGTTATTGTATGTTTTAAATTGGCTACTGGTTGATAGAAATGTTTATTTGTTCTCTTGTTATAATTGCCTGTCGTGAATGTCCTTATAAACAAAGGAGATGCTGTCGAAATTTTATAGATTTTGGAGAGTTAGTAGCATTTTGGGTTCTCGAGGAACCGGGGTGTTACATAACCACTAGCTCGTAGGCTGGCCGGTTACGTTTCGTCACTGCTGCCCTGTGGGGAGGCTTGCAATCTCCTCTGAGGGGTAGGTGCGTTCCTAAGACCGAATGGTTTAAATGGGGAACGCCCCAGGTGGTGTCTAAACGTAGTAGGCGCCCTACTGTGGTGGGCACCGGCAGGGCCGGGGAAACCAAAAAAAAGGGATGGCGAAGTGGTGGACGTATTAGGCTGAAAAAGTCTTGTACCGTTTCTCTTAGTGGATGAGACGGGGTTTGTGGGAAAACTTGTACACACTCTGCAGAGTTAAAACTATCATGATAGCCGTGTCCACGGTTATGGACGGTTTGGTAAGTTTGTGCTCATAGATACACCTCTTTTACAATATTAAACCTGACTAGATTAGGCTGGGATTGGCCTGGTGCGAGATGCACCTTCTTTTGGATATCAAGAGTCTCTATTGATGATCATGCATTCACCAAACTAAAACTTGAATAACTAAAATATGATTAGAAATAGGATTTGGGTAACATAAACCTAATTCCCTCCTTGATCCTGCACTCATATTTAAGAATTACTTGCTGGGTAGCCGCGTGCTTATTAAATTGCTCGCGGGCATATTTTATTCAGATTACGGTCAAAACTAGGAAGGCCATGACGAGGGAGCGCAAGGCTAGCTAAGGTGTTCGGGTCGACACCTTGGAATACATCATAGTTATTTAATTTGAACACTCTGATGTTTTTCTGTTTACTGTTTAATTCCGCATGGACTATCAACCGGTATGCCAGTTTGCTTTTGTAATAAAATACTATGTTTGTTCATATTTCATTTTAATTAAATATACTGTGATAATTCCACCGTATTATCCATCACGAGATACTAAACTGGGATTAGTATCGACTCATGGTGCTGGATTCCCATTACAAGTACTGGGTCACGACACCCAGAGGCATGGATGGGCCTCGGGTATATTAGGAGAGGCCGCACAGGCCGTGATTTTTATTTCGTCGAAATTTCGACCAAAATTCCCGAAATTCGGTTTTTTCGCCCAGCGGCGATAATAAAAAATACCATGCAAAAATTTTAAATTTGATGAAAATTTGTCAAATTTGAAGATTATATATAGCAACAATGCATTGCACAGCCACTAGCATAGCGTAGTGGCAAGGGCTGTGCAATTGGAGGAAGAGGTCGCATGTTCGATCCTCCGTGACCCATTTTTTCAATTTTTGTGTTTTGTGTTTGAATTTTTTTGAACAAAATTCAAAACGAATTTCAGGAATTTCGTGAATTTTTTCAATTTTTTGTGTTTTGTGTTTGATTTTTTTTAACAAAATTCAAAACGAATTTCAAGAATTTCGCTTGTATCGCTGGGGACCGAAATTTTTCATAAACCGATAGTACATACTGAGAATATTATAATGCCCCATGCCATATGGTAAGTAAGATAGCTGTAGCACAAACAAGAAACTAAAAACTGAGGTATAGAGAAAAGGTGTTCTTGCCTTCCGCTTCACTTAAATCTTCCTAATATACATCAAAAGGCTGCTCATCTGTGAGGTAAAAAGTACCATGTACATGCTCAATATTTGTCTGAGCAATGCATACAAATTAGAAGTGTACACTGAAGGTTTGTTGGAGCTAAAAAATAACAATATAAGGTTGTAAATATGCTCACTCATGTTCATGTAAAGAAGCACAAAAAAAAAACCAATTGCCATACAAGATACGACATGGTAAAATCCAGCAAACCTGGATTTCTGTCACAAGAAAATTTCAGGTTTTGCTTAGTTGCCCATATCTAGAACCTAAAAGAAGAAAGAATTAAACGACCCATTTTGTTGTAACCAAACAAAAAAAGATGATATACATTTTTAGGCAACCACCAATATATTCAAGAATATGTTGTACAAATATGTGCAGAAGATGACTAATCTAATATTATAAATCTAATATTATAAGAAAGGCCTTCCCATCCAGTACCTTCCCACAAAATACAAATATAAGAATATTTGAAAAAAAAAAGGTTCCATCTTGGCATATACCGGTAGGAGCTACATACAATTTGCATGAGAAATCCAAGTATGCATATATCACTATTAATTTTCAGCTTACATTTTTCAGTTTTACTTATCATGATTAATTTTGTACTTACATTTTTTCAGTCTTGCTCTAGGAATACTTCAATAACTAACTCTGTGGAATACTTTCTGAAAACTGAAAGCATGTTTAGATCATGTTGATTACCTTTTCTGAGGCCTTTAGAACATAAACCATTTAGCAAATCCAGGGGGTTTATACTCCAGAGTGAGCAAACAAATTTGGGTGCGTAAACACCAATTTGATTTCAGTATTCTTGATGGCCAAGAGCTAATTAATCAACCTTGATTTCAGTAGGAACGATGTCCTTGTGAAGGAGAATTATCATCTGGATGTAGGAACGATGTTTCGTAGTTGCATTCTTGTAAAAAGCTTATATATTCATCGCATGTGTCCAACAATTAGAAGGAGTTATGCAAAACAATCCAGCATAAGTAGGGATGTTACCTTGGCAATTATGGCCGTGGTTGAAGACCTTAGAAAGCTGCTGCCCTCTACGGCAGACGACCACCTCCCCTGTCCTTGCTCGAGCTTAAGATGCACGAGGGACTGGAGAGGAAATGGAGCCAGCATGCCAATACCAAAAACACTTAGAACACCTGTGCCTACTGAGTCTCACACCCTCACCTCGAATCACACCAAATCTAGGATCATTGCCATTGCCTCCTAGTGATGGATTACACCGAACACAGGGCCGGCCCAAAGGGGAGGGCGGGCAGTGCGACCGCCAGGGGCCCCCAACTTAGAGGGGCCCCGACCCATGTAATTTGTAGGTGTTAGTAGTATTAGATAGCTGAGAAGAAATTCCAGTAGAGCCCATTAAATCAACCAGTGACGGAGCCAGAAAATTTTGGGAACCTGGGCGCAATGAAATTGATGCGTACACCACTAAAGACCACTAACAAACCATGCATATATGACAATGACTATTTTAAGACATATAATAGTCTGTTCCATGCAAATCATTGTTCAATACCATTACCAATATCAACAGTAAACATCGAAAGACATAAAAAACATTATAAATACCTCAATGGAGGCAACCAGCGGGATGAGTTCCTCTGCAGTCGACTTCACGGTGCCATCGTCACTGACGTGTGGGCCCGGTCCCACGCGTCAGTGATGCGGAGTGACTGCAGAGGATCTCATCGCGCAACCAGCATGTAAGTCACGGTCATTATCACATTTCCTACAAATACAATTGTCAATACTCAATAGATAATAGTCATTACTCATTAGATAATGGTCAATACTCAATAGACAATAGCCGAATTAGGGCATGTACAATGGAGAGTCCAAAGATGTCTCTTGGCACATTCATCCAAGCAAAGAGATAAGTCATGTACAAAGGACATGCACAAGAGCCTCCATGCTATTTAATGGTGCTCCTCTCTAATTCTGCCTAGGAGCTTGTGAAGAGTCAGTCTCTTCACCAAGAGTCGACTCTAGTAATTTTTACATTTTACCCCATGCCACATCAGCGAAACTATTAAATAGTGCTGCTAAGAGACACCCTATTAAATGCCTTTGTACATGCCCTTATCTTAACCTGAGCAGTGGTGGCAAGAGCCAATTAAGAGGAGATACGGAGAATGGAGATGGCAGCACAGGCAGCAGCGCTGCAGGCCTGCAGTGGCTTCCCTTGAAGAAACTGGCGGCCGGCGGCGGCTAGCTGAATATGGAATACCACAGCGCACAGGGGCCACAGCGTGCGAGGATGCATGCGATCAAGGAGCCGGTGCATGATCTGTTGCGCGCTCGAGCGGAGGGCTTGGGAGTCGAGGCGGCACGGTTGGAAGTTGCCGAGCTGTGGAGCTGGATTTTGGGCCATGAAGCCCGGGTTGTGGCCTTATTTTAGCGGTTCAGATGACCTGGAAGGTGTACAGCTCGCAGGCAAGGAGCCCGGGCACGAGCCCAGGGTCGCCGAGCCCTGGCTCCGCCCCTGAAATCAACCCACAAGCATCCTGTTAGTTCAGACTCGTAAAACTAGCTAATAGCTGCCTCAAGTTGTGTACGCCATTTGGTTTTCCAATTCCACTGACATGCACAATTACTAATTAAGTAATTAGTGGACCAGTTGACGATTACTGCGTTGCCTGCCGCTTCGTAGCATATTCTTTGTCGTTTTGTTTAACCGATGACTACGAGGCAACAGGCAAGGGAGGCACGAAGGCAACTAGCTAGTCTGTCAAGTGTCGTCATCGTGATCTCGGGAGCGTTGAGCGGCAACACGTTAGGCAGCACACCGGCAAAGAGCTGAGGGCACCGGGGTGCACTGTGCTCAGTGGCCGTCGGTGAGACCATGCCGGCGCCAGCGCGCGGAGCGGCCGTGCGAGTGGCTAGCTGTCCGCCGCTGCTACTGCTAGTCAGCTGATTAGCATCGAGGGCCCTTTTCAAATCCAAGGTGTTTAAGGTGTTTCATATCTTAAGTTTAAGCAATTAAGCTTTTATATTTTGGTTGGTTGCCTATTTGTTTTCCTTTTTCATTATTTTTTGTGCGTGTTTACTATTGCAATATGTCTTCTAGAAAATATTTATTTGGATGTGTGTGAAAAAAAAAGAAATAAGAACATGACCAAGAAACGATGACCTCATAAGAAAAGGAGCAATGAAAAAAATCCTTTTATATTAATTCAAGTCTCCTACACATATTGTATTTGTAGCACCTCATGAGCCTGATGTAAACGATGATTAGACAATACTGAGAATTCAAATGATATTTTTTACACGCGAGGAAATATGAACAGGGAAAATTTAAACGTAAGTGTTGAGGAGCAGCCCGTAACATATTGTATTTCCCGTAAATGATCATTTTAAACATAGATTTCTTATATGTGGGTAAGAGGCCTCTTAGTTTTAACTCGCCCCGGGCCCCAAAAAACTTTGGAACGGCCCTGACCGAACAGTTGGTGTGCAGCACACCAATCAAGCCGCGAGGAGGCAGCGTCAGGTCGTCAGAGAGGCGAGGTCCTCGGCGCGACGACGTTGCCAGCGGACGCGCATAGCACAGCGAGGTCGTCGGCGCGGCGAGGAGACGGCGCCTGCAGGGTGGTGGCAATGTCGTCGGCGAGGCAAGGTCGTCGGCACGGTGAGGATCCGCAAGTCGCGTGTGGCGCGGTGGAGGCGATGGACGGTGAGGATCGAGCAGGGCGCGGCAATGTTGGCGAAGGCGGGGCGGTCGGGAGGAGGCGGCGGCGGCGGGAGGGAGGGGGCCGTGCGGGGGGAGGAGGCGGCGGGGGTAGGGGGAAGCGCGGGGGGCGGAGGAGGCGGCGGCAGGGAGGGCGCAGCGCGGCGGCGAGGGCGGGGCGTGCGTAGGGAGGAGGCCACGGCGGTGGGGGGAGGGGGCAGCAAAGGAGGGAGGAGGCAGCAAAGCAGGGAGGAGGCGGCGGGGAAGGGTGGCGGCGACGATTGGCGCACATCAGTTGCCTCGTGAAATCGTGCTGTCGTGCGTGAGCCGTGCGAGAGGGCCACAAGGATCCAACTCTCGATTTGAGCCATCAGATCGAGCGAATCATTGGTCCGGATTTAGTGTGTTCATCAGGTTGGTAAGCAACTAGTGTTTTGAAAGGAGTAGAGATAGAGATAGAGATAGAGATAGAGATGGGCATATATGCATTTCACTTTGGGTAATTAGGAAAATAATGTAGAAAAATCTACAAAAATGCCAAATGAAAGATTTAGTCCCAAATTAGCTTCTGAACTTGAGCTTGGACCAAATTACCCCTAGTGGGACCCACATGGAAGCCTCTAGATGTCATTTTCCCTTCTAGGCAATTAAACAAGCATGTGGTGGGTATCTCTCTCTCCCTCTCTCCCCCGACCGCTCTCCCTCTCTCCCCCGACCGCCATTGGCCTCAGGTGTAACAGCCCAGCTGTTATTTTCAGTTAAGCATGCATATCACAAAATGTGTTCATTTGGTTTTATTGTGGTTCTTTGAAACTTTTCATAAAGTTACATATAAGCACCAGGTAACCTGGTGGGAACATAGGACTTTAAACCTAAACAACTAGTATACTAATGAGCCAAGCCACTAGAATAGTGAGATATAGATCGGCCGAGCCTTGGCGAGCGGTTGCATAGCTCGCCGAGTACCTTTCTTAGCTAGCCGAGCAAGTAGGCACCCTGCCGAGCACTGCCGAGTGCTCCCTTGCACTCGCCGAGCTTTCCTAACCAGACCCGAGTGACGGACGAGCACAACACGTGTTCACCAGGCGAGCAGGACACGTGGCCGCACGGCGAACGGTCGGGCGACCACTCCCGACTGAACTTCGCCGAGCAACACCAAGCTCAGGGGAGATTAACCAAGTGAGGAGAAGCCTGAGTAGAGTTAGGAGGGCTATCTCTCATATTAGGAGCTATTTGAGTGACCCGAATCCCATTTAGTTCTTTTATTCTTTTTGTCCCGAGCAAGGACCCGCTGACCCTTCTTTCATTGGATGAACAGGGCGATGTTTCAGACAGGAGGCCACGCGGCCCAGGCGGTCTGCGCGCGGCAACCAGATGGCGAAGGACAGCTGCGAGAGCCAAGTGGCAAGGGAATTCGTCCAGCTGCAGCATCCTCACTTTTCTCACCCAAAGCCTCTCATTTACCCGTGGGACCTGGCCCCACTCATCACCCACATATGGCAGCTCTATTTAAGGCCCCAACCAGCTATCTCTCACCTCTCTACAGCCCTATTTCTGCTTCCTTTTCCTGCTGCTCGAGCTGAGAAGAACAGCAGCAGTTCATCCATCCCTCCACCTCAAATCCACCTAAATACCATTTACAATCTATTTATGTTTACGTCTTGCAAATGCTCTTTATGCCGAAATTGTCATGCTAGCCAATCTCTTGATACTTATATTGCATGGACGAGGCTATAAAGTACCTCCTAGTGCTGAGTACCATCTGTACTCAAACCACAGTTGCTTCTTTTTTTTTTCAGGTGATACTAATCTCTCGCTTGAGTACTACTATCAAGTGGAGAATGGCGACGCTAGTGGGAACACTGCCGAGTTCTAACTTTCAGTCGGTTGCCCTTGGGTTGGGAGGCATACCACGCTGGACTTTTGTTTTCTAGATGATGATCTTCCACTATTTTGTGAAACAAACTACTTATTCCGTTGCGTACGACTCTGAACTATGTGAAACTTATTTGTATGGATAGCAGTCCATACCCCTTTTGTAATATAAAGTTATGCCCCTTCATGTGTTGTGCTATCGATCCACATGAGGATATGTGTGTGATGGTGTTGACACGAAAAGTTGGATCTTCACGAACACACGTGTGGAAGCATCAAGTCTGGGCTTGCGTCGCAACCAAGAACTAAACGTGCCAGTCAATTTGACCTATAAATTGACAAGGGATAAATTGTTAGCGACTAGGCCTAATCGGCTTTATGGAAGAGCCAGATCAGGTTTTTTAGGAATCGGCTTTAAGGAGTCCGATTATAATTCTATCGGCTTAACGTCCGATGGAGCAACAAATATGAATAAACATGTAAATCTCATTCATCTCTTTTTGTTATTTTATATATGGAATTAGCTATAAATCATTAAATCAAGTTATCAGATTAAACCATGGACCAGATTAAATAGATTGGTCAAGCTAAGACAGCATTTAGATCTAAATCCAGGTATAAGCTTATAAACCGATGAAAGGTTTAGGACTAATACAGATAAATACAATGCTAATCGGCAAATAAAACAAACATGCAAGGTCCTAAAACAAATATCCGCAAGATCGATTGAACGAGGCAGTTGCACATATCGGATTCAGGAAAAGCATATAAGATAATTGACAATCGGCATTGCAAGGTAAATACATATTATAGATCGATTGAACGATACAGTGTAACATGCGAGAACATGTTAAAGATCGGTAAAACCGAGACAGTCTAACATGCTTTGTATACATGAGATCAAAGCGATATAGCCATGCATATGGGTTACAAGAAGAGAATCGATTATCTCATCGAGATAGCTCTACCTGCGAGTTGAAGCCTTTCGACGAAGTCGATTGGATTCCAAAAGAATAGTTGTGTTTTGTGTATGTCGTATATCATTTACACGAGATTTGGGACCCTATTTATACTGTTACAAAACCGATACCTACACGACCTGATTTATCGCAACTAAACCGTCGAAGCCGCCTTCCGATTGATTCTTCGTAATTCTTCCAGAGTCTTGATATTATCGGAATTATTTCCTATAGGATGTGGGAGTTGTGATTCTTTACGGCTTTTCTTAGATGTGTACATAATAGATATATTCCTCTCCTATTTACTCATGACGTCTAGCATTTCAGTTGATTGATCGTGGTCTTGTTTGTTTGAGCTGAAAGTTGCCAAAAACTTTAATATGAAAAGGTTGTGACCCGTCGAAAGACATCTCAAAGAGTTCAAAAAATTATGAAAAAAATATTTTACGAATTCTAAGAAAAACTATTTAAAACCATTTAAAACCCACAAAAATGTCTACAAAGTATTATATCATCTGACTTATATAAAAATAAAAAAATTCATTTAATTTAATTTAGGCCTTGTTATTTTTAGCGTTACGTACCGTTGCGTATTACTATACCAAACTTTGTTATTTTTATATAGTCTATACGTTGTGATAATTTGTAACGATTTTTTCGTGTCTTTTAGTATTCCTCCCAAAGATCCTAAAACTATTTTTTAAATTATATTTTTCAATCTTTAAGCCTTTTTTCAAGGCCTCTAAAATTTGTTATAGTAACACGTCAATGTAACTATACACTGAAAAGAACGAGGTCCTAAGCTGGAAGCTTAGAGCATCCCCAAGAGACCCTGTAAAGTACTATGCAGAGATTAAAATTTTTCCCGCCCAGGCCAGAACGCGCACTGTTCTCCCCCTGTCATTTGAATTGTGCGCGTGAACAGTACTTTATAGGCTGTTTGGTTGCCTTCTCTCACGAGCCTGGCCCGTCCGACAACAGGTGACATGTAAAAGATCAAGTCATGAATTGTGCAAGGGTTTTCTACAAGAAAATGTAACTTACCACTTTCAGGGCATCTTGGTATACCTTTTTGTAACGGGTCATAGAGAACTGCTTATTTGTTATGATGGTTTGGTTTGTATACAAGATTGTTTGATTTACTTGCACTGCCTGAGCATTTGTAACTTTTACACGGTATTATTTTTGGGAGAGTGTCATAAATTTGGGATTGCTATGGTGAAATAATTTTTTTGTAGGCGAGGCTAGGAAAAAGATCCTGACTATATTTTTTCGTGCACCATAGCTATACCTAAACTACTACAAAATCCTAGCTCCGCCACTGCAAAGTATGATGGTAAGGGTACGCAAAACACATCGATAGAATCAGTTGATAATGGAATCCAAATTTTTTCATTATTTGACTATCCATAATAGTGCGGAAAGAAAGCCCAGAGGAAGAGTTGCCTTGAGTTTCCCGCCCCTTAAGATGTCGTACTATATCTATATGTATTCGTATGAATATGTGGAATAAAAGTATGCACAATATATTTTTATTGGCTTTATGTCCCGCGCAACACGCGGGGTGCTAAACTAGTATACATATAGATATAGATAAGATAGATGCTGTCATAGAACGGTGTACCCGTCGCTTTCCCATCGGACGGTCCATACGACGTGCTGGCACGGTGGTTCCGCGTAGTCTCTCGCCCACTAGGGCGGCGCAGTCGCCAGTCGCACGCTCTCGTTCGGGCCCGACCGAGCGCAGAAGCGAGAAGCCCCAATCGCTCCCCACCTCCGCCGCCGACTCGCCGCCGGCGACCTTTCCCTGCCGAGGCGCTCCCCTTGGTCCTCAGGCGCTTCTCACCGCTGGCCTCAAAGCCTTCTCCCAAAACCGCAGCCGCTGTCTCGCTAGCTCGCCTTCTCCCCCCTAATCTGTGCTGCGAGCGACCAGCGGAGTCTTCGCTCTCTCGGATCCCTCCGGCCGGTGCTTGCATGCGTGCGTTGGAGGAGTGGGTTAGGGTTCGCTCGCCGGCTCGCGCAGGGTTCCGGTGGTGGAGGGACTGAAGCGTGAGCAGAGGCGGAAACCCTAGCTGTGGCGATGGCGGGGGAGCTGGGGCAGCAGACGGTGGAGCTGGGGGCGATGGTGCGGTGGGCGGCGGAGGAGTCGTACCTGGCGCTGCGGGAGCTCGTGGAGAAGTCGCGGGCGGAGGCCGAGGGGAAGGGCGCCTATGGCGGGCGGCAGCGGTCGGACGCTGAGAAAAAGATCGACCTGCTCAAGTTCATTGCACGCAGCCGCCAGAGAATGCTCCGCCTCCATGTCCTCGCCAAGTGGTGCCAGCAGGTTGGTGTGGCTTGTCGCTTGAGTTTTTTTTTTTGTCTTATTTCTCTTGCCCTAACTAATTGTGTTATTGGAATAGTCGTGTGGTTTAACATAGAGAATTAGATAGGTGAATTTACACCCCATAATTTAGTTCAGTTTAGCCTTGCGCAAATGCGGTATTATGCTTTGTTTAATATGATTGATGTGAATTGTTGTCCAGAGAATCTCAAAACCTTTTGGTGTAACTTATATTTAAAGCATCTGGAGAGATATAAACCACTTTTCAGATTATAGTGAAACAAAATTGGTGTTAATTAGACAGGTGCTACTGTTCAATTCCCTGTTTCAAGAATTGCCACCAGTTGTAAACATGCCACTGCTCAGTGCACTGACATTGGAATCATGCCATTTTCATTTTGCAAATCCTAAAGCATCATTTGGATGCTTAATCTGCCAAGTTCATGCTTGTTGGATGGCTTTGCCCCATCTACTCGCTGTCCCCTCTCCTGCCAACCAAACTGCGGTGACCATGGTCCTCCCTCTTCCCTTGGTGCCCCCTGCCACCATGGCCGTGCTGTCCTCCTTTGGCTACCTGCTCTGCACCTCCCATGATGCGGCTCGGGTCTGGTTGTCTTTCTAGTGAGGCGTGGCGATTCAGTGGGAAGCATGGTGGAGTGGCCACTGGGGCACATAGACTTTGCTGGTTGGATGACTACCGATGAGTCATGTGGTTGCAGAGAGTAGCGCACACATGGGCATATGAGGCTGTGGTGAGCGGCAAGGAACGATCGGGGAGAAAGAGGACGGGAAGCTGTGGGTGGCTTCGGTGGCTCAGTGGGCAGAAGGAGGCAATGACGACACGTTGGCGTTGGCCTAAAGAAGCACAGCTCTGACGCGATGAAGGCGTGACTTTAACATTGTTCTTCTTGTAGAAAGGAGTGGCGAAGGATGTCACACTGAACCTTACCACCAGGGGGGCTGGGGGGGTAATGGTTGTGCAGTTTGGTGGTCAGAGAGAGAACAGAGAGGACAAAGGAAGAAGAATGGTGAGAAGCACAAAAGTACTTTGAGATTAGCAAAATGGCAAGATTCCAACGTGACAATGTCAGTGAATGAGTAATGGAAACTTTACAATTTCCGGTTGAGCCGTGGCAGTTTTCAAATCAGGGAATTAAACAGTGGTATGCATATGATTAGCCCAAAAAAGTATGGCGAGATCAAACACAATCAACAATTATCATGATTTTCTATTTTTTATTATGAAATTGAACATACAGAACTCTAAAGTGGTGCACCTGGTGGCTGCTGGCACCACCCAAAAATCACCAATGCTTCAGTTACCCCCATGTGCAACAAAAAGAAAAAAAATCTTAAAATAACACTTCTCTCTCTACCTCAAGTTGGCTAGGTGGGAGATCACCATAAAAGCAACTTTATTGCTTGGTCTGGTATGGCAGCCATTAGGAAGGGGCTTGGGAATTTAAAAGGAGGAAATTTGTGGTGAGATGAGACATCTGGGTTTGCTTTTGTCTGAAATCCTCTGTTTAGCAAGGAAGATAAGACATTGTAGAGAATATGAATAGCTGACACCATTTGATACCAGAGAAGTGTATTGCTAAAACCAATCTTTTAGCACTTTGATTTGGTTGTGTAATCAAGCAGAATCTATTGAAAGAAATTCCTGTCTTTCCGAATATAGTCCTTTGAATCCTTGTCTAACCCCCACACTCCTCACACACCCATTGTTTGCACAAACTTAAGAGGATGTAAAGTAATGGAAAAAAAAGGTTACTCTGTTATCAGTTTTGTTAACAAACAATTATTGCATATGGATTTTCCCAATTAAATGGACAGCATATTTGTTGTGTTGGATGCAATTTGTCGTGTATTGTTTGGTGCATGTTTCCACTAAAGTGTGACAAGCGAAGTTGATTAAATGCCGGTGGTGACACTTAATTTTCTTTTAACTCAGCTAGGCATTAAATATTTGTTTTCTCCCATATATTGCAGTATAGTGAAACATATAGGAATACCCACTGCATTTTTGTCTTGTTTGGTTGAAGGGTGTTACTATTGGCTATTGGGATACTTCTATGGTTATAACCTTATTGATGCATGATTGCTATCTCAACTCTATTTAATTTTCCCTCTGTTGCAATGTTACTAAATTAATGTTATTTTGAACATTGACATTGTCATGAATATACACATTTGGTCACACGTTTTTGCATGTCATGTTTTAGTAAAATTTATAATTTTTTTTAATAATATTAGCACGTTAAATTAACAGGTTGTTCTCAAGCCGTAACATATATCTAATTATCTATGTATCTTGGCGAGATGAGTGTTTGGAAAACTAAATTTTTCTACTTATCAATCCCGGTTTTAAACTAAATTCAATTTGTTTTTCTTTCACACCTAATAGCTTATCATAAATTTGTTTGTTACTGTTGGTCCAAGAGCTCACACGAATAGCAAGCAAAACTCTTACAAGATCTCACAATAATGTTCACTTAGGAAGCAATTTAGGCTCACTATATTGTAGCTGAACTAGTCCTCAAACTTGGCTTGCAAGTGCTCCTACATGTTCTATTTATAAGCCAAGCTGAACTAACCTTAGCTTAGCCCAATAGCCCATATATATAGAACATTCTACATCTAACTATTAATATTTTAGTCCTAATAATAGCTAGATGTTTCTGGTATCTAGTATGTAGTTCATCTATGAAGTAGTTTTAGATGCTTATAACTTCTCCATATAGCTACACACTAGCTACTCCTACAATCTTCTAATAGATGTCAAGATTATGTCTAACAATCTCCCCCTAATCTCGACATCCTGACTCTATCTTGTCGACGCATTCGGACGCTCCTACGATATGCACAACACTTACTAAGTATGCATAGGATGCGACACAAGTACTCAACACCCCATGCGCTACCTTCAGCTTCGACTTCTTGACGGCGACACAACTACTCAACATCCAGGACACCGCTCGTCGAAATCTACTCTTAGAACCTACTCTCAGACTCGACTTCAGGATGGCGACGCCACTACTCAACATCCTAGACTCAACTCGTCGAGTCCATCTTCATATCAGTGTTGGCTCATCATCAGCATCATTAAGGAGGTTCATCACCTCTTGCTCCTTATTTTGGTTGTGACATTCCTTAGTAAAATGCCCGAACTTCTCACAGTTGAAGCACTGAATCTTTGCCTTGTCAAATTTGCGGTTCTTACCAAAATCTTTATTGTTCTTGCTCTTGAACCTTGCTTCCCACTCAGCATGAATGAGTAGAAGCTCATTGCCTTATTCGACTCGTCGACGGCCTCTATTCCTCTTTTCATATGCCTTGAGATGACTGACCACTTCCGCCAACTTCTTTATATCAGCAAGTTGTTCAAAAGTAGAGACAAAAGGCAATAACCTGTCTCGTACCGCACGAAGAAGCTTCTTGATAACCGTGTGCTCCATCTTTTCTCCAAATGCTCGTGTCTCATTAGCGATAGTGGTTAATTTCATGGTGAAGTCTCTAACCGACTCCGTCTCCTTCATGTATACATCCTCACAGTCCCTCATCAAGGTTTGAACACGAGCTTCCTTGACACGGTCGGAACCAACATGCAACTCTTGCAATGTGTCCCATATCTCCTTTGCCATTTTCTTCTCTGCCAAAACCACAATTATGTCCTCCAATATAGCTTGCATGATAGCTGGGAGAGCTATCTGATCCTTGCGCTCGTCAACAACCGCCTCACCCTCTACTGCTTCCCTCACTCTTTGTGCGCGCATGAAGATTTTCATCTTCACCGCCCAAGGCCCATAGTTGCTGTCAGTGAGTATCGGATTTTGAAGACTTACGAGCCTTCTCTCGTCAAAATCCTCGAGACAACCTCGCTGCCGCTGCTGCCATCACCACCAGATTTTGCACTTTCTGGTGACCGCGACATGACCTTTGTCATACGGTGCAGAAGCTAACCTGGCTCTCATACCAATTGTTGGCCCAAGAGCTCACATGAACAGTAAGGAAAACTCTTACAAGATCTCACACTAATGTTCACTTAGGAAGCAATTGAGGCTCACTGTATTGTAGCTGAATTAGTCCTCAAGCTTGGCTTACAAGTGCTCCTACATGTTCTATTTATAGGCTAAGCTGAACTAACCTTAGCTCAACCCATATATCTAGAACATTCTAAATCCAGCTATTAATATTTTAGTCCTAATAGTAGCTAAATGCTTCTAGTATCTAGTATCTAGTTCATCTATGAACTAGTAGTTCTAGATGCTTCTAACATCTCCATATAGCTACCAACTAGCTACTCCTACAATCTTCTAGTAGATGTCAAGATTATATCTAACAGTTACTTGTGTTGTGCGCTTAAGATTGATACTTTTGATTTATGCAGGTTCCTTTGGTGCATTACTGCCAACAGCTTGGATCGACTCTTTCCAGCCATGAAACCTGCTTCACCCAAACAGCTGACTCACTGTTCTTTATGCACGAGGGATTACAGCAGGCTCGAGCTCCAATGTTTGATGTTCCTTCTGCTTTAGAGGTTATGCTTACAGGGGGTTATCAGAGGTTGCCGAGATGTATAGAAGACATAGGGAGTCAAAATAAACTTCCTCTAGATGAAGAAAAACGTGCTTTGCAGAAGTTGGACACTAGTGTGCGGTACAAAGTGCTTTTAACCCCAAGACCCAAAGAAGTATCTAATGTTTCAGTAACCGATGGAATAGCTGTTTTTCGCGTGGAAGGAGAATTTAAAGTTGTTCTTACATTAGGTTACCGAGGTAACTTAGATTTATGGAGGATATTGCACTTGGAGTTACTTGTTGGTGAGAGGAGTGGCCCTATTAAGCTGGAAGAAAGCAGGAGATTTGCTCTTGGTGATGATATAGAAAGAAGAATGGCAGTTTCTGATAGTCCCTTCATAGTGATGTATGCTATACTTCATGAATTATGTATCTCACTTGCCATGGACACTATTATTAGGCAGGCTAATGTTCTTCGGCAGGGCAGGTGGAAAGATTCAATAAGATGTGAACTTATCTCAGATAGCTCCACAGCGCAAACTGGGAATGCTACTCAAATACAGCATGGTCAAGATGGAGAATTTGATTCGAGTGGTTTTAGGATACCTGGCCTGAAAGTGAATTATTGGCTAGATGACAAAAGCAGTGGTACAGCAGAATCTGATCCATCTCCATTTATCAAAATTGAGGCAGCACAAGACATGCAAATTAAGTGCCAGCATAGTTCATTTCTACTTGATCCTTCTACTGATAAAGAAGCTAATCTCTCTCTTGATCTGTGTTGCATTGATGTTGAAAAAATCATTTTAAGAGCAGTTGCTTGCAATAGGCACACACGACTTCTTGATATTCAGAGACAACTGTGCAAAAACGTACAAATTTCTCAGTCACCGAAAGATGTTATCCTAAAACGAGATGTTCAAGTAGTGAACGACCCACAGAAGGTAACACTCGAGAAAATATTCTATTTGATTCCTTGTCTAACCCCCACACTCCTCACACACCCATTGTTTGCACAAACTTAAGAGGATGCAAAGTAATGGAAAAAAAAGGTTACTCTGTTATCAGTTTTGTTAACAAACAATTATTGCAGATGGATTTTCCCAATTAAATGGACAGCATATTTGTTGTGTTGGATGCAATTTGTCGTGTATTGTTTGGTGCATGTTTCCACTAAAGTGTGACAAGCGAAGTTGATTAAATGCCGGTGACACTTATTTTATTTTTTTAACTCAGCTAGGCATTAAATATTTATTTTCTCCCATATATTGCAGTATAGTGAAACATACAGGAATACCCACTGCATTTTTGTCTTGTTTGGTTGAAGGGTGTTACTATTGGCTGTTGGGATACTTTTATGTTTATAACCTTATTGATGCATGATTGCTATCTCAACTCTATTTAATTTTCCCTCTGTTGCAATGTTACTAAATTAATGTTATTTTGAACATTGACATTGTCATGAATATACACATTTGGTCACACGTTTTTGCATGTCATGTTTTAGTAAAATTTATAATTTTTTTTAATAATATTAGCACGTTAAATTAACAGGTTGTTCTCAAGCCGTAACATATATCTAATTATCTATGTATCTTGGCTTGGAAAACTAAATTCTTCTACTTATCAATCCCGGTTTTAAACTAAATTCAGTATGTCTTTCTTTCACACCTAATAGCTTGTCATAAATTTGTTTGTTACTATTGGCCCAAGAGCTCACACGAACAGCAAGGAAAACTCTCACAAGATCTCATAATAATGTTCACTTAGGAAGCAATTTAGGCTCACTATCCTCAAACTTGGCTTACAAGTGCTCCTACATGTTCTATTTATAGGCCAAGCTGAACTAACCTTAGCTCAGCCCAATTGCCCATATATCTAGAACATTCTACATCTAACTATTAATATTTTAGTCCTAATAATAGCTAGATGTTTCTGGTATCTAGCATGTAGTTCATCTATGAAGTAGTTCTAGATGCTTATAACTTCTCCATATAGCTACAAACTAGCTACTCCTACAATCTTCTAATAGATGTCAAGATTATGGCCTTGTCTTTTCAGCGTATCGTACCGTTGCATATCACTGTAGCAAATTTTGTCATTTTTATACAGCTTAAATGTTGTGATAATTTATAACAACTTTTTCGTGGCTTTTAGTAGTCTTCCAAAGATTCGAAAACTATTTTTAATTATTTTTTAGAATCTTTAGACCTCTTTTCGAGAGGTCTCAAATTTGCTACAGTAATACGCCAACGCAACAATACGCTGAAAAGAACAAGGCGTATGTCTAACAATCTCCCCCTAATCTCGACATCCTGACTCTATCTTGTTGACGCATTCGGACACTCCTACGATATCCACAACACTTACTATATATGCATAGGATGCGACACAAGTACTCAACAGCCCATGCTCTACCTTTAGCTTCGACTTCTGGACGGCGACGCGACTACTCAACATCCAGGACACCACTCGTCGAAGCCTACTCTTAGAACCACTCTCAAACTCGACTTCAGGATGGCGACGCCACTACTCAACATCCTAGACTCAACTCGTCGAGTCCATCTTCATATCAGTGTTGGCTCATCATCAGCATCATTAAGGAGGTTCATCACCTCTTGCTCCTTATTTTGGCTGTGGCATTCCTTAATAAAATGCCCGAACTTCGCACAGTTGAAGCACTGACTCTTTGCCTTGTCAAATTTGCGTTTCTTACCAAAATCTTTATTGTTCTTGCCCTTGAACCTTGCTTTCCACTCAGCATGAGTGAGTAGAAGCTAATTGCCTTCTTCGACTCGCTGACGGCCTCTATTCCTCTCTTCATATGCCTTGAGATGACCGACCACTTCCGCTTGCTTCTTTATATCAGCAAGTTGTTCAAAAGTAGAGACAAAAGGCAATAACCTATCTCGTACCGCACGTAGAAGCTTCTTGATAATCATGTGCTCCATCTTTTCTCCAAGTGCTCGTGTCTCATTGGCGATAGTGGTTAATTTCATGGTAAGTCACTAACCGACTCCGTCTCCTTCATGTATACATCCTCGAAGTCCCTCATCAAGGTCTGAACACGAGCTTCCTTGACACGGTCGGAACCAACATGCAGCTCTTGCAATGTGTCCCATATCTCCTTTGCCATTTTCTTCTCTGCCAAAACCATCATTATGTCCTCCAATGTAGCTTGCATGATAGCTGGGAGAGCCATTTGATCTTTGTGCTCGTCAACAACCGCCTCACCCTCTACTGCTTCCCTCACTCCTTGCGCGTGCATGAAGATTTTCATCTTCACCGCCCAAGGCCCATAGTTGCTGTCAGTGAGCATTGGATTCTGAAGACTTACGAGCCTTCTCTCGTCAAAATTCTCGAGACAACCTCGCTGCCGCTGCTGCCATCACCACTAGATTTGCCCAAGAGCTCACATGAACAATAAGCAAAACTCTCACAAGATCTCACACTAATGTTCACTTAGGAAGCAATTGAGACTCAATATATTGTAGTTGAATTAGTCCTCAAGCTTGGCTTACAAGTGCTCCTACATGTTCTATTTATAGGCTAAGCTGAACTAATCTTAGCTCAACCCATATATCTAGAACATTCTAAATCCAGCTATTAATATTTTAGTCCTAATAGTAGCTAAATGCTTCTAGTATCTAGTATCTAGTTCATCTATGAACTAGTAGTTCTAGATGCTTCTAACATCTCCATATAGCTACCAACTAGCTACTCCTACAATCTTCTAGTAGATGTCACGATTATATCTAACAGTTACTTGTGTTGTGTGCTTAAGATTGATACTTTTGATTTATGCAGGTTCCTTTGGTGCATTACTGCCAACAGCTTGGATCGACTCTTTCCAGCCATGAAACCTGCTTCACCCAAACAGCTGACTCACTGTTCTTTATGCACGAGGGATTACAGCAGGCTCGAGCTCCAATGTTTGATGTTCCTTCTGCTTTAGAGGTTATGCTTACAGGGGGTTATCAGAGGTTGCCGAGATGTATAGAAGACATAGGGAGTCAAAATAAACTTCCTCTAGATGAAGAAAAACGTGCTTTGCAGAAGTTGGACACTAGTGTGCGGTACAAAGTGCTTTTAACCCCAAGACCCAAAGAAGTATCTAATGTTTCAGTAACCGACGGAATAGCTGTTTTTCGCGTGGAAGGAGAATTTAAAGTTCTTCTTACATTAGGTTACCGAGGTAACTTAGATTTATGGAGGATATTGCACATGGAGTTACTTGTTGGTGAGAGGAGTGGTCCTATTAAGCTGGAAGAAAGCAGGAGATTTGCTCTTGGTGATGATATAGAAAGAAGAATGGCAGTTTCTGATAGTCCCTTCATAGTGATGTATGCTATACTTCATGAATTATGTATCTCACTTGCCATGGACACTATTATTAGGCAGGCTAATGTTCTTCGGCAGGGCAGGTGGAAAGATTCAATAAGATGTGAACTTATCTCAGATAGCTCCACAGCGCAAACTGGGAATGCTACTCAAATACAGCATGGTCAAGATGGAGAATTTGATTCGAGTGGTTTTAGGATACCTGGCCTGAAAGTGAATTATTGGCTAGATGACAAAAGCAGTGGTACAGCAGAATCTGATCCATCTCCATTTATCAAAATTGAGGCAGCACAAGACATGCAAATTAAGTGCCAGCATAGTTCATTTCTACTTGATCCTTCTACTGATAAAGAAGCTAATCTCTCTCTTGATCTGTGTTGCATTGATGTTGAAAAAATCATTTTAAGAGCAGTTGCTTGCAATAGGCACACACGACTTCTTGATATTCAGAGACAACTGTGCAAAAACGTACAAATTTCTCAGTTACCGAAAGATGTTATCCTAAAACGAGATGTTCAAGTAGTGAACGACCCACAGAAGGTAACACTCGAGAAAATATTCTACGATTTCTAACACTCAATTAGCCACACCTAGGGGTTTATGCACCTTGTGCATTGCCTTCTCCATGGGCTCTAATGGGCTGTATGTGGCAACACCAGGAAACTAGATTATTGAAATAATGTTTGTTGCCACTTGCCTACCATTTGTTTGTGATACTGTGCAGAAACAAGAGAAAAAAGGCTCTGTGGATTGCTGTGGAAATGAAGTGCTTCAAGTGAGGGCATATGGTCAGGCATATATTGGTCTTGGAATAAATATTAGGTTTGTGAAAACTTCATTGATCATACATCTACCAGTATCATGAAATAGCTTATTGAACCTAATAAGTAATATACTCTTTTCTTTTTTAGAAAGAAAAACTTTCACCTGTGACTGGACAGATTTTAAGATTATTTGTTACCTTAAATAGCCACCGCTATAGCTATAGGTAGGCTCAAATCACACGGTTTATACTGTACTGTCCACTGCTCAATTATGTGGACTGAATTTTTATGATACTGATGGAATGTCGTAGTCCTAGAAGCTCAAACGGTTAGATGGTTGTTTGCTCTTTTTTTTTACCCGTTGAAAAACAAGTGCTACAAAATGTTGTTCACATAGGTGATCCTCTTAAGCATTCCAAAGATAAGCACCTCCTTTAGCCAGGAATTTGTTTTGACACATAGTGAT
Source organism: Raddia distichophylla (assembly GCA_005191435.1). Classification (NCBI taxonomy): domain Eukaryota; kingdom Viridiplantae; phylum Streptophyta; class Magnoliopsida; order Poales; family Poaceae; genus Raddia; species Raddia distichophylla. The sequence continues at coordinate 903,014 of SPJY01014331.1, forward strand.
TTGGTGAAGATTTTGCTCTTTTACATTACTTTAAACTGTTTTCGCACAAATGGATGCGTGTGAACAGAATTTGGGAACATAGGACTCTGTCTCCCTTGTGGTGGGTGATCGCCCGTTGGCCATTGCTTGACCAGCAATCATGATGGTGTAATTGAACATTTTTTTCACATTATTGTCTGACACTTCTGTGCATAAATATCTTTATCCATTAAAATGTTAGATATCATCATGTAGTTAACCATATTGTGCTTATGTTTTCCGTCATATGTATTCAAGTCCTGATCTGGCTCCTTTTTTTTTTTCCTAATATTGCAACTCATCTCTGTCTACAACAGGAGTGGTCGCTTCCTCCTGCAATCACCAAAAAATATCTTACCCCCTTCTGCATTGCTGGATTGTGAAGAAGCTCTAAACAAAGGGAGTACCACAGCTACTGAGGTTTTTGCAAGCTTAAGGACCAGGAGCATCCTCCACCTATTTGCAGCCACTGGGAGTTTTCTTGGCCTTAAGGTTCTCAACTGTCTTGATCATATTGTAATGTCTTAACTTTGATGTCTCTGCTTTTGCAACTTGAACAGATAATATCCTTGGAAATGTCTAGATGAAAACATCAAAATAATGAATTATTTTTAATGACAAATAATGCTATCGTAATGTATAATAATTTTATAACATTTGTAAATGTACTTTGGTAAAAAAAAAACATTGAAATGCATCTTGGAGACCAGAGAATGACATTCTTTTTAATATGGTAGGTACCAATGTACTTTGCCAGCTGTAGGTGTTTGTACCTTCTTGTTCCAATGACTTTTCGAAAAGAAGGAGATTTTTTTCAGCCTCTGAAAATATAAAACATAAAAACATGAATTTAAATCATTGCTTGTTTGGAAACATACTACGGGTGAACACATCATACATATTTCTTTGAAAGGTTCCACTCCTATTTTTATTAGAGAAACATATTTAGAACAGTTAATTGCACCATGGGCAGCAGAACTCACTTTGCACCTTGAAGTTGAAAATTACTTTTTTTGACCCCTTTAACTTGTCTGTTGCAACCGTTATTTCTAGATTGCAAAAAATAAATTAAATGCTAGAATATTATAGGAGATTCTTAAAAACACAATAAATAATTCTTTCTGAGTTTAGAAAAATATAAGGATCCCAATATGGTACTTAAATTTTGAGTTCACATATATTTTTATGTACTAGCTCATATGCAGGGGTTTGTGCAAGAAATCAAGAAACATGATGGATTGAGACACTTAAAACATAGGATTTATGTGCAAAATATGGAAATCAGAGGGGCTGAAATGCTAAAAAATCATGCATGAAATTGGGGAGGTGAAAATGTGCACAAAATGGAAAAAGAAAAACACCATCGAAAATTTCACCAATGTGTGCTTTTTCGATTTTTTTAGAAAATTGGAGTGTGTTGTGGCACCACATCTACATCATAAAATTTTATGCTTAATAATATTTCACGAAACACAGATTTATAGTTTGCACATTGGTATCCTTATATTTTTCTCAACTGACATAAAATTTTAATTTACATTTATATGATTTTTTATAACTTTGTAGCATTTATTTTGATTTTGGTTGTACAAAAATTCATTTTAATTAGTCGGAGTCCTTGTCAAATGTCAACACTTAGGTTCCGTTCTTTTAAGCTGATCTAAACAGATGAACAGTTGAACGGCTGAAATAACTGAATTTGGGACCTTCTCGAGGTAGTCTCGAGATTCGGATCCATTTCGTTTGAGTTGCTTAAAACGTTAGGACCCATCTTTGAAATAGAAAAAACAGACTAAAAAAACCGAAAGCATATATCTTTTCAAAACGTAGATAAGACGTTAAGCTGAAAAGAACATAGGCTTAATACTTTGATAGCACGAGGACTTGGGTATATACGAAAAAAAAAGTAGTGACCCGAAAAGTAATTCCCACTTTTAGGTGGGAAGCGAGATTAGGGGTGTAAATGGGTTTGTTAATACTCGACTTGTATCCTTGTTCGTTGCATAGTTACCTGAATACGAGTATGGATATTTTTTTCGGGTACACAGGACGGAGAATACCTAGCAAATAACAGGTATTATGGGTTGGATACTGGTACTTTACAATGCTTTCAAACGGGGTACCCTAATCAAAAGATCAGCCCAATGGCCCACCCAACCCAAAATCAAAACCTAGAAACGGCCCAATTTGTGGTAGCTAGCTAGCAATGACCAAATTTTTTACTGTTAGCTAGCAACGACCCAAAAGCCTAGGTGGGTTTTTCCCTGAAAAGAAGATTTCCAATTAAATTAAATTGAGAAAATGGTACAAAATGGTAGGTAGCTCGGAAAAATATAATAAAAATAGCCCTAAATTCATAAAAATGTGAACTCAAATATATTATTAATTAAGGTGTTTATGTGCAATGTTTGGAAATAAAATATAGGTTTCAATTCTAGGCGAACCAATTGTGGCCTATTTGTCTACCACTTTGTACGTATGTTGAGAATATGTGTTAAATATTGCTAGTTGAGAATACAAACTATTGCCTATGCTTATTTTTTGTGTTATTTTCACCATATGTTTCGATCATAGGTAATTCGTGTACTATCTGAGTAAACACATGTTATTTGTATTGTATTGTACTTGCTCGTATAATATCATGTATTTGTATTTGTATCCTACCTAATTTTTCGCTACCTATACCCATACACGTATTTATGGGAAAAATTATTAGGGTAGGATACAGGATGACCTACCACCCGACCGTATTCAACCCGTTTTCACCCCCAAGTGAGATTGTTACAACTTTAGGGTGCTACAGTGTACTATACATGGTTTACACTAACTATGCAAGTTATGCTATGAATATTTAGTCCCAATCATTGGCTAGCATTATAGATGTTTGTTCTTGACTACTATCTTGCCTTCAGAGGAAAGTTTCAGTTCATCATGTGTGTTTGTGACTATCCATTGAATGTATTTGAGGTATTCTAATATACATTCCCTATAAAATGTGTTCATATATTATGTCAATATGGCTTTGTTTTGGTAGAAGCACATCTTAGCTGCATAATATTTTTCAACATTCCATTCTTCCTCCATTAGTCAATTTCCATATCTCTCCTGTCCCACTCACAGCCTCACAGGATTGGTTTATGGTAGAAAAACATATTTGAAGTACATAAAAAATTGCATGTGTACCATGGATAATATAATATTGATACTTAGTTATATTTTGCTGTTGAACAATTCATGGGGTTCTGAAAAAACAACTTATTGTGATTTTTTAACTGAGGGTAACTTTATTATTTAACTTCATTACCAATGGTAAGTTCCCTTTTTTATCATATGTTTCCCCAAATTTACAGCATTATAACCTCTGTACTGTGCTCTTCTGATAAGTGTCTGGTGGTGGGTACACACAGTTGATATTCTTTCATAATTGCCAGGCGACTTATTAGTTTTTAGAATTTGCCCCAAATAAACAAGGTTCCAGATATAAAATGCTAAAATTTTGTTGTTTTTACTGCAGGTTTATCAGCAGTCCCAGGGTACTCTAAAGATACCAAAAACCATATTGCATGGTTCAGATGTGATGGTTATGGGATTTCCACAGTGTGCAAATGCATATTATCTGTTGATGCAACTTGATAAAGATTTCAAGCCTGTTTTTCATTTGCTTGAGACGCAGTCTGACACCAGCAATAAGTCAAATGCAAATACAGATGCTAAAGAAGCTACGAGGTTTAACAGGATTGATGTTGTACGGATGCAAATAAGTAAAAATGAATCCAATGTAGATATTTTTGATGTGAAGCTGCATGCCCTGCAAAGTATAGGAACCTGTGATGACGTAATGGAAAATGGACTTACTATTCAGAATGGGGTTGAGCCTCTCCCTCTGCTGCCTGTTTGTTCACCATCCTTTTCATCGGTTGTTGACGAGGTCTTCGAATATGAACATGATTCTAATTTGCCATCTACTTCTCATCTGGGTGCTCTTTCAGTTGGTCTTCCAGGAGTAATCTCACCAATGCATGATGGAGTCTCATCTTACTTTCAAGCCAGTAATGCATCAAAAGTTCCTGGTCTCGGTTTGAACAGCTATTTCACAAGTAATATTAAACATTTGCAGAGTACAAATGCCTTGCCCTCAAACACTTTAAGGAATTTGTCTGCCATCAAGTTATCAGGTTCTAATTCTGATCATGACCTTAGCTCATTGAGCTCTCAAAGCGAGCATGGTATTGGGGATGAAAGTAAATCACTTCAGCTCATCCCTAGCAAGGTTAATGGCAATGAAATTGCTCAAAGCTCCTTTTCAGGAAGCCTTCGTAACTCTTTGTCTGATTTAGTTCAACCTTCACGTACCATCGGAGGTATTTTACTCAATCCTTTCTTTGATACATTAGATAATGCATTATTATTGTTACAAATGTGTTATCTTGTGGCTTGTGCAATTGACAGGATTAGGGAATCATATAATTGTAGGCTCCGATGGTGCATCCAGAAAGCGCTCGTTTTCAGATTTCTTACCAAATCTCCCTTCATTACAAGGATTGAAATTGAATGAACCAAGTAAGCGAAGAAAAATATTAGAATCAATGCAGAGCTGCCCTCCTTTGCAGGCATACTCATCCGAGTTGCAATCAAGAACTAACATTACCCGTGGAAATATTCTTGCGGAAAGAAATAATTGTGTTCCAGCAACTATGTATGCGTCAGTGCTATTACATGTCATAAGGCACTGTTCCCTGTGCATCAAACATGCTCAACTAACTGCGCAGATGGATTCCCTTGCTATTCCATATGTTGAAGAAGTAGGCTTGCGGTCACCATCCTCTAATCTTTGGTTGAGGTTACCTTTTGCTCAAGATAATTCTTGGAAACATATATGTTTACGCCTTGGTAAGGCTGGAAGCATGTCTTGGGATGTTAGGATAAATGATCCATATTTTAAGGAACTTTGGGAACTCAATGGAGGATGTTCGACAACACCATGGGGTGTTGGTATTCGCATCGCAAACACCTCAGAGATGGATTCACATATCTCTTTTGATGCAGATGGTGTTGTTTTAACTTACAGTGCTGTTGACGCAGATAGCGTTCAGAGGCTTGTGTCAGATTTACGACGGATTGCCAATGCTCGTTCGTTTGCTTGTGGAATGAGGAGATTGATTGGTGTGAAGCTTGATGACAAGCCTGATGAAAATCGAGCATCTGCGGAGATGAAGTCACAATCTGTTAATAAAGGTAATAGTGATGTTGCCGACAGACTATCTGAACAGATGAGAAAATTCAGGATAGAAGCTGTTGGTCTAATGAGCTTGTGGTTCAGTTATGTTACCATGTCTATGGTACACTTTGTTGTCGAATGGGAAACAACTAAGGAAGGCTGCACAATGCATGTTTCTCCGGACCAGCTTTGGCCACACACAAAGGTTCGTTCCTGCTTATAGTATATTTCAAAACAGTGTATGTTGTTTGAATCCTTCAGCAAGTCAAACTTTAGTACTATATTATTTATGGAACTTGGATGGTTACAAATATTTTTCATTATGTCTGCAATGAGAACTACCAAAATTGTTTGTAGTGCATACCTTTGCTAATCATTTTTTGACTTTTTGCAGTGCATAGCTTAGCTTCGTAGTATATTGAACCTCTCAAAGCATCAACATTAGCTTCAGATCAATATGCCTCAAATTTGAGAATCATTATCAATTAAAAAACACAAGTCATGAGTTTTTGTGTGTTTAAAATGTCTCGTAGGTTGTTAATGCATTTTTTTATGCTCATAGGTTCTTAATACAATTTTTTTTATTTTTTTGCTGAATTGCATACTTTTGGTGGTTCAGTTCAATTTTCCATTCACAAGAATTTGGATAAAAGAGTTGTCACTATCCATCCACTACTCAATCAATACTTTATTCTACCTACACAATACCTGCATTTCTTAAGCTTATATTTACTCCTAACCCTACTGCTACAGTATTAGGGCCAGTTACAGTAATAGGAATAGGGCTACCATTGGACATGCCCTCATAAGCGTCATACATGGACCTATCTATGAGCCTATGAGCAGTACCTGTGGTACTGTAGCGCATGAACGGTGCTGAAATACGGCTAAGAGAATACGATATTATGGATTAGATTAAGATTAGTTGCTATTAGATAAGATTACTTACTATAGATTAAAGATATCTTTTGAAGGTTCCAAGTAAATAATTTTGAGTTTATGGGATACCATGTATTTATCATCAATCAAGCAATAATTAAGGTTTAACTCATCCGGGTGAGACAACATATTTACTCTAATTCGCTTAGCTTCTTAGCCTATCGAACCTCTCAATGCACCAAAAGTGTTGCAAACTAGAGTAAGGCCTTAGACATTTCAGCTTAGCGTAGCGTTATATAGCCTATTTGGTGTAATAATTTGTATTGATTTTTCTTAGGTTTTTAGTAGTCCTCTTAAAAGATCATTAAAACTATTTTTTAGTTATTCTCTTACAATATTTAAACCTCTCTTTAAAAACTCAAATTTTGCTACATTGAAACGCTACGCTACGCTACGCTACGCTGAATTGTAACAAGGCCTAAATCTGTTGCTCGCTTGGATGAGAGGTCAGTGGCACTTCTCACGCTCGAGTGATACAAATAGATGGGTTAATCCCTAATTATTGGCTTGATTGATTATGAACACATAATATCCCTTTTATAGGAATTACTTGGAACCTAAGAAAGTTTTCCTTAATCAATAATAGCTTATAGCTAATCTTATTTAATAGGAAGAAATCTGATATGATCCATGATATTTTATTCTCTAAGCAATTTATTCTCTAAGCAACCTGGGAGATATAGTATTGTGGGTATTGTTCATAGGCCCATAGATGGGTCCATGGGCTGCCTGACGCCCATGACATGTCCGCGTGTGTACTGCCAAATGAATTGTTCCAATTGATTTATGTATGTTCATAACATATACACTGATACATGGATGAAACCATAGGACAACACAATATTCAGTCTTAGTCTTTGAACCTTTCATTTAGATTGATTAATCTATCATCTTTTAATCAAGTTCACACAAATACAGTTTTTGGAGGATTTCGTGAATGGTGACGAGGTAGCATCCTTCTTGGATTGTATTCGGCTAACAGCAGGACCTTTACTTGCCCTTGGGGGTGCAATTCGCCCTGCAAGGATGCCTGTAACTGTTTCTCCTGGATACAGCTCCATGCCAAAGCAGACCAACCATACTCCCACACAGGGTCCATTAACAAATGCTTCATCTTCAACAACCATGCATCATGCATCTGCTCCATCAAATGCTTCTGCAGCCCATATGAGTGGTCATAATCTTCACACTGCTGCCATGCTTTCTGCAGCTGGACGTGGTGGACCTGGACTTGTTCCTAGTTCACTACTGCCCTTTGATGTTTCTGTTGTTCTTCGCGGGCCATACTGGATACGCATTATATATCGCAAGAAATTTTCTGTTGACATGCGTTGCTTTGCTGGGGATCAAGTTTGGCTACAACCAGCAACACCACCTAAAGGTGGGCCTTCAGTTGGTGGATCGTTGCCATGCCCGCAATTTCGACCTTTCATAATGGAACATGTTGCTCAGGGTCTGAATGCTCTTGTTGAACCGACTTTCATGAATGCTACACAGGCTAGTGCCCACTTAAATACCAGTGCTGGAGCTCCACAATCTGCTCCTAGTGCAAATCGTCTGAATGCTACCCCTGCTGTTGCTATGCCCAGGCCAACTTCTGGTGTTGCTAACCATGTAGCAGCCAGTTTGAATCGAGCAGGAAATGCTATGTTGGCTTCTTCAGGACTTGCTTCAGGGATTGGTGGGGCCTCTGTGCGGTTGACACCTGGAACAGGCCTTCCTGTCCATATGAAAGGAGAACTGAATACAGCCTTCATTGGGCTTGGGGATGATGGTGGTTACGGTGGTGGTTGGGTTCCTTTAGCAGCTCTCAAGAAGGTGTTAAGAGGGATCCTTAAGTACCTTGGGGTTCTATGGTTGTTTGCACAGTTGCCTGAACTTTTGAAAGAGATACTGGGCTCAATTTTGAAGGACAATGAGGGGGCTCTTTTAAATTTGGATCAAGAGCAGCCTGCTCTACGCTTCTATGTGGGGTAAGACTAATTTTATGTGCACTTGATTGATTAGCTGAAGTCTAGTATCATGTTTTCATTGCCATTTGTTTTCCCAATGTACTAGTTAGATTTAGTTGCGATAAAATAAACATGCCAAGGTATCCCTATTCTGCATTGACAGTTTTTATTTACTTTAACCTGTTTGAATCTGGCTCCAACTAAATTCTAAACAATCTCCAAAAACACCCCCTGGCTCCAACTAAATTCCAAACAATCCCCAAAAACATCCCCCCTACGTGCGCTGCCCACTCACATGTAAATTAAATTGATAATAGGGAACATAACCTGTACACATGGGACACTGGTGCACATATGCAAACTTTAAATCTCAGCTCTCCAACCTGCATCCAACGGCCACTGGCCTTTTTTTGCAATTAGCCTCTCCCACCTCCCCTACTCCATGCAAAAAAACCCTGACCAGTTGGACGACCCAGATTTAATGTTTACACGTGCACTTCTCCATGTACACATGATATGTTCCCTTTATGATATGCTGTTTTTTTTCCCAACACTTTATATTTACTTTGTATATGTGTGTATGTATAGTTCAGGTTATTTTCTTTTTCTGGTATGGACCCATAACTTTTTAAGGTTGAATGTAAAAATTGTCCGTTGATGCATCTAAAAATGTTTCTTCTTGTGTCGTCTTTCTTATTGGAATTTGGATTTCCAATAAACTGTTTCTTCCGTCCTGCAGAGGTTATGTATTTGCAGTTAGTGTTCATCGGGTCCAATTGCTTTTACAAGTTCTAAGTGTCAAACGATTTCACCACCAGCAACAGCAACAGCAAGCTCAGAGCAATGCGCAGGAAGAGCTTGCATTGGCTGAGATCAATGAGATATGTGATTATTTCAGTAGGCGTGTTGCCTCTGAACCATATGATGCTTCCAGAGTTGCTTCCTTTATCACTTTGCTTACTTTGCCGATTTCCGTACTGCGAGAATTTTTGAAGCTGATTATGTGGAAGAAAGGGTTTTCCCAGGCTCATGGGGACATAGCCACCGCCCAGAGGGCTCGCATTGAGCTCTGTTTGGAAAATCACTCAGGATCAGTTTCTGATAACACAGAAAGCTCTTTAGCTAATAGCAATATTCGTTATGATAGAGCCCACAGTTCATTAGAGTTTGCCCTTACATTTGTGCTTGACCATACTCTTATTCCTCACATGAATGTAGCTGGTGGAGCTGCATGGCTTCCATATTGTGTATCTGTGAGGCTGAGGTATTCTTTTGGGGACAACAGTCATATAGCATTCCTTGCAATGGATGGGAGCCATGGTGGGAGAGCTTGCTGGTTGCAATACGAGGATTGGGAAAGATGTCAACAGAAGGTTGCAAGGGCAGTGGAGAGTGTGAATGGGTCTATTGCAGCTGGACAAGCAGGCCAAGGAAGGTTGCGAATGGTTGCTGACATGATTCAAAAGCAACTGCAACTCTGTTTACAGCAGCTGAGAGAAGGCCCACTTTCTGCTGGCTCAACTGCTTCATGACCTAAGCTATTGGAAAGTTAGGAGGCAGGTTAGAGATTTTTTTTTTTTTTTTGTAATTGGTCATTTCCTATGTGCTGGATATATTTGCCACACCTGTGTTGGCACCTCACTCTGGATTTAGCATGGCATTTCACATACATTGTTGCAAAAATACACAAAAGTGCCCATCATAGTTGGTGGCAGGGATAGCTTCTCGGCTGAAGGTTGGCATTTTCACATACATTACTGCAAATGCAAACATCTCTCACAGTTGATGGCAGGGATAGCTTCTTGGCCGAAGGCTTGGTTCATTTGGCAATTTTGTACAGTAAAGGGCGTAGTGATGACTCCTTTGTTACTCAAACTCCCTTTGACCATGTAAAGCGTACAGTTTCGCATCAATGTTCTGTGCTGTCAGAAGTTCACAGCTGTTGTGGTCAGCTTCCTTGTCAGATGTATAGCTGATTCAGGAATGATGTTTAACCACAAGGGTCTTGATATTGTTGGTAATGCTAAGTTTGGTATGGGAGCAGTGTACATTACATATGGTATTGAGCTGGACTGAATCTGTTTGTATAATCAAAGACTGGTAACAAATGGTGTTCAGAACGTCTCAGATTGCATGGGAAGTTTTTGCCTAATGCTTCTACCGTATTTGTGTTGCTTAATGTTGTGTGGCATCTTCTTCGTATGACTTGTCATCTGTAACACAAACATGTTTCAGTTGATCTGATTTGTGAGTATGGGAGAACTTGTCGATGATCAAGTCTGTGTACAATGGAGTTGAAGCCCCTTAGATAGACTACAATTTATCACTGTGAAATATGGATTAGAGTGGTTATTAGCCTTGCAGTTTTTGTCATAGAGACAAACCAATAACTACCTAATAATTATTGTCATAGAGACAACATTAACTGCCCCGTTGTAGACATATTAATTGCCATTTATTAATCAATAAGATTATAATTTTCCTTACAGTTCCCCAGGAAAATTAAGCCTTTTTTAGGGATTTTGCCGTTTGGAGTAGTGTCGTTGAGGCTTATGTAAGCTTGGGGCAACGACTATCTTTTCTGTAGTGTTGTGTGCACGCGCGCGGGTGTGTGCGTGCGTGCGTGTGTGATTATTTTCCGTATCAATTATTGTCACGCCATTACCTTTCATGCTCCATTTCAAACATGTCATTCTTTCCGTTGACCAATCAAAATGGATCAAATTATCCTTATCTTTTTCCTCATCCTCATCCTCTTCCTCCTGCCTCCTCTCCTTCTCTAGTTTACACCTCCAACGACTTGCTTCGACGCCTATGTCATCCGCACCGCTGTCCTATACCACCACACTTGCTCGCCGAAGGAGCTCGCATGTCGTTGCCCTCCATTGCCCATGCCTCAACTGCCTAAAGGAGCTTGCCTGTTGTCGCCCTCCATCGCCCATGCCTCAACTGCCTTGCTTGGCCACTTGTGTTATGGCTGCCCTACTCTGCTACATATGCCATTGTCACTCACCGTAGGAGCTTGCACGCTGTCTTCCTACCCCACAATACATGTCATCACCGCTCTGCTTCGCCACCCGTGTCACCAACATTGCTCATGCCATTGCCACCCTGCTCTACCATCGGAGGAGCTTTTTCTCGCCGCTCATGTTGCTGCCCTTGCTAAATGAGAAGCTCGCCAGAGATACGATGAAGGTGGGTACTAGAGGAGAGAGAGGATGGAGGACGGGGAGGACAAACAAGAAGGCGAGGAGGAAGATGATGAGGGTAATTTGGTGCATTTTGACTAGTAAACCGAAAGAATGTACGCATGAAATAGACCATGAAGAGTAGTAGCATTACAACAATTTTGTGTTTTATAATAGTTTTTATGAGATATCGAACCTTAATTATGGCAATTAACCCTATATTTTATTATCAACAGTGCAACCCCCATGGCAAAGGTGATCAACAATTCTTTTCAAAGTATATACTCCCTCCAATTCCTAAAACTTTAATATTTTGTACATTGACACGGTCTTCAAAATATATCTTTCCCTATTAATTATAAATACTTTTTTATTTATAGAATACATAAAAATATGTTATTATGGAATTGCTTTTCAAGATGAATTGAAGTTCACGTTCGAATGACTAAGCTAAAATCAATAAGCTGGCTGGGCTGAAATTTTAAGTTGTACATCAATAGGTTATGGAATATGAACTAAAATATTTGTGGAAGCTAAATGTTGAAGCTTTGCATACAAATAACTTAGGGAGCTTATATAGTACGGACGTCCGTTCAGAAGGTTTGAAACGGATGAGCATGACACAAATTGACACTACATGGCACAAGCTGACACAAGATGAAACTACATGGCACAAGCTGACACAATATGAAACTACATGACACAAGATGAAACTACATGGCACAAGCTGGCACAACATGACACAAGCTGACACTACATGACACAAACTGACACTATCTGAACCAATCTAAATTTCACATGAACCAAGCTACTTTTTTACTTGAATCAACATGAATTTTCCGTGAAACTATCTGAAATAATTTGAATTTTACATGAACCAAGCCAAATTTCACATGAACCTAACAGTTTTTTGACCTGAAATAACTTGAACCAATATGAATTTCCTACGAAAACTAGCTGAAACATCTTGAACCAACCCGAATTTTCTATTAAACTAGCTAAAACCACCTGAACCAAGCTGAATTTTTAATAAAAATATCTGTTTTTTGTACTAGAAAATCCTAAACCAACATGAATTTTCTATGAAACTATCTGAACCAACCTAAAATTCACATGTTTTTAACTGAAATTCATATTGGTTCAAGTAGTTTCATATCGTTATAGGCATTTTCACTCTGGACCTGACTGAAATTCACATGGTTTTCAACTAAAATTCATATCAGTTCAACTAGTTATTGTCCTCGCCTGGGCGTGCGCCGCACCGACGCCACCCAAAGGGGACCTCATCCCGGGGCGATGGGCGACCTCGGGTCTGTTTGGTTTGTTGTTAAATTTGGCTAAGTTTGCCACGCCTAAGGTGCTAAACCCATCTAAGGTTAGTTCTTCAATTTATCCATCACACTTTAGCACACCTAAAGGAATCTTGCCACACTTTATCATACCACTTACTTGGGGGACCGTGTAGAAAAAAAGCAATCTTGCCACAACTGAGGGAGTGAACCAAACGTACACTTAACTCAGTCAAACTTACCTAATGTTAGGTGTGGCAGGTTATGGCAATGTTAGGCGCGAACCAAACAGCCCCCTCATCCCGGGGCTCCCCGACGAGGTGGCGCAGGAGTGCCTGCTGCGGGTGGGCTTCAAGCAGCTCCCCGCCGCCTGCCGCACCTCGCGCCGGTGGAGGGAGGAGATGGACTCCGCGCTCTACCACCGCCTCCGCCGCGCGCACGGCCATGCCCGCCCACTCCTCGCCCTCATCCAAGCCGCTCGCCTCCTCTGGCCCCTCCTGCAAGTACGCCGCCGCCGCCGCCCCCTGCTACCGTCTCGTGCTCCACGACCTGGCCGCTGGTGCATGGGCGGCGCTACCCCCACTCCCCGGCAAGCGCAGCGGCCTCCCGCTCTTCTGCTAGTTCGCCACGATGGCCTGCGGCGAGAGGACGGTGCTCGTGGTCGTCGGCGGCTGGGACCCGGAGACGTGGGCGACGACGGGCGCGGTGCACGTGTATGACTTCTTGGCGTCCGTTCCATGCTCGACTCCACCCGCTCCATGCTTCACATCAACCTCGCAGCCGTCTCCAATGGCTGCGGCGTTGTCGGTTACGGGCAGGTTAGCAACGCGAGGGTGTAGTTGGCGCTGTTATGGGAGGCAAGGCCGGCGCCGCTGGGAGGACCGTCTGGGCGAACTCGCTCTGCTTGGCTTTCCCTGAGGAGACCCCACGACTGCACGCGCATCAGCTCCTTCGTTGGAACTCACTCAAACGGACATCCGTTTTCTAATGTTTCCGAATAACTTATCTCAATTATTGCAACTACATGGTGAGAACAATTAAACACAATTAAATAAGCAACACATGACAAGTAAGGTCAATAGCACAATCAACACATGTGAGATGGCATGTGTAAGGATTTTAGGCCGAGAGGGGGGGTGAATCGGCTCTTTCCAAATTTTACTTCTCTCGATTCGCTTGATTTACTTAGTCAAGTTAAGAGCCCAAGCTATCGATTGACCTAGAGTCTAGTTGCGGAAGTGATCACAGTAATGCACAAGCGACTACTAGGAGGCTCGATGGCACTCGCATGCAGGCGATCAAGACAATATGCGTATTTAAACAAGTGAGATGAGGAGACGCAAACCGAGGTGTTTACCGAAGTTCGGTGCTCAACACATGAGCACCTACGTCTCCGTTGAGGAAACTTCTCACACAGAGAAGTCGGGACTCTCTCGTCCCTAGCCCTCAATCCACTCGCGGTAGCTCTTCACCAACACATGGTAGGTGAGCTCCAAACCTTCACACAGAGGCGAGTTCTCTCACAGGCGAGAGCCCTCACACCCACCGGCACCGACACACGGCACCGACCACCGACACACGGTGGGTTTCGCCTCAACACATGAGACACCCCCAACACATGGAGGATTTGGCACCCCCGACACACGGAGATGGCCGCCGACACACGGCGGACTTGTGCCTCCAACGGATGGAGCGGATGTAGTCGTACGGTTGATGAAGCCCGTGGCGTGACGACGATCTCTCCGGCGGCGAAGTCCCAAGAGCACAAGATCGAGATCGTCTCTCACCACTACCCCTTCTCTCTCCCCATGAAACTAGGGCAAGAACACCATGGGAGTTGGGGCAAACCTTGGAGATAATGGGAGGAGGTAGGGATCACCTTCTTCTTCTCCTTCCTCTCTTCTTCTCCCTCTCAATCTCTCAAGCACATGGAACCCTAGATGGAGGTGGGTGCCATGGGAGGAGCTCTCATGGGTGGCCAAGGCAAGGGGTGGCTGCTAATGATGGCTCTCTCAATTTTCTCCCGTACACCAAGCCTCTATTTATAGGCCCAATGCGAAACCCTAGAAATGGACGGCTCAGATTAAATCGCGACTCTCAGATCAAACCATCGGACGCCGTCCGGTCGCTGTCGGATGCCGTCCGACAGAGAGACAGGGCCATTTTTGTGCTCCGTCGGACGCCGTCCGGTGGCTTGCCGGACGCGTCCGATGGGGTGCTCGCGCGCCAGCGAGAAGTGCCCGCCAGGTGTTTGTTCGCTGTCCTAGCCGTCGTCGGACGCCGTCCGGTAGCTGTCGGACGCCGTCCGACAGTGGGTACTGTCGCTCCTTCGCTCGACCGGACGCCGTCTGGAGGTCGTCGGACGCTGTCGGCTGGGCGATTTTTACCTTAGTCAGACGCCGTCCGACGGTCGTCGGACGCCGTCCGACAGAGACGGTGCGTTTGGGACTTAGCCAAATTTCGAGCTCGCTCGCGTGACCACGGCGCTGTCGGACCCCGTCCGGTGACGGTCGGACGCCGTCCGACAGTGAGGATGTTCTCGGGACTTAGCCAAATTTTGGCTCGGGTTCTTCGGACCCCGTCCGACAGAGGCTAAGTTTACCGACTCGCCTCTCTCGCCTTCTCTCGTCACCTCGCTTCGGGTCAAAAGACACTTTGTCGATTTGTGGACACGGCGGGAATAGTTGGACACTTAAGCGGGAATTTTCGCGCCTACAGAAAAATATCTGTCTTTGAGACTTGGCGGCTACGAAAACCCTGGACAGCTGTACTCCCCCGAACTCTCTCGAACCCTGGGCACCTGGCATCTCTAGAACCCACTCGAACTCACTCAGATGAACTGGAACTTGTGCTCAGTGGGACCTACAACCAGAGAGATGATCTTGCAGACATCAATGGGCCGGATAGGCCAGAAGCAGACACGCACACAAGGAAAATAGAAGAACTAGCAAATAATGTCCTTAGCCTTGATGCGATCCGTCGAGGCCTAGTTGGCATCAATTACCAAAACATTAAGCCCAAGGGAGGCTTGATCTTACAGCATGGAGACAATGTCTAAAGGGAGCAAAAACACAAGCACACAATTCTCTTTTTACAGTCGTCATCAAAGACTTGCGGGTTTCCATTACTCCACATTGAAGCTAAGTCCCACACAAGGACCAGCTCCCGCTTGAATCATCCACCTCCAAGATCCACTAATGGTTACTAGTCCGGTTTAATCACACCGGATCAAAACTCAAGACTGATGCACACAAAACTTATTGGTCCCTTACTCTTCTCTGTAAGTCTTCGCTAAGCACTCTAGAAAATCACCTAATCTCACACAAAGAAGGTGTTCTCCCTTTGTAATCCTTCCCTTGGATACACCAAACACATGAGATATATTACAGGCCGAGCCCCACCTTAAAAGTCTTCCTTGGCTACCCCTTCGATCACAAAACAATGGGTAGAGGGCAAGAATGGTGGGTTGCTCTAGTTGCGACTAGAGGACACTTGTTTGGGGGTCGATGCTTGCTTTTTTTCATTGCTCAAAACTGATTAATCATGATAGAAAAGATAAAAAAATTCACCCAGGCTGTATTATTGATCATTTTATGGGTAAAACAGCGCAGATTTTGCAGAGTCGTTAAAAGCGATGTCTATTATAAATATTGATATAAATCAAGTTAGAGATGTGTTTGAAGGTATGTTGTTGGTTTGGACTAGTAAAAGGTATTGAAATCTGGTCAATACAAAAAGCTCTTTAAAAATTGTTTTAGAAAAAGGATTGATAATAATATAGGACATTTCTAGAAATGTCTTAAAAAAATGCATCAAGTCTATCATTAAATCTCCCTGTTAAATTTCTATCAAACCTGGCATGTAGTTATTAGGTCTCCACAAACCCGAATGACTACGTGGTACGCTATCTCGTGGCTCTATGATGCTTGCCCATGCTTATGTTTTTCAATTTCCATTGCATACCGTCGTCACCAACCCATACCGAGAACCACCGTCGTGGCCGCATCTGGCGCTGCTAATGATTGATTGCTGTCGATCTCGCTGTTGGCACCATTAGGTGCACAACGATGTCACGAAGCTGTAGGTATCACCATCACCCGCTGGCATAGCCTACAGTGCCGGTTATTTCCAATTTTTCCTCACGGCCGCATGAGTTGTTGAAGGAATAAGGCGACGACGTCATCATTACATAATCATTCCAAACCCTATTCACATGAGTCGCTGACAGATAGTCCCCACTGACCAGTCCCTGGGCGAATTCTCTATCTCTCTGTCTCTGTTTCACTCTCTCTCTCTGTCTCTCTCTCCGTCCTCTCTTTTTTCACCGGCATGTGGGCCTTCGGATCCACCCGTCATATTTAGTGGAGTTGTGTTCTGAAATGACGCCCTCAACATCACCGCCACTCCGTAAACAGCTCGGCCCACTCACGGGACAACTGGCCAAGCGAGAGCCAACAATTTCGACACAGTGATGAACTTAACCCAATATTGTTTCTAGTATATTTCCTAGCTTTAATCAATAAAATTATCCCGAAATTGCTTTAGTAATTATGAAAAATAGCAGATAAGACCAAGATAATTACAAAAAATACTAGGCTCAATTTACAGCTTTGAAAAAAAATAAAAAAATCATACTGGCTTAAGATGTGACCCTAAAAAAATTAGAAATAGACTAAATAATGACCCTTTTAACTATTTAATATAAAAATATAAGGACTATTTTATAAATAGATTACGGAACCATTTTTATATCTAGTAATTGGTAGTTCCAGATAGGAGAGCTATCTAAGCATGCATTATACACATATATTTTTCTGCATTTAGTCATTTCTTGATTTGCTTCTTTCGATAGATAAGACTAAACATGCGGATTATTATCAAGAAGCAAGTCAAGAACCATAAACCAACAGAGTTAACATTGTAGCTCATGCTTCTACCTTGTTTTCTTAAACTACGTTTTTGAACTATAAAAGTGCATGCTCAATGTGTTTGAAATTGCCCAAATCGGTGTTCATGTTATATAGATGCCCTGCCTTTGTGATGTTTGATTGTCATGCCATGATTTTCTCGATATTCATGCTTCTATTGAAAGTCCACTAGATAAATGAAATGTTTAGACTTTCTAGTTTTGGATAAAAAACTGTTTAAACTGTATTAGATCCTAAACATTTAGACGGGTAACCAATCCCATGCTGATGAGACAAAACTCATCGGTTGTCACAACTACATCATCCATCATATATGTGTCATTGTACTATTGATGTCCATATGTCGTGGGTCTACGATCTAGGTGATGGTTTTGTCAACTGGGAACTTGGTGTACGGTTGAGTCATTATAGGGGATTGGAAGTGCCGAAAGTGAAGGGTGTTGGGCAGGGTGAACCCAAAAGTTATATGAAGGTGGACTGGCTAGGATGGAGTACGGACTTGACATGTATGGCTTATGTGCAGCAGGAAGTCCCTGACCATTTGCCCATGAGGAATGGTTTCCAACATCACAACGCTTGACCATATCACGCGGTAGCACTGGTTGAATTCCAGTGGACCGTTAACCAGCCAGCGACGATACGAACTTATCCGTCGGGCCAGACCATAGGGGTCATACGCATCTGTTGAACGAAAAATCAACCGGGGTGGTATGGATATCACTAGTCCATCGATACTCGGTGAGATAGTCTGAGAATTGGAAGTCGGCTATTGCATGGTTACATAAACACATATTGTACCCTTCGACATCTTTTTGATATGTCTTTTACAAAACTGGCTAGAACTAGGCTTTATACATATAATTTTCAAAATTAGTTTTTCGCAAGTAGAAGAACCTTAACCTCACCATACGACCTTTATATTAACACATGCGGTGGGTGTTAATTCACAAATTAGGTTTGGTTGTGCACTTACCCTCACACCCACTCATCTTTCTTAGATAACGAGAACAATCAAGATGGAGATTATGCAAGTCACGAAGACGAAATTCCAATTTTTGAGGGCCATGACCAAGATTAGAACTCTCTCCGGGCGTGCACATATGCATATCTGCAGAGCCAGTTTATTTGAATTTTTTGTAGCTCCGCCGACTAACTATTTTGCTTGTATAATATTGGGTTTCTAAGACTGTATCTGTACAGTCGTACTAAAAACAATGTACTAGTTTTATGGCTTGTATAAACTAAATAAAGAACGTCGTGATGTATGAGATGATCTGGCTATGTAATATGAGACACTAATGTACTGTTTCACAGACTAGTGAAGTTTCATGACAGGTTTCAAAAGTTGCAAATTTGAGACCCGTCACGTTGAGTATAAAAAGGGAACTATTCATGCTTCAATATGTTGCACACCTTCGAGATGTACCAGCGCCAGGTGCACGCCCATGGCATAATATATCGGTCTGTGAATCTCAACAAATTTTCAAGCTGAAATCCAAGAATCCTGATGGTGGTAATCAACCAATTTTTAAGCTGAAACCGAAGGATCCTGACCACAAATTTGTTAATTGCATTTTGGCTAATTTCAAGCGATTTTAATTATCTAAACCATGCGATAATCTACTATGAATCGCTAAAGGTAACCTCGGAAAGATGATCCTGTGTAAGAAATATATCCCATCAATCTTTTTTTAGAAAATCTCCTTAATCAATATATCTTAACGGCGGCTTTCATACAAACTAGGACTTAAACCCAGCAGCTCTCGTCCACTTGTGACCCACGCCTCACTTTTCTAGCAACACATCCACCCTCGCTATCTGATATAACTAGCATATGCATACCTTTTAACCTTTTCAGAAACAAGGTATCAGTACCGGTACCGAAAGGAATCCACTATTGCCAACTAGCCTGCACCGGCATACGAAAGGAATCTTTACTGTTGCCTCCAACCAATACTGAAAGTCCGAATCGCTACTGTTGCTATAAACCGGTACTGATGCCACAATTAGTATCGGTTACAATCCAACCGGTGCTGATGTGCCGATATAATAGCGCTGTTTTCTAGTAGTGGGCCGACAACCCCACAAACTTAGCCTCCCTTTCCCAGTGCTCCTCCTTGCTATCATTGTCGCTTCGACGATAGTAGCGGCATGCCACTCCCCTTGTCTATTCTCCTTTCCCTTCCTTTTACGCCGCCTAGAGTCCTAGCGGCCATGGCAGGTTGTGCGCCAAGGCATGATGCAGTGGCCAAACCCAACAGTGTGGCGGTCGGATCGAGCGGCATGGTGCCTAATCCAACGCCCGATCGGTACTGATAGCGAAGGTGGGAGCCTAGGTCACGTGATGTAGGGTGGCGGGTTTCGGTGGTGCAGCGAACTGCGGTTTGAACTGTGGCAGCCGGACCTAGCAGTGAGGTGTTCTAAGGTTTGGTGGCTGGACCGACAATGGTGAGGCGGCCGCATCTGCCAGCACGTTGCCCGAATTTGGTAGGACATGACTGGAATTGGGTGGCTCACAACTGACTCTAACTGAAGGTTAGGTCGAGGATAATGGTCCTTGGCATTGTGGCATATCGGTGCTCCACCTAGAGCTTGACGGGGTTGGCCTTCATCCCTTGGATCTCCTAGGAACCACTTCCCGTTCTGCCATTCAACCATGGTTGCACGACCCCTTGTGGGAGCTAGGTGGCTTTGAGATGACTATGTGTGCAGTGGACGGGTGGTTTTTTGTCGGAGGCGTCAAGATGACAGTGGTGCCCCTTCAGCGCTGCATTGGGGGAAGAGTGATCTTGTGTGAAATCCCTGTCCGTCTCCTTGCTTGGACCGGTGGTGTTTTGGTTTGTCTACCCTCTTTGGAGGTGTTCCCTTATACCCATCTTTGGGTGAAAATCATGATTGATAGCTGGGTGATGACAAAGGCTTTTGTCATCACTGTCACTACATTGTTGAAGGCGTATTCTGGAAATCGTTTTGACAGCTTAAGTATTGGCATGAGGTGGTGTAGCCAGTGTTGGCTGGTGGTTGTAGATTTGCTGGATTGTATGCTTG
Source organism: Raddia distichophylla (assembly GCA_005191435.1). NCBI lineage: Eukaryota > Viridiplantae > Streptophyta > Magnoliopsida > Poales > Poaceae > Raddia > Raddia distichophylla. The sequence goes on from SPJY01014331.1 coordinate 923,594, forward strand.
CCATGTAGGCAACGTGGTCAACCTTAGGCCGTGTTTGCACCGGTTGCGCTATAGTTGTGTCTTGATTCTTTGCAATGTGTTTTTTCTTCTTCTTTTTTGGTATATACTCTTTTGAATGATTGACAGAGTTATTGCCCTTTTCAAAAAAACGTAACAAACAAATATAGCTTGCTATGGATGCTTACAAGGGAATATCCAAAATCCAAGTCTTGCGATGTCGTTGAAGTGTGCATCTCAAGGAAAATATGCCGAACTCCATGAAGAACACAACCATCTGGGTCAACCCTCGGTGACAACACTTAGCAAAAAAAAGAAAAGAAGTGGCATAGATCATAGCCTTGATTGGCATCATCACGAAAGAAGAATGTGATGCGTCGCAAAGAAGGAAGACATGACGTCCAGAAGGACCAAGGAGCAACGATCGAGAAGTCGAGGCCAAGCATTTTTGGAGTTAAAGACTTCTACAATCTACAAGGATCTCTAGTAGTGCAAGCAATGTCAGTAGAGGACGTTTAGGAGGATGAGTTTGAAAGTGGAGCGATGTAATTGGCAAAATAGAGTGGTCAAATCAAGCTGAGGAAGGAGCTAGAAGCATAGCAGCGACTGATCGCAACATTGGAAGGCCCTCATCATGAAGAGAAGGACGTGATGCGCCATGAAGGGCTCATGACGTCTAAGAAGGTCAAGGCGCGGTAGCAGCTACCACGGGAAAAGAGAGAAGCTAGCAAAGAATCAGCTGATTTAACATGGAATGGTGGACTCAAACGACATCAATGAACTGACACAAAGGAGCAACAGACTTGGATGGACACAACGAAAGCTAGAAATGAAAATATGTGAGGATACAACCAGCGAGCAGCGAGATACAAGCAGCAAAGGCAGCGGACAACAATGATAACAAAGGGCGATTATAAAGGCAGATACCTCTGGCAACAAGCTCAAACATGAGAGAATGGGAAATATATGACCCAAAGTTGTCGAAGAGCAGCTCTGTAACATAGGACCCAACAATGACGATGCTAGTGATGTCAGGGTATGGAAGAAGCCTCGATGACTGAAAATGGCAAAAGAGATGCCAATTCTAATGTGGCTGGCTGCAAAGGCTTGCTCTTCCACAAAGAGTGATATGAGTCATGAATAGATGGGTCATGGATTGGTGATATGTGTGGCTGGTTGAGGTGTTGATGCATGGCAAAGGTGCCGACGTAGCACAAAACGGCCGTTAACCAATGCCAGAATGTGAAGCAGTGGTGCTTGATGGTGTTGCAGACAACAGGACACCGGAAATGGTCATGACGTCACTAGAGCAGAGGCGCCCTTGAGCTTGGTGAAGATGAGGCCTAGGAGGTAGCACTGTTGGAGCGCAGCGTTGCTGGAGTAGTGCAATAGGCAACAGGAGGCAAGACAAAGGTGTTTGCTAAAGCCGGGGACGTTGTGGTGAAGACCAGCGGTCGGGAGGCAGCACAATGGCGCCACTGTGCCAAGGTAAAGAGCAAGACAGAGGTGCAAGCAGAGGAGGACCGGCCGTAGGACACAGGAGGCGCCCAGTGGCAGCTCCTTATGGTAGCGTGGGGCACCTGATCTGGACGACGAGGTGGCAAAGGGCCCAGCTCCGGCCGGCTGGAGCCGGATTCAGTGAGGGGTGAGGCAGATCTAGCAGCCAACGGTGTTGGAGCGAGGTGGCTCCGCATTGGAGTCAAATTCGGACGCCGCTAACAGGTCGCCGCCACGCTTTGGACAGGAATCCCTCGCTTAGTCAGCGTAGACGACAAGGATGGAGACAACGGGCAACCTGAGCGCAAGCCCGACAAGGGAGGTCGCGTCGGAGGGTTGCGATGGCAAGGACGATCTTTGCCTTCTTCTTGAGCACTGCCTTGGATCCCAGGTCTGGCTAGAAATGGATCAGGAGGCAGCGACCAGGACGACAAGCTGCTGCTTCATGAAGAAGACCGGCCGTTGATCGGATATGGAGGCCGCAACAGCAGTTGTGCTTGAGCAAGAAGGGGTTGGGTCTGCACTATGCTGCTGCTTGAGGAAGAAGCAAGCAGAGAAAGAGATGCTGCTACGACTTTGCTTTTACTGAGGAAGCTGTTGTATCTGCTGGTGGAGCTATTTTTGCTGTTGCGCTTGATGAAGAAGTAGTGGTTGTTGCTGCTGTACTCGATGGAAGGGCAGAGGAGAGAGGGCTTAGGGGGGAAGGCTAGGAGCAAACCAGGGGCCCTGTCCCTAGGAGAGGAGTCGAGCTCCTTCCGGGGGCGAGCAGCAGCGGAAGACGGTGGTGAGCTAGAGGGGTCTCTGGTTTGATACCATGTTGTATTTATAGAGAGAGTATGTGATGGTTGATTTCTGTTGAACAGCCCAACGGGCAATATAAAGAGTACAAACGGAAAAATCTAGAGAAGGGAAAAGACTATCCAACCCTTACAATACACAAATCTCTACTATCTTAAAGCACCTTGTGGTCGTGGTGGTACTGCCAACTTACAATCCGGACCATCCATCTCGCTACCTGGATCGAACGGCTCCAGCTGCCAGCGCCGCCCCGAGGTCCTCCGCCGCGCCCGCGCCGCCCCGGAGTCCTCTGCCTGTGGTCGTGGTGGTACTGCCAACTTAAAATCCGGATCGTCCATCTTGGGTGGTGTAATCTGCTCCATCCGATCTACCTGCTGGCAAAAACCACGATCCCATCTGCCAAATCCCATCTGCCAGGTGAATACGGATCGCGAGTAACTCCCCATGTTGCTCGCGCCCCGCCTAAACCTCTGTTTCTCCGCCGTCTCTCGTGCTTGCGCCCGTCACCCTCTCGCCAGCGCCACCCCGAGGTCCTCCGCCTCGCCCACGCCGCCCCGGCGTCCTCTGCCGCGCCCGCGCCGCCCCGGAGTCCTCTTCCACGCCAGCCGCCGCCCGACTGCCCATTCTTCGCCCTGCGCCGCCCTCCCGTTCTCCGCCCTGCGCTGCCTCGATCCCGCGTCACGTCACCTGGGCCCCGCGCTGCCTCCGCCCCGGTCTGCCCCCACGCTGTGACCACCTTCGTTCTGACGCTGGCGACTGTCGCGGCATTCTACGTGTGTGTGTGTGTGTGTGTGTGTGTGTGTGTGTCGGGTAACCCTCTGTGTGTGTGTGTGTGTGTGTGTGTGTGTGTGTGTGCCGGCCTCCTTCCTCTCTCCCTCCGCGCGAGAACGGCTCGATGGAGACGACAGAGAGAGCCTCTGGGGGACGGGCAACGGCCGCGGAGGCTAGATCTGAAGTTCATATGAAGTAAATCGATTTTGTAGTTCATATGAAGTAAATCGATTCTTCTTGTTGGTTTTCAGGTGCACTACATTGCAAGATTTACTAACGGGACAGTGTTCGACAACAGCTACAAGCACAGAAGGCCACTAACGATGTGCATCGGCGCAAGCATGGTGAGCAGAATCCGCTTATTGCAAAAGATGTTCATTGCAGTTAGCATCTCAGTGTATGATCATTTTCTCTTCACATTTTCCAATCGTAGATTCTTAGAGGGCTCGAGCAGGGGATCAGTGGTGGTGGCGGTGTGCCGCCAATGCTCGTTGGTATTGTCAGAATCCCTCGATAAGCTATACTGCATTTACTAATTACTACATTAAAATCATTGGCATTTCATTCCTGTGATAAGAACTATTTTCATCTTTCTTAATCGTGTTGTCTATGAATTTCAAAACTGTTTCAGGGGGGGAAGCGCAAGCTTATGAATTATGATACCTGCAATGTTGGCTTATGGGCCTCAACCAGCAGGTTGCTTCTCAGGTAATAAAAACCAAACCAATCTTCGCTTGGGAATTTTCAGAGCAGAGTGGTTAATCTTATATGCATCCATACTCTCAAATATCAGTATTTTAGGACATGCTTATGCAGCTATGCCATTTGACTTGCACCAACTATACAAACTATCTCAGTTTTAACAGCGTCAGTGAAGTGCACATTCAGATTTTCAGATCACTCGCCTATCCATTTTTAAAAGGAGACTGCAACATTCCTAGGAACACTACGAACCTGTACGACATTCTTCTTGTTGGCATTTACAAGTGAGCATCTGATGGCAATGGATATGAATGACTTGAATAGACTAGGTTCATTACCGTACAAGGTATGGCTTTCTTGATCTATGAAATGTCCTGAATCCATAATCGTCACATCTGCATAGAAAATTTGGCTATGGCAATTTGTGAAACACATATTTGTAGGTTTCAGAGCGGAGACTGAACTACGGACAGACGGTGAGAAAGAGTCATCAAGATGGCGAGATCAAATGTCACCATAGCTCTTGGGTTCCAATATGCAGAATGCCACATGGTTCCAATCTACAAAAAGTAATACACCTTTCGTTTATGTGCTACATTGAAATGGTCCCATGATGAGTATCAGCATGTAAGCGTTCATGTGTAATTTGTTCAGACATGCCATGTGTTTCAGACTGCCTTAAAGCCATCTTTGCCAAAATAGTTTATTCCAGTTAAATATGAAGTAGTGCATGCCTAAGTAGAACGTGCAATTTTCATATGCGCTCTGATATTAAACACATGATGTAATTCGTAATGCTGCAATTTGTCTTCTAATTCAGTAAAAGAAGTACATATCACCATACATATTGCCATGCCTTTTCTTTAAATTTTGGTTGCAGGCTTCAAGAGGAGTACCAATGCAAAGCAGAAAGCTTAGGTGAGTGGTTTTCCATATGATTGCTTGATTGTTTTGTTTCTAAATTGATCATTTTGATGTTTAGGCCTTAGTTGGCTTCTCCATAAATGTGGAGTCTACTCAACTGCTTTATGTGCCCGAAGGTTCCAGAACCACTCACCATTGGCTACGGATGGCCTCACCGACTTTGAACCCCTATTCCCCTGATCGATCACTGGATTGCGAAGAACTCACAGCACCGCGTTGTTTGAACCAAAGTTGCACTGCCTGCTTGAGGAAGCTGTTGCCAAGGTGAGCCCATTCGCCCCCAACCAATTGATGCCAATTTATTCCACTTCCAAGTTGAATCCATTGTCCTCTACACAACTACTGGCTAATGTGGTTAAATTCGGTGGAAAGAGATTTGTTCTTATTTTTCATAATTTTTTGGCCCATCAAATTTGTGGCATGCCTCCTAAATTTGCATGTTTCTGTTTCATTTGCCTTATAGTGTTTGGGAGCAGTCGATGAGCTAAGAGGAGGACGCGATCACAATTTCTGAAACTAGCATCTTTCTACAACAAGAGAAGGCCTTGATTGAATTGTGAAACTTAATTGCAACTCTGCTAATGAAAGATTGTGAAGTTTTCATGTAATTTGCAACTCTGAAACTGCTGTCTGGTCATGTTCAGCCTTGGCCAACTATTTTTATGCAGAAACGAGAGCAATTGGCACGGGGGATGCTTTAGCATGTAATTTTCAAAGTTATGGGAGTTATAATAAAGGCATAAAGAAGAGGCATACATTCCAATACGTTGATTTCATACGACTCTGAACAGATCTATAATTTCGAAACTCATGGATACATTAAAAAAAGAGTTTTTATACTATTGTCGTCGGTGTGAGGGTTTTTATCTCTCGTTGCAACACATGGGCAAATTTGCTAAAATTTTTTTTTTTTTTTTTGCAGAGGTGATTTCATCTTGTTGTATGATTTGTTGTGTTCAAGAAGAGGAGTCAAGAGTACCCATGAATTTATAATTTTCCATGGATATGTGTGAATGTAACTGAGATTGTACATCCAAAATTCCAAATTGATTGAACAAATAAGATTTGGTGCAAATATTTCTTGTTAAAGTTCAGTGCTCTTTTTTTTTCTACAAAGTTACCATTTGAGATCAGATAAGTAATAGAGATGCAAGAAAATTCTGAAATGCTATACATCGGACTTTGCTTACATTGATTTATGAAATGCCATATCCAGATCTAGGCATCCAGTTCAGTTCATATATAATCAAATTGATGATTTATGCCAAGATTTGTTTGTTAATTGGTTAGCTTGATCATTCAACAACTGCAAAAATTGGTGAGCTTCATCTGAATGAAAACAGAGCTTGTATTTTTTTTTTATTTTGTAGAGACATCAAAATTGATGCTCTGCTGTAGTTTCGTGGAAGATGAATGGAGTTAATTCCATGTATATACTCTGCGCATATATGCAAATACAGAGGTCATATTATCTTTTCTTTTTTCGCAACTTCGTGTGGTAAATTGAGAATTTTTTTACTTCGCGAAAATATTTTCCCTCCCGTTGCAACGCACGGGCACCTTACTAGTAAAGAAACAAACACACCTAGCTCTTGCTATGGATGCTTACTAGTAGCTACTAGCTACTAGCTAGTGAGCTGTGACTCATCTCTCCAATAACAGAAAATTAAAGGAAAAGAGAAAAAAGGAAAAACAGTAGTATACACAATATGGATGCATGAGGGCATGCATAGGTGCATTTCTGCCCGTGCAGCACTTGATTCACAACCAGCTATCCGGGAGGCCGATGTTCTGAAACCTGAAGGACGAGTCTTTGGATCCCCTGCTGGCGGCGACCGGCGGCCCGTCGTCAACGTCACCATCGAGGTGATCACCACCGTCTCCTTCCGCAGCGCCAGGCGGCGGCAGCGTCGTCTCGGCGGCGGCGGCGGCGTGGAGCTGGACGAGGTGGTGGTCCCACATGAGGAAGTGGAGCGTGATAGGGCGGAGCGCGTGGCGGTGCAGCGAGAGCTTCTGGCTGAGCGAGACGGTGTCGAAGCACTTGACGTCGCCGGCGGTGGAGGCCATCCAGGGGAGCACCTTGTCGCCGCCGACGCGCGAGAGGACGAGCAGCCTGGACGCCCGGCGCGCGGCGCGGTGCAGGTCGAGGAGGCCGGAGCGCGTGGACGCCACCCCCGGCGTGGTCTCGTCCGCCACCGACGACACGTAGATGAACCCCTCCTCCGTGCGGCTGATGGCGAACCCCAGCCTGGTGTCCCCCTGCCGCAGCCTCATCTCCACCGCCACCTCGCCGGCCGCCGGCGTGTACCACAGCCGCACCGCCCTCACCACGCCGATGTCCACCCCGTGGTAGTCCTCGAACCCGTACAGAGACACGTTCGCAATGTCCGACAGTGACCCCATGTTCACCGTCGACACCGCCGTCTCACCTGAGATCTGACCACAATAGTCTCAATATATGTCATTTTGCTGTGCTGCCATTGTTCCAACTTCCAAGACATGAGAACGGTTGGGTCTAGTTCCAAATCGGCTAACCGTTGTGTAAGAGGCCAAGACAACAACCTAAAAGGTGAAAAACTTGGAATGGCTATCGTCCATTAGACTAGTATTTTGGATCGGTTAACGGTTGTGTAAAAGCACAACATAAAAAGTGAAACTTGAAATGGCCATGGTCCATTAGACGTCTTTTAGATTGGATGGGCTCTGGAGTGTTGACTGTTGACTTTGGT
>SPJY01014338.1:0-19218 GCA_005191435.1 Raddia distichophylla
TTTCAAACTGCATGAATATGCAGTGATGTACAGTTCTTCTGATCTTTTTGCTTCTGATCTCTTTGCTAGTACTTTTTTTATGGTTCATGTTATTGATAATATGATCAATGATCCAATGCCTGCAAAGAATCATGCAATCCAAAATTGATATGTAAATTTGTGCTTTGTTGCAGATCATAGAGATGTTACCAAGGAAAATACGCTCGATCCTAGTTACTTCAAAGGGATCAAGAAAGTAATCAATGCGGTCTCTGTCATAGTAGGACCGAACGAAGGTGATACACCAGACAGGCAGAAGTATGAGCAAGTATGTCATATGATCTAACAATTGCATGTGATGGAAAATTTTGTGTGTTCTGCCATCTGTCTACAGCATCATATTTTTATGGTCAGTGTATCTCATATACACAAGTTGTTATTTTTTATCTTGTTCATGCAGGGCATCAAGTTTTTTGAACCTGAGGTAGAAACATCATACATATTCTCATGTATAATAAGTTTGATTTATGAGACACTCATTCCGTCATTAGTTGTTTTTTCTCTCTCTCAAAATCTAGTTCACTATATTATCTGTTTTGCTAATCAGATCAAGGGACCTTCACCTGAAATGGTAGAGTGCATCGGCATGCAAAACTTGATTAATGCTGTAATGAATAGTGTTGGACTGAGTGAAGGGAAACTGCTGTTTGGGTTCAAAGGTATAATTGGAATCTCCATGCCACTAATATTCACATGTAGTCTTGTACTGTCATATTCAATTATTCATAGGCAATCTTCATGGAACCAAAATAGTCACCTTTTAGTAAAGGGATATGTCACTAAAATTTTGGAGCGTGGTCACAAATTCCCATGTACAAGTCATGTGGTGAGATTAGTCACCTGGCTATTCCTGCATGGAATGATATTAGTCAAATGTGCAAAAGCACAGGAGGTCTACTTTTTGTGATGATAATATGAATCATTTGTTTGCTAAAAAAATGAATGAGTTGTTTGCAACTGAAACATATGTAACCTTTTTTAACATCATAAAACCGTTTCCCTTTCCTACATGTGTAGGTTTCTTTGTTTTCCTGTGGGAATTTATTTTCCATAGCACAACTTGTTAGTCAATTTGGTGTAGGCAACTTATCTGGAAAGCTTGTTTGGGGAGCACTTGACGATGTTGTAATGGGAGGTGTTAGTGAAAGCGCATTCCAAATCCAACCAACAGGAAGTGAAACTGGTGGACCAACTGGATTGTCAAAGGTATTTGTTTATCCATCATGATCCTTGCAAATTTTTCAGAAAGCCTTTAGTCTAAGCAAGCTTTACATTTCCTTCTTCCAGGTACTGTCTCTACTTCAAATAACGGTGGCTTCACTAGTATAAGGACAAAGGTAATTTATGTGGAAAAAATATTTCTGCCAAATTCGATAAATTCTTGTAAAAACGATGAATTTCTATCGAAATTGATGGATTTTTTTTGTCAAAGTCAATAAATTTCTATTAAAAAACGATGAATTTATGTCAAAATGGTGAATTTCAAATCTGTTGAATATTATTTCCACGTGTTTAAGCATTTGTTTGCTGCAAACTACTTTAATCAGGTACTTGGGGCGCCTTTGAACTAGCTAGTTTGCTAATTAATTTGATGCTTTTAGCTGGACAATAGGCAAAGGGTAAAAGGGTTATTTCAGCTATGAACATAGAGCTAAATGGCATGAAAATAATATAAAATGGCTAAAATGTTAACAAATTCGCACACGGTGTCGTTAGGGGTGAAAACGGAGCGGATACGGACGGATAATGGCTTTACTATATCCGTATCCGCTTTCTTTAATCAGATACGGATACGGATATGGATAGTATTAAAACGGATCGGATATTAAATCGGAAACGGATATTAATAAAACTAATAGTACCCGGAATCAGATAATAACCGAAAACAAAAACGAATATTTTTTGGATAGTATGTATACCATAATAAAGTTTGGATTATCATAGCAATATTGCCCATAACATAACAACTTAAGATAACAAAAGTGCATATATAGTTTACACATTGATAATACATGACGACGGATGACACATTGATCATTTATGGGAACTTGGCAAGTAGCTGCCTAGCTGGTGCCTGAGGCTGACGGCCTGATGAGGTGGGATGTGATGTGTTAGGCTTGTGTGATAGCCCGTTGGGCTTTCTTCTGGCCCAGCCCACTTAGTGGGATTAAGAGGCAGTGGGGGGGGGGGCAGGGGGAGGGAACCCGACGGTTCCTCCCCAGGGCAAGCCATCGCCGCCTCCTGTCCTCTTCGCCCCATCGCCGCCACTGAGCACAAGTTCCAGTTCATCTGAGTGAGTTCGAACGGGTTCTAGAGATGCCAGGTGTCCAGGGTTCGAGAGAGTTCCTGAGTGGGATAGCTGTCCAAAATTTGGGTTTCTTAGCGCCTAAGTCTTCGAAAGTCACAGGAAGTCTCCGGAAGCCACTTTCCAGCTGTCCAAGGGTTTCTTAGCGCCTAAGTTACCTGGGTTTCCGCCTAAGCCATCCTAAGTTCCCGCCGGTTCTGGTGACTCCGGACTCTCCGGCGGCGCCGTGGCTGGCCAGTTTGGCCCGCTACGTCGATGCCGCCGCGGCGGTGGTGCAAGCTCTACGCCGAAACAAGGTATTCATAGCACCAGAAGATGCTCTACGCCGTGCTCACGGCGTCCAGGTGGGTTCTCGAGGAACCTAGGTGCTACAGCTTGCTTAGTCATGGGTCTGTTATTGGTTTATATGCTGTTGGGACTCAACCTAGTTTTAGGCCATTATCCGGTTAAATATCCAAGTTGCAATTTTATCCGGATATCCGAATTGTAATTTTATCCGGATATCCGTATCCGCTCCGTTTTCGTCGGATATCACTGATACCATATCCGCTCCATATCCGCTTAGGTCTATCCGGATAATTATCTGTATCCGTATCCGTATCCATCGGATACTAGAATTTCATGCCATTTCTCAAAATACGGATATCGGATACCTGATACAGTTCGGATATTATTCGCTTCGTTTTTATCCCTAGGTGTCGTAGACGTAAGGGCATGTACAAGGGCATTTAATAGGGTGTCTCTTAGCAGCACTATTTAATAGTTTCGCTGATGTGGCATGGGGTAAAATGTAAAAATTACTAGAGTCGACTCTTGGTGAAGAGACTGACTCTTCACAAGCTCCTATGCAGAATTAGAGAGGAACACCATTAAATAGCATAGAGACTCTTGTGTATATCCTTTGTACATGACTTATCTCTTTACTTGGATGAATGTGCCAAGAGACATCTTTGGACTCTCCATTGTAAATGCCCTAAAGATAGACTAAATTTAATGACGTCTGGACAAAGGCCGTCGAATTAGGTGGGACATCGGTAAATCTTCCGATGAAAATCGGTAAGTTGGGCTCGTCCGGATCTCCTCCTATCCCCACGCGCCTCCGCCTCCGCCTCCGCCGCCGCCTCCTCCCTCGTTTCCGGTCAGCCCGCCGCTCCGTCACCTCCCGCAGGACCGCCGCCACCTCCCCTTCCTACGCATCACCGCCACGTCGTCCCCCACCACCGGCAGCTCACCGCCACCATCACCTCGCGCCGGGCCGTCGCCGTCGCCGTCTCCTCTCCCCTACGCGCCTCCTCCTTGTCATCATCCCCCGTCCCCGGTCAGCTCTCCGCCGCCTAGACCTAGCGTCGCACCACCTCCCTCCACTGCCTCTTGCCCAGATCTGAACCCAAACTCTGGTGGTAAGGAAAACGTGAAAACTTCTTGATTCCATCTTTGGATCCTCAAATGTGCTATGCATGGTTAATAGATTTTGTTAAATTTTGGCGATTCTTTATCTGTGTTCATCCAAAGATGGTGATTATTTTATCTGGATGGTATTTACTGTTTGCTATGAAAGGTTAATTATTTTTCTTGAGATCATGAAGTTAGTTTAAAAGTTGTTGCTTTTGTTGTAGGTTTTAGTTGACATTGTTCTATATTGTTCTATATCGGCTTAGTTTCGTGAAGCAGCTCTGTTTGTTGTTTCCAGATTATTTATTGGTCAGTGAGAGATTTGAATGGAATTCCAGGTAGCAAATCACTGGGCATTTGCTTAACAGGGTGCCAAAGATGTAAGGATATCCTCATATCTCCTAGTTTAAAAGTCTGAACATGAGCTATGTCAGCTTTTGGTTGATTTATCGTCTATTGCATATGGAGGTGAAGTTTTGATCACATTGTTTGAAAAAAATTCTGATGTCCATTGTAGAGCTTTCCCCCTCTAGCTTCATAGTTGGTTATGTCAGAAATTAAATTTTTTTCCTTACTAATTACTGTGATATAAATTTGATCTCAATCACACTAAACAATGAGGGAATATGATTTGGACTATATGGTATTTGGGCATTGCTTCTCAGTTTGGTCGGTTATGATTTCAATTTTTTAATATTTTTTAAAACTTCAATGTCTGATTAGATAGCTTCATAATAGGATTTCTATTTCAATTTCAAATCCTGTGCTAAATAGGTAGTGACAAGATTTATAATTGTGTAATACATGACGCACCCTTTTAGTTCGGTTCACAGATTGTTTCACCCGAGGATTATGGATTTTTTACTTCGTTTTTTGTTTAGACAAAGATGTTCTATTGTACTATGAGCTGCAAAGAAAAATGTCTATTCCCAAGGCCTAGAATTACCTAAGAGACATGATCAAAGCATGGGTTTGGTGTTATGGTCTGGTTCATTTTTTTAGTGCTCTTCCTTTTTCCTTTTTTTCTTACTGGTTCATTTCTGAGTTATGTTTGTATTGATGAAAATGTTTTACTTTCAGGTACAGAAAGAAGAGGATGAAGCCCAGGTAGGTACAAGATATGGAAAAGCCTCCCAAAAAAATTTGAAAACAGGTATATGCTTTTGATCTGAACATTCTAGGTTTAAAATGTGGCTACAAAAAATATTTGCTTACCAATCTCTTATTATGCTGCAAGTTGGGGGATTAGTTTTACTCATCTCAGAAGTTTGCAACGTACAATACCATTGGGACTTTACTGTGCAACGCGGTGTTTCTTAGGAAAAGGCTAATCAGCACTCTCTCATAATTGAAGACATCAGTGTGTTGGGCTGCAACTTATCATTCTAGAAGCAAGTTTAACATGCTTTGATGGTACTACACTCGTAATGTGATTTTGGTTCTACATTGTGCTTTTCATTATTATTTTTTTTTGCTGAGATTGCAGTATTCGAGGGGAAGCATGCTTGGCAGGAAAGGGTGTAGTTTAACTAATGAAAGCGAGTGAGCTTTGTGCTGCTAGATAACTAATGAAATAGCATGCACCACAGCATTGGCAGCCCTAAAATCGATGTACAATAAGGTTCTCTTTTTATTGGTGTTATTTATAGATGGTAATTGCTCAGTTTTCAACTTTCTTTTCAAACCCTTGAAGATTGCGCTGCAGACGGATGTTGTGTGTAACCCTCATAAGTGTGTGTGTATATATACATATGAGCAAAATATATATGCGCCCAATAACCTTCTCGATCAGTGTAGTCATAATCACAACATATATATGCGCTGAAATGCTCCGATGTTTATATATGTTGTGGTGGTGAAAGAGTTGGTCCTGGATGAGAGGAACCAAACACCAGAATTCATGCATTATCAACCTGTTCCATCCTTAACTTTTTGCTGGATGGTCCAGCATGGCCCAACCGAACACGCCCTAACTGAAGTAGTTTCACTCACAAAACTATAATTTATAACAGTTGAACTGCCTCAACTGGTGAGAACTCATCATACAATAGAAAAAATCAGTCTAAAAAGATTATTTACTCTTAAAGGTTAAAGCACATCATATAACTTCCTCAATAGATTTTGAAATAAACTAATTGAAATTCTATTGAATTTAGAAAATAATTTCATTGTTGGTACATTTTATTTTATATTTTAGAATTTTAATATTTTACTTTATTTTAAAGAAAATATTGTTAACTTAGTGAATTCTGCAGTACGATCGGTAGCTCATGATGATCGTAAAACTAAAATTTTATAATCGTTGGGTTCTACTTAACATCGTATTTTTTACGATATTTCTAAACAAATTTAAAGATCATCTTGTATATTCTATGAAATAAAAAATCATGATTACGTATTTTCTGATTAACGGCAATGAATTAGTTTTACACAAATTAGCCATGCATAATTTTTTATCTAGTTTTTAGATGTCAGATTACAACCAATACAGTTGTTAAAGGAGTGAATATGTAATCCATCCAGCATCTTATAATAAGATATCCTGCTGCTATTGCTTAATAGCAAATTAAAGATCGTTCAAAACATGTGATTCCAGTAAACTGTTATTAACGGATCATGCAGTACATATCTCACTTGATTTGTAAGCACATTTCTTTTGCAGAAAAATATGCATCAATGGCTTAATGCATAAAATATGACGGCTAAAGAATTTCCTCTAAGTCAGCACTCAACAGTTCTCATCTTTCTGCTCATATATGCGCAAACAGTGGCAGATCCACCGCGATCGGGCAGGGAGGGCAGCTGCCCCGATCGGGCAGGGATCCCAACTCAGGAAAACCTAAAAAAGAGGTGACGAAGGGAGACGATGTTGGGGAGGAGAGGGAGAACCATGGAGATGGAGGAGCGGCGGCGATGCCCCGGTCGATGGCGGCGCCGGTGGGTGCAGATCAGCGAGCGTGCGAGCGGTGCAGATCAATTTATTATTGATCTACACCTGTCGCACGCTCGCTGATCTACACCCGCCAGTGGCGGGGCATCGTTGCCGCTCCTCCATTCCCATGGTTCTCCCTCTCCTCCCTTAGCCTCGTCTCCCTTCCTCCTCCTCTTTATAAGTTTTTCTGAGTTGGGATTGTATCCACGGGCGGCAAGGAGGGCCGCCACTGTTTGCGTATGTACGAGCAGCAGGATGGGTACTGCTGAATGCTGATGTAGAGAAAATTTTGTAGCCACCATTTTTTGTGCATTTAGCCATTTGATGTATATTTATCTGAAAAATTATGTTTTCAAACCAAGTGAGATATGTTTTGCATTATCCGTTAATGACAGGTTACTGGAATCAATGTTCTGTACAATCTTTAATTTGTTACTAAACGATAATAGCAGGATATCTTATTTGGCTAGATTGTTTACATGTTCACTACCTTCTTTAACATCTGTATTGGTTGTAATCTGTTATCTGAAAACTAGATAAGTGATTAGTGCATACCTAATTTGTGGAAAAACGATGTATTGCTGTTAATCAGAAAATTTGTAATCATGGTTTCTGATTTCTTAGAACATAAAAGATCATCTTTAAATTTGTTTAGAAAGGTATTAGAAAGTGATGTTTAGTAGAACCCAACGATTACAAAAATTTAGTTTTGCGGTCATCATAGACTATCGATCGTACTGCAGAATTCCCTAAGTTAACAATATTTTCTTTAAAATAAAGTGGATCATTGAAATACTAAAATATAAAATAAAATGTGACAACAATGAAACCATTTTCTAGCTTTAATAGAATAACATTAGTTTATTTTCAAATCTAATGAAGAAGCTATATCATGTGCTTTAACTTTAAGAGTAAATAATTTTTTCAGACTGATTTTTTCTATTGTGTGGTGAGTTCTTACCTACTGAGACAGTCCAGCTGTTAGACATTATAGTTTTGTGGGTGAAACTAATTCAGTTAGATCATATCACTAGTTTAAGCATTTGGCGAAGGTGATATCAATGTTAGCGAATAGTGACCATTTGTGCTCATCACTTTTCTCCTAGTTGTTCACACCAGTTCTTTATGGTTATGAACCTGCAATTAACATTAGCTAGTAATGAAAATTTTCCTTGTTGACAGGTTTACCACTCTAGTTTCACTGATGATGATGGGATCACTAAAGCCTGTGGATGCCCTTTGCTTCCACTGAAAACTCATATAAAGGGTCCAGCCCCAGCCTCAGATCATGGTATTTTGACAACATTCAAAACATTTGATGTATTTGCGCTACATGACCATACTGAACTGTTACTTGTGCTGATGCTATTACAGATAAAGTGGACATAGTTGATGAAGCAATAACTTTCTTTCGAGCAAATGTTTTCTTCAAGAACTTCCATGTGAAAAGCCCAGCAGACAAGTTACTGATCTATGTGACATTTTACATCAATATTGCTCTGAAAAGACTAGAAGGCTGCCGAACACTGGCTGTTGGAACCAAGGCAATCATTAATCTGGGTTTGGAGAAAGTTCCCGTGCCAGGGGAGCCAGGGTTTCCTTTCCCTGGACTTTTTGCTCTTCCCCAATCGCAGGAGGAAGCAGGTATACAAATACAACTTCCATCTTCTTTAATTGCATGCGCATATGCTTTTAGCTGCAATAAACCATTCTCTTGCTGGGTACGAAAATAATAAAGTTTTCTAGTATTTCACAAGTTCACCTATCAACCTTTTTTGGGAGATAGGCACAAAATAAATATTTTCATGATTTGCAATGGTTAATTATGCATTTCTTTCTTGGCATGCAGAACTATTAAGGAATTATTTGAAGCAGATAAGGGAGGAAACAAGTGGAAGGCTGCTCAACTGTGCATACAGAGCCAATGGCACTCCAAACAAATGGTGGTTGGCTTTTGCAAAGAGGAAGTTCATGAACATTGTCATACTTTAGAGATTGGGCAGTTTGGCAACAAACTAGAATTGCTTGTAGAAATCCTTATTGCACTTGCATATTTATTTCTATGATTATGTAAAAAGTTATTTCTGAATGTGATGCACATTCCAAATCTAGAGGAGCGAAAGTTTTTTTTATTGAAACAATGGATAGAATGCCCAAAGTATCTTATGGTTATGTTGTCATTATTGAAATCTCCGTTTAACAATAGGCAACGATGCATTGTTATGCATGACATCTTTAAAGATTTTCTTGTCTAGCCGTTACTGAAACTGATATGTTTTTGAGATTTATTTATTATTAGTTATGGTCATCTTGCTGCCTCTATTGCAGTTCTCAGAGCTATGGTTAGTGATATAATTAAGATATGGGGAATTGGCTGACTAATCAGATTTGTGACAGTTTATTAAAAAACCAGTGTTAATTGTTTATGTTATCATGTGGCGTTGATACAAACATTGCAAAGAGCAAAGAGCAAAAACTGGATATTCACCTTGGTATGGTGTGCTAATCTTTGAATGAACTAGCCAGCAAAGAAATCCGTTGAAGCTTTGTTTGATGTGATTATGTAATTAGACATCGTTCACATTGCGTTACTATTCATGTATGTGGAAGGTTTTGTTCAATGTTGAGATGTATGCTTTATAATGGGGCATCCTCTTGGATCTTCTTATTGTTGCACGTCGAAGGTGTTTCTGAAGAATGCGATATGCATCTGATTCTATAATGTACAGTATGCCTCACTGAAGAATGCGATATGACATCAGCTTGGAAAGTACATCTATATTGTCGTTTCATTCCATCATCTTCCTAGCACACGTTGACAAGTGGTAAACTCTCCATTTTTTATATCTGATGTGGGAAGAGAAATTTACGAACACATTTGTGAGAACGTCGCCCCTGCGTGAACTGAAGTCGCCTTTTTCGTGTGTTTTACTCCAGCATTAACTTTGGGCAAAACACTTTCTAAAAGAGTAGTTTGGGCGAAACAGATTAATCTTGGTCAGATCAGCCGAAGCGTGTTTGTAGCATTACTTCCCAGGTCAAGTTTGCACATCACTTGAGGGAGATACACTGATACACACATACACATGCCTCACTGATCTATCTTCAAGGCTTCAAGTTCATACAGGCTACATAATGTATAGTATAGCCACTCACCCATCCATGGCAGAGTACTGATCACCATGACATGAGTTTCACATCCCGGCAAGATTGGTAGGTCGCGATCCATTATTCAGTTTTAAACAATGCCTAAACCCTCATGATTTTCTTGTTGATATAAATGAAAGTCGACAAAAGAAGCTTGACCTTATATATAGACGACAAATAGCATGGCACCAACACATAAATATGTTGTCTTCATATCTTGGTGCCTGGTGTGAGCGTCAATTGGAGTTGGAGCTTGGATTGCTATATGATTATAGCAGACAACCAATAAAAGGGTACATTTGAATACAAATAAAGGCAGTACTAATGTGGTACATTTTTTTTAACGATAGTACAAACATATGGAGCTAGTTCTTCATTTCTGCTCCTGTCGAGGGAGGGCACATACAAAACGGACTCGATTAACAGGGAGCACTAGCAAAAGGGCTAAAAGGTCCCAGAATGATGCATCATAATAACAGCGTGTGCATAATCTAAGAATAATACCCAGGACTTGACATAACAATTCCAGACCATCACAATACATAGAAGCATCGCCTTATTTTTAACATCTAAGGTTGTACTCCCTCCAATTCCATAATACTTATCGTTTTAGTTTTGTTCTAAGTCAAAATTTTATAACTTTATTTGTATAAATCTTTTAAACTATTTGGATTGTGTACATAAAAACCATATATATAAAATTGTCTTGAAAAATATTTTCACAATATCATATTTTCGTGGATTTTGTAGATATATCGTATTACTAATTGATGATTAAAGTTGCATTTCGAAGACCGTGTCAATGTCTAAAATGATAAATATTATGGAACTGGAGAGAGTAGTTCAATAGCCTAGCCACTACAGGAATCCGAGGTATTTATGTCAGCCAGAAGCCGACGTAAATAGCCAAAAAGCCGACGTAAATAAGCCGACGTATAAAAAGCGACGTAAATAGGTCTATTTACGTCGGCGGCTAGGTTACGGTGTATTGCTACGTACCAAAATGAGAACTAATTGAACGGTTCTTCAAGCTGAAAAAATATCACAAATTGCACTCACATTTCCACATGTTCCAAAAGCTGAAGGAAAATTATCACCAATTTCACTCACATTTCCACGTGTTCCAAAATATACAAAGGACAACAATAGACCAAATTTGTTCTTGCCAATATTCACTATAACAGTAGGTACATCAGACTGACACCAACATCACACAATCAAAAGATGTACTAAAAAAACTTTATAAACCAAATATCACATTACTCCAAGCTCTCTTTAGGAACCAGCCACATCTTCATACGCCTGCCGGCGAATTTGATATTTCAAGATGCATCACAACCGAGCAATCCTTAAAAATTGATGACACCATTGTTAGCGAAATTGATAACACATCATCAAATCTACAAGCATATTACTCCCAAAAAACCTTACCACAATTCAATCAACAAATGACACCCCTACTCAGCTGTAAAGCGATCGCATCAGATGATTCCAGCACAAACATGAACTTATAAGACCTAACAGGTGCACAATACTAGTCAAGTAAGGTAGAAAGCATGAAAAAAAGTGGTACAACCACCAAAAAGAAATGTGATATCTTATCAAATGTCAAATCAGAAAGCAGAAATATACATAAGAATGGTTTTGTACTTGAATCAGTTCCTTGAATTCATTATGAGTTTTGCTACCTCCAATCTAATTTAGATGTCAATTTAACTTTAGTAGTGGACTTTTCACTCCATATAGGCTAAGGGGTAATAATTTTGAGGTAATAACTAATAATTCAGGACAGCGATGTTTTAAAACTAAGATAATAATTATTTCCTTGTTCCATCATACCTGAGCTAGAAGAAATGTAAATCTGACTGAAACTTCTGTTTTCACTGACTGAAGTTCATCTCTGAGTATCTGCAGTATATAAGTGCAAACATCAACAAATAGTTTATGTACAAAAATTGAAAAGCACCGTAGTAATTTTTAATCAATATTTCAAGAATCTTGCCTCATAGGCTTGTTCTAACACTGATCAAGCTCTTCATTCACAACATCAGCTTGCAAGTTATAGATATTATTTATGAAACCAAAGCAAGTCTGGTGTATTTGTTGTATGGAGGCCTTTCGTGATGTCCTGCATAAGTAGCAATATGTTTAGAGTACTCCATTCAAAATGTAATAACATTTAGAGTGATTGTTCGTAATATCTCCTAGATGTAATTGCCAAAAAATTGCAGATCTCATGCGTGTCCCAAGCAACATATGAACACGACGGCTAGGCATGGGCTAGGACGCGACGGCAGTGGACAAGTGTGGAGCTGGCTGCTAGGTTTAGTGGGTTCAATCCACGACGGGTGGGCCCTATAATTGGGTGCGTCGGCTCATTAACTATTTACGTCAGCCCTAGCTGACGTAAATAGCGGTTCGTGTATTTCCGTCGGTCTGGCCGACATAAACAAGACACGTGGCCTCTTTACGTCGGCCTGGCCGAGGTAAAAAAGGCTAGCACGACACCTTTCGACGCTAAATCCTGATTGCCTGTGTTTACGTGGCCGACATAAATAGGGATATTTACGTCGGTTTACGCAAGCCGACGTAAATAACCTATGAATTTACGACGGTTTTTTATGGCCGACGTAAATAAATTTGGCCGACGTTAACAGTTCGGATTCCTGTAGCGAGCATAATCATCCTAGCCGCTTCATTATTTGTCTTCGGCTTATCAGCTATCTCAACAACCATTTTCTGGTATTGGCTTTCGTGCCCAGCACAGCATTGATGTTGAAATTGCGTGCATAGTATTGTTAAGAATGCGTGATATATGTAACACATGCACTCCCATTAATCCTTTCCCTCGCTCTCTCTCTCTCTGCCTTCCATCCATCCATCCCCTCACAAATCAGAAACGGCACCTCATTGCTCTCTCCCTCCCATCCATTCCAAATTAAGGGTTTGTTCTTTTGAGCTGATCTGAACGGCTGAAATGACTAAACTTCGAGAGCTTCTCGAGTTAGTCTCGAGATTCGGATCCATTTTTTTGACTTGCTTTTTTAAGCGTTATGACCCACCTTCAAAACAGTGAAAAATTGACTAAAAAAACTTAAAGCATATGTATTTTCAAAACATAGACAAGTTATTAAGCTGTTAAGCAGTTAGGCTGAAAAGAACGGGGCCAAAGGCTACCTTCTTTTTACCTTAACAGCTTAACGTCTTATCTACGTCTTGAAAAGACATATGATTTGAGTCTTTTTTAATCCGTTTTTTCGCTGTTTTAAAGATTTTTAACGCTTTAAAAAACAAGTCGAACGAAATAGATCTCTCGAAACTACCTCGAGAAGCTCCATTTTAAATGTACAGCCGTTCAGGTCAGCTCAAAAGAACAGAACCTAAATCTATGTATGTAGCATGTAATTCGTGCAAGGAAAGAAATATCATGTTCTTCATCAATTACATAATCGACGCACCCAACAAAATTTCTCAACGTATAGGGCAAGATCTTTCTTGAGTTAGGTCTTTTCTTTTCAGCTTAAATTATTACTATTAAAAGCTATCGTTTTATTTTGTTTGTTGCAAATCAAACATTGTAACACTTTGGAGCGATTCTTGTGTAGTGGTTTTTTTTAGAGCTTTCAAAACCATTTTTTTTAGCAATTTTTCAGGCTTTTCAAGCCCACCATCAAGGGACCCGTACCAGCCCTACCATTACTCACTACTCTCTCTCTGCCTTTTTATAACATATCCTCATTGTGCTAAAGGTGAATCCATCCTAATTCCTAGATTACCACCCAGCAAAGCACCAGCCGGCAGGCATGAGTGCATGGAGTTAGAGAGCGCTTGCCACCTGACCTTTCCATTGATGCAGACGGGCAACATTGCTCCATAGAATTGCTTGCTTCTCATGCCATATCACCACGGAGACATGCCCATCTAGGCCAGCAGCCCAGCCTTACATGTACAGCACCACGTCCGAATGAATACCCCCTCCTGGAAGACGCTGAGCTCCACGACGCGGGCAGTGAAGGCGTCGCAGCCGACGCCGTACCAGCCGCAGCAGGGGGTGTCGGGGGTCCAGGAGGCGAAGTGGTAGGGGTTGCCGAGGGCGGCCTTGATGGCCAGCAGCGCCGCCCTGTCGCCGGGGTGGCAGTCGTGCACCCTGTTCGTCACCGCCGCCGCGCCGGCGGCGAGGAGGAGGAGGAAGAAGAAGAAGGCGCGCATCTTGAATCCTTGATTTGAGCCTGCGCGCGCTGCCTGGCCTCCTGTCCTGCCCCTGATTATGCTGGTATATATAGGCATCGATTCAGGGAGACGATGAACAATGGCTGATTGGTTCCATCACCATTACGGCCATTAGGTCGGAATCGGAATTGGAATTGGAATTGGAATGGTAACTCCTCGATCCAGCGGGCCATCGTGGTACAGTACATATTAGTATGACCGTGGAGAGCTAGCCAACTCCACTACACCATGGCCTCGTTCTTTGTTAAAGTTACTACAAAATTTAAACTGAAAAAATTATGATATATTGAGGGACCCTGAAAGAGTCTAAAAAATATGATAAAATTATTTAAGCAATTTAAAAGGCTATTTAACACCTCATAAAAATAACTACAAAATACTGCATTGTTTGGCTTATAAAAAAAGTTTCCTTTAATTTAATTTAAGCTGAAAATAACCAAGCTTATGCCTCTGAACGGCGGCATGGCGTGCAGGATATGAGAATGCCAACGACGGAGCAACCATGCATTATCACTTCCCGCGTTTACCATTACATTCATATGCATGTGGAGAGCCATGTAGCTAGATAGTCAGAAGAAGATAATTAGACAGCTGGTTCAGCCAGTCAAGCAGTGAACAACAGGTCAGATATGGCTGCAGGCTGCAGTGTGTAGTGCAGCCTTGCTTGCTTGCTTGTTGCTGCCCCGCCCACATTCCCTCCCTTTGACCACCACAATGGAACGTTCCGGGAAAGCAACACTACAGTTAATTACATTGTCTCTGGCCACAATCTGCAGCAGAGTATGTATGGATACGCTATAGCTATTTCTTAGACGCATGAAATTTGCCATTTTATGCAGACGCTAAAAGTTTCAGTAAGTTTGTATTGTTTTTCCACATTTTCATTCACGGAAGAAATGTTGTTTGCGCGTTCTGATGTTTGTGGCATCGTCCGCGATCGTCATCTATCGTGCAAATTGAGAAATCGTGCGGACACTAAAAGTTTCAATAAAGTTGTACTGTTTTTTCACATTTTCATTAATTCGAAGAAACGTTTTAAGACGGTGGAAAAAGATTTGCAGACAGGAGAGGAGGACCGTTGCGTGGTGGACCGCGTGAAAAATCTGTTGTCACAATTGCGTCTGCAAAAAATACCAAAATGCAAACGCTTGCACAATAGCACACCCTCATGAATATAGGTTGATCGCTAGCTTTTGGAAACGATTGGGCTAAATCGTTTACAAGTAGTTTAGGTCAAACACCTATTTTTTTTTACCTATTGCTATAGAAATAGGTTATGAGTAAAATATGTGTGATAAGTAGGGTTCACAAAACCGGCACTTAGCCCAGGTTAACCGTCCTCCGCTAGCAGCCGGCTCGCCAAACCACGAGGGCAAACCTGTTGAGTTTCATCAAATTTGAAGTGGAAACATGATGGAAGTACTCTGTAAGAAAATGGTTCCCTTTATACACTCTCCAAAAGCGCAGGTTTGGAGCACCTGCACTTACTCATGTCCTCGGCAGGCAGTGCTGCATTATCTATCTAGCTAGTGTTCTTCCATCATCACATTGCAAATCAGAAACGGCACCTCATTGCTCTCTCCCTCCCATCCAATCCAAATTAAGGCTACCTACTTTTTACCTTAATAGCTTAATGTCTTATCTACGTCTTGAAAAGACATGATTTGAGTCTTGTTAATCCGATTTGAGACTTTTTAATCCATTTTTCTCTATTTTTAAGATTCTTAACGCTTTAAAAAACAATTTGAACGAAATGGATCTCTCGAAACTATCTCGAGAAGCTCTATTTTAAATGTACATCCGTTCAGGTCAGCTCAAAGGAACAGAACCTAAATCTATGTATGTAGCATGTAAGTCGTGCAAGGAAAGAAATATCATGTTTTTCAGCTTAAATTATTACTATTAAAAGCTATCGATTTTTTTTTGTTTGTTGCAAATCAAACATTGTAACACTTTGGAGCGATTCTTGTGTAGTGGTTTTTTTTAGAGCTTTCAAAACCATTTTTTTAGCAATTTTTCAGGCTTTTCAAGCCCACCATCAAGGGACCCGTACCAGCCCTACCATTACTCACTACTCTCTCTCTGCCTTTTTATAACATATCCTCATTGTGCTCCAGGTGAATCCATCCTAATTCCTAGATTACCACCCAGCAAAGCACCAGCCGGCAGACATGAGTGCATGGAGTTAGAGAGCGCTTGCCACCTGACCTTTCCATTGATGCAGACGGGCAACATTGCTCCATAGAATTGCTTGCTTCTCATGCCATATCACCACGGAGACATGCCCACCTAGGCCAGCAGCCCAGCCTTACATGTACAGCACCACGTCCGAATGAATACCCCCTCTTGCCTGCCTGCTAGACAAACAAGGCAAATGCTTATTGCTCTCATTCTGGACAGGCCACAATGCATACCATTCAAACCATCCCAATGCACGTACAAAAAAAAAGTAGGCACCGTAGCGTCGATCATTCAAGAGAGAATTCCATGTATGCTACTGAAAAAGTTTTAAATTCCCTATTTGCCATTGGAAGTTTTATGTTCCCTTACATGTCACCAATTTAAATTTTTCTTCCCTCAGTGCCACTCAAATGGTAAAGAATATAATAGAGTTACAAAATGACCATTATGGCCCTGCCTTTATCATACATTACAAAATTGAAAAAATTCACAAAAATAGTGTAAAATCCCTAAAAACATGAGAAAATTTTCTACAGATTCATAAAATTATGTATAGCTAGATTTGAAAGTAAAAATTAAAACTTTCTAATTGTAAATTTTATTTAAAAATTAATCAAACCTACCATACCTCGTGAAAAAAGAAGAACAAAGCTGAAAATACCAAATGTTACAACATACTTTAGCGGAATGGCCGACAGAGATGGACACCGAGGTGGAAGAAGACTCCAGTTAAAAAAAAGTCAGAAAACTCCATATTTAGACTTTAGACAAAGGTGGCCAAATGGGCCGGTCCAGCCGGGCCGTACTGTTCACGAACCAAGCTTGTCTAAACATGGATCGAACCGGGTCTGGGCCAGCACCTCGGTCCGTCAGGCCGGCCCGATTCGGTTCGCATAGTAGCGGCCCTGTTCGGTTCGGATCGGCCCGGTTTAGTTCGCTACGGTTATATATTTATTTAATTCAACATATGAATTTCTATATTTTTTCTTTAATTTATAATGTATATTTGTGAAATATAACGGTTTTTCTTAATTTTCTATATTTTTTAATAAAATAAACTGGCCGATAATAAACCAGGCCGGCTTAGTTTGGTTTGGTTCACTGTGCGAACCCGAACCGAACCTGGGCCGGGACCTCGGTCGGTTGGTTTGGTTCGTACAGTAACCGAACCAACCGGGCACGGACCAAACGAAATCGAGCCGGCCCGTTGGCCAGATTTAACTGTAGAGACCAATGTAACATAAAACCATGTGTTTAAATTATTTTATCACATAACCACATGTATTCAATCAAATTAACACAATACCACATATTTAGAGTTCAACAAGACACATCGGTATATGACATGGTAACGCAAACGCATCTCACTCAGACCCACTGCTAGTTCACGTAGAGATTAATAGGGCACGCCTCCATCTTGTTGCCGCACCTGCAAACAACAAGGCGGTGCGCAAGAAAAACGAGGAGGCACAGGATGAGGAGGCGCGCGGCTGCGGCAAAAGGATCATGATGCTCCCTGCTAATCTCTTCGTGAAGTAACAGTAGGTCCGAGTGTGATGGAGCGGTGTTGCCATGTTATGCACCGATGTGTCACTTTCATCTATAAATACTGTGCTATTGTGTTAATTGGATTGGAGACATGTGGTTATGTGATAAAAATAATTTAAACACGTGGTCTTGTATTACATTGGCCCCTAAACATGGGATTTTCCGAAATATACTAAAAAACCATACTTGCAGTTTTTATCCCCTCGGGGTTTTTCCAGCAAATATCCTCACATTTTTTTTACATGCGGATTTGCCTTTTTCAGCAAAATACAGTCTTCCCCGTATGCAAATATGTTCCCTTGAAAGAGTAAAATATACGAAACAAAGAGAAAAACAAAAGAACTTATGAACACGACTTAAACAAGAGAAATATCTCAACAAAACACCGGAAGTCAACATCGCAAATCTTACCGAAAACCTCTAAAAGCATGAACATCAGACTCGGCATTCTACTGTACCAATGCGCAAAAAATTCAAACGCAGCATGCTGCAACAGCGCATGAGCAGCCATCAGCAGCTGATGCAGGCCCTTGGTACGGGACCTCATGTCCATGCTCTAAGAGTATAATCAATGCTATGTCCCATTTGTGAGCTATCGCATCACAATTCATTAATTTTTTAAATTAGTATTCTACTTCTTTCTATATTTTTTATCTTATATTTTAAATATATATATCCTATTGTTACATTGTTGAGTATCACAAATGGGTATAAAATGGATATAGCATTGGTTATACCATAACACTGCTGACCCCCATTGTTCGCCACCACCACGATCAATTCCTCCTTGGTTTTGATATTATAGCGCGTCTTCGGTTTGAGCATTCTATTGAACATCTTGTGAACATGCTCTAGTTGTGCTCCCACGCAATAAATTGTATTGCTATTTTAAAAGTTAATTATTTGTTTCCAATTTGATTCTAGGGCTTATTTATGAACTCAACTGCTAATTTTATTTGAACCATATTCCAAAATTTAGTTTTACTAATTAACATTTTAATTTGTATGGAAAATCAAATCATTTATTTTAACTTCTTGTGAGATTATGTCCTGCGTACATATCCAGCTAATAAACGTTTGGTTTTAGTTTTAAGTTTTTCGTTGATTTAATTGTTAACTTTTGTATTATTCTTTATCACTACTTTCAACTATTTTTTTTTTCTTGCAGTTGGTATTAATAATCTAACATAAACTTGTCAATCCAATCTACACAAATATTATAATAATCTTGCAGTATTATAACTAGGAAGTATGGATACATTCAGTCACCATTGCCATGTTCAAGTACGTTGAATCCATACTTGATGCCTGCCCCTTTTGCTTCCAAAAAAGATAACATACTTGATGCTTTCAGAAATCCTTACAGTTACAGCGTGTTAGTGATATCCATTTTTATGGTTCCTTCATTAGGGGGGATTCCCAGATAGCTGCTCCACCAGAACAA